>QVRM01001473.1:0-147500 GCA_003439945.1 Dermanyssus gallinae
TATATATATTATATATATATATAATATATATATATATATATATAGGTAGTTCAATAAGTTCTTAGATGAAAACCGAGAATTTCCAAACCATGTTTTTAAATTTTTCTTATTCGATATACTCCCGAGAACTCATACACTTTTCCCACCGAGATTTCAGAGCTTTCATACCTCTTGAGTAGAATTCCGCGTCGTTAGACTGAAAATAGGCATTGACAGCAGCCTTAACCTCTTCATTGCTGGAAAAACGCTTTCCACCGAGACTATTCTTCAAATGTCCGAAGAGGAAATATAGAGGGGGCCAGGTCTGGAGAATAGGAGGTTGTCATAAGTTCGAACCTCAGTTGGGCCAGTTTTGCCGATGCTTGCCGAGACTTGTGTGCAGGAGCATTGCCCTGGTGAAACGGGACAACCTTTTCTGCAAAAGCGGGCCGTTTCACGATGAGTTCTTGCTAACGGCAGTCCAACAGTCTTGCATAATATTCTCCTGTGATCGTTTTACAGCTCTCAAGGTAGTCGACCAGCATTATTCTACGTTGGTCTTAAAAAACTGTAGCCATCACCTTTCCGGTCAATGCCGTTGTCCGCACCCTCTTCGGAGGTCCGTCATCAGGTGCACACCATTGGCAAGATGCTTCTTGGGTCTCGGGAGTGTAGTAATGAGCCCGGCTTGCATCGACGGTCATGAATCTGCACCAAAATCCGACAGATTGTTCGACAATCTTGGCCAAATTTCGCTGTAAAGCCAAAACAGGCGCGTCTTTTAGCCTTGGTTGAGCAAATGCGGCAGCCATTTTGCTCTAAGCTCTTTCATCTTCAAGTTTTCGTGTAGGATAAAATGCACACTGCCTAAACTAATCCCTAATGCCTCCGCTATTTCCTTAATGTTCATTCGCTTATCTGTGCCAAGAATTTTTCGCACTTCTCTACGTTTTCCTCATCAGTTGCCGTTTTTTGGCCTCCTGGACGTAGTTCATCCTCGGTGCTCCTGCGACCTCTTTTTAACACATTAATCCAGTTTGGAAACAGTGCAAAACATGGCGCAGAGTCCACTGTACGTCTCGTCTAACTCAATTTTTACTTGGGTCGCATTCCAACCTTTGAAATCAAAATGCTTGATAACCACTCGAACTCTTTTTTCTCCATTTTAAAAATCCGCCGATACGTTGCACGGGAAAAGCTATCAAACGAAATCGCAACGGCCAATCACCATAATATATTGAGTGCTAGCAGTCGAAAAGTTGCAGTTCCTATTAGCGGGCGAAAGCGTGCCAAAATTCGAATTCTAAAAAGCTCATTCTAAGAACTTATTGAACTACCTGTATATATATATATATATATATATATATATATATATAATCACTAGAGCGAGGCCGTACTGAAACACCTCTTACATTCGCACCTAGCCTCCTCTGCTTACATAGATCTATGACGAAGCATATCTGTATACGCTTGGTTCTGACTTACTCCCTGGGTCGCTTGGTCTACTGTGCAGCGTGATATGCCGCCCCTGGACGCTGTCGAGCAGGTGGATCGCCTCGAGGAGACACGAATGACAAAAGTATTCTAACAAGGCAACGACCGTCTATACAGGTTTTTTTTTAAAAAAATTTTGTTCTGGGAGGTTTCGGTAATGCATGATGCACATGCGCCACTAGCAGCCTGCGTGACAGTGTGAGGACTCGCAAAACCCACTAAACCCGGATTCCTCCCCACCCCCCCAGGCTCGGTATTACTTTGGCATTAACAATCGAACCGTGGGAGAGGCGGTCTTCTGCCGTCTCCTTCAATCAGCTCTATCCCTGACTAATCATCCCGCATGTCTACCTGCGGTTAGATAGGGGGATGCCATTTTGTATCCGTCTGTGAGGGTGCGTCGAGACCATGAGGGCCTGGCTGCTCCCCACCCCCTCCCCCCTCCCCTCGGCTCCTCTTCTCGACCACTCTCCCGAGAGACCCGCTCAAACCCTCTCCCTGCCTGGCCGTTTCCTCCTTGGCTGTCTTGAGTGGTCAAAACAGCGTCGAACAAGTTCGTCGCCCTCCCTCCATGCCACCGCCGAAGTCATCATATGGGAGACCACCTCCTTGATGGGTCGCCCCTCACAGCGGTGGTGCTCTGCGTCCCGTGCTTCCCTGATAGCATCAACACACGCAGAACATAATGCTCTACTGTTGTGCCGTTTCTTTTCTTCCAGATCGCACATTACGAGATATCGCTGAGTGGCCTTTACTAGAGTCGAACTGGCAGTGTTCCTCAGAACCAGAGTCGGTCCATTAGGAAAGCCCCCCCGTGTCTGCGGTCATAACATGCCCGAGGGTCCGGATATACTCTTGTCCACTCCCTGTGGTTCACCCGGTCTTACCCTGCGCCCAATCCCTAGCATGCCAAGCCGAATATGGTGGCCACTCCCCTCTCCTGGCCCTGGTGGATACAGGAACCGTTCGTCTAGATACATTTTACTTCTATCGGTTTCAGCCACTAGGAAGGTCCATGGCAGCATTTTGGCTAGGACCAGGAGAGCTTCGGTCGAGACTGCTCGATACGCCCGGCTTACCCTGATTGCCCAGCGTTCGTTGGGTCGACCTAGTGCCCCCCTATACAGGGTTATTCATAACGATATGTATTTATTTTAAGGTTTAGTAGAACTCGGCAAGAAAATATTTTTCTCAATAGAAAGAGGGGGCGGAACGTCTTGCTTTGGAGAGAGAGTGATTTTTTTTTTTTAGATTTCTCGTAAGGCAGTTGCCCGTGTACGGATTTTTCATGTCATGGCTAAGTTTACTCTCCCGAATGCAAGGCAAAGGCTTTGCCACTAAGCACCTTGCTCGGTCTTTAAAGAAGTAGTATTCTGCTATTGTTCTCCTACATCGTTGTGCGAAATCTACGTCTGCGGTAAAACCAACGAATGAAGGAACCATTATACCGGCGTATTCGCGGAAAATTCTGCACAAACACTTTAACTGAGCTTGTAGAGCGAAAAACTAATAGCCAGATTAAACAAAGTCAAGAAGTCGATATGTTTTGGTATGTTTTTATGGTAACGCTTTTTACGCGAAAATCGTACTTTATCATTACGACCAGAGATGTACGTACAAAAGATTCTCTCCACGCAATAACAAATTTAATTCCCACGATATTCGTACCAAAGTGATGTTGCTTCGTTACGTAGTTGCCAAGTAACTAGGCTTGACAGTAAGTAACTATGAATCTGTATGACACCTTCGATCGACCCGCCGCCACACGGCACACCTTGCTACTACATCGGTGCCAACTTACAATGTGTTTAACACTACTAACTTACAACTGCACTTATGCTTGTATCTTACGTACGTCGCTCTTGCTTCTGGCATCGCCGTTCTTTGATCGAAGTGAATGCCGCGCTCGCACTAACTATCTGTGACAAACGTATTGCCTTGCAGTCGGTAGATCGTGGGCTCAAGACCTAGATCGGCACTCTTAAATTGATTTTTATGGTTGGATAAGATAGATGCCGTGGTGGATCATAATAGATCAATCAAACAACACAAAAAACGGGGAGCACAGACGTCTCAACAAAAAAGAGATGCTGCGTTACCATCCACACCATAAAAACACTAGACATATATATCGCTTTTAATATAATTTATAAGGCTTAACGTTAACGCTTTGCTATATATATGTATATATATATATATATATATATATATATATAGCAAAGCGTTTACGTTAAGCGTTATAAATTATATTATATATATATATATATATATCAAGAGAATGATCGCTGCTATTATGGCAGCTACTCTCCGTGCCGGACTCCGTTCTTTGCTTCTGTACACTAGACATCTACACTCGATGTTGAGCTTCGTAACATGGACTTTGGCTTTAACCGACAATAGTTGGGTCTCTTGCTTGAGCAGCGGATTCAAATACATACATATATTGTTTTACTTAAGGCAATATTTGTTCTGTTAACCTTGATCATTTGTGTTGTCGGTTGATTCTACAAACAACACGTGCAGTATGAAGAGCCCATATAGTATACTGATACATGTAAATGCACAAGATAGCTCAGTTAGCTTGCTAAAAATAACAGCTGCGAAATTTGCTCTGTGTTCTTCAGGTCAACTAATAGGTCACATTTATGTTTTGGTAGTTTTGTACAAGGCGAGAGAATAGCCGCTGTATATAGTGTATATACTGTATATAGTGTGCATTGACAGCCATTTGTCAATTTCTCAATGCTTCTGTCGACTGTGACAATTAACCCTTCTTCTAGTTTTATATAGTTCGGCCTGCTTCTGATTCTGACGTCATCGACAGAAATCTTTATCGGCACTGTTCCGTAAATAACACTATACATTTGATGTAAAGGAAGAATCTACGTCATTCTACAATCATTCTTTGGGGACAATCAGAAATCGTCCCAGAACGAACGTTAAGAACGGAAGGTGCTTTAAACAATTCCTGTTCGGTGATAATATAGTAAAACAATTCGACGTATACACATTCCATTTTCAGCCACAAAATGCCTCCAACAGCTAATGTGCTCATTTAGTATTTATGTGAAAATCGTGTTTTCTTGTAGTAATTAATTGCCTACGTGCCAGCATCGTAATTAAAATTTACAGAACTGGCATAATTCTTAATTACATAAGTGTCTATTAGGCACTTTCATCTACCTGTATGCTTGCTAGGCATGCTAGCAAAGGCGTGTGAGGCTATTTAAGAGCAGCGTCTTCAAGACTGCGCAGATAGTTTTTTTGTTATGGAAGGTTTTGGGAATGCATGATGCATATGCGTCACTAGCAGCCTGCGTCACTAGTGTGGGACTTGCATACCCACTAACCCCGGATACCCCCTTCCCCCTAGGCTGGGTATTACTTAGCATTACTTCAAAGCCGTGGGAGAGGCGTCTCTGCCGCTGTCCTTCACGCATCTCTATCCCTGTCTATCATCCCGCATGTTTACCTGCGGTTGGATAGGGAAATTCTGCCATTTTGTAAACAATACTGTGAGAGACTGTCAAGGCCGCGAGGGTCCGGCTGCTCCCTTTTCTCCCGAGAGACCCGCTCAAGCCTCTTCCGCCTGACCGTTTCCTTGGCTGTCATGAGTGTCAAAATGGCGTCGTACAAGTTTGTCGCTTCCTTTCATGTCTCCGTCGAAGCCATCATGTGGGCGACCACCTCCCTAACGGTCCGGCCTCTCAGAGCGGTTAATTCTGCTTTCCGCGCATTTCTGAGTGCATCACACAGCAGAACAGTATGCTCCACGGTGTCCGTCTCTCTAAAGTGACACAGTACGCAAATATCGCGGATGGCCTTCTTAATTCTTGACATGTAGCCTTACAATTGGCCGTGTCCGGTCAGAACCTGTGTCGTCCAGTAGAAAGGTTTCCCGTGTTGTACCACAACCGGGGGTCCGGTATCAGGCTCTTGGTACAGCTACATGTGGTCACACTGATTCTTACCAGCGCCCATTCCTCGAAGCAGGCTGATAGTGTGGCACTCCTGGTCCTGCTGAGATACAGATCTTAATATAGGTACATTTTACTTCTTTCAGCCACTAGGAGGTCCCATGGCAGCATGTTGGCTACGACCAGGAGAACTTTAGTTGAGACCGTCCAATACGCCTGGCTTAGCCTGATTGCCAGCGTTCGTTGGGTCGACCTTAGTGCATTCTTATTTTTTGCTGTCCGCAGTGCCATGTCCCCTCAAACTGGGGCTGCCTATAGCGCCGTTGATTTGGCCACCGAGGCCAGGAGCCTTATTTACTCCTCCGCCAGGTTCAGGGGGACCTCTTGGGCATATTTGGCCCTGGCGGAAATCCGATCATTCCCGTACCTAGCATACCCCCAAAGTGCTTCACCTTCTTTTTTATTTCTATCGGGTGTCCCGCCATCACGAGGTTAACGCCGGTCATCCTGTATCTGCCTGTTCAGTATATTGCCTTCGTCTTGTCAGGCGCCAGTTTTATGTAATGAGATTTAATCCACTTGGACACCGTTAACAAGGCCCCATTGCATTGGCGGCGCTCTCCAGGGCTCTCTTCTGGCCGTAACTATGAGTGCAATATCGTCGGCATACGCCAACGTCCCCACCATATACTTTTTTTTGAGGGCCAACTGGAAAATGCGGTACGCACACGCGGACATCACCGCAGGGAACTCATCTGCAAGTGTGGGCCGGTAGTGTGGGGCTTCAAACCACTAAAAACGAGTTATGTCCCAATCCCCGCAACCGATCGGAACTGCATAAGCATAACTTTCAACGATCGAAAGGGAAGAGTAGCTTACAAATGTAGCTATCCCGGGATGCCCCGCGGGATAATGTCATGCAGTACCGGTTTTTCTTCACCTTGGCGCGCAGGATGTTCTCCATGGTGCGTACAATGCTTCTTTACCATATACGGGAGACCTCGGGTGTCGGGCACCCCGTCACAAGCTGTATTCCAGATCACGGGCCCCAGGATCGCGGCCTGTGGGACTCCGGCGGTAACCTTGCACTCCTGCCCCCCTGCAACCAGATCCCTGTC
Source organism: Dermanyssus gallinae (assembly GCA_003439945.1). NCBI lineage: Eukaryota > Metazoa > Arthropoda > Arachnida > Mesostigmata > Dermanyssidae > Dermanyssus > Dermanyssus gallinae. Next base: position 6,509 of record QVRM01001473.1, read on the forward strand.
ATCCAGGTAAATTAGGGGAAAATCCCTTCCTTTCAACATTTCAATTCATTGTGTTGAAGGAGTTTTTGACATCCAGCAGGATTAGAAGTACAAATGCCTTCGTTTTGAGGGTCTTCATGGTCTCTTCACCCGCCCGCTGCAGAATCTTCTTTATAGCCCCAAGTGTGGCTCTGCCTTTTGGAAACCATGCTGAACATTTAATAGGGCGTTCTGTTCCTAGATCGCTTCGTTCAGCCTATTAACAATAACGTTTCTCCAGGATCTTACCCATGGCGCCAGTGTGGCTTATAGGCCAGTAAGCTCAGGGTCCCGTCTTCCCCCCGGGTTTGGGGATCAGGACAAGGCTAATACGAGGAACTTTTCTCTCTGAGGAGCTTGTTGGCAAGGTCTTGAAAGATCTTAGGCCATCTTTCGACCTCGCTTTGAACCGCGATTAGCCTCGCTACCTCCGGGGGAACTCCATCCAGGCCAAATGCTTTGAGTCTGGCCATGATCACTCGGTACGGCAGGCCCCATGCGTCGCTTTCCACCGCGTCTATCAGCTCTCTCCACGCTTAGGCTTTACTTTTGGCGATGAGCCCTCGGAGTCTCGTTTGAGCAGCTTTGTACTCTGTTAATTGGAATTCAGCTCGAATTTAGGTGGAACATAGAGATTGCGGACGGCTGCACTTTCTTCGTTCCACCAGTAGTTGGGAGGGTGGCGGCCCTTGTGGTGGTACGAGGGAGGAGCTTTTCTACATGCTGTGGAGAGAGTGACAGTAATTTGGTATTAATCCGCCACCGTGTCACCGAGCCGTCCGCAACTCATGTCTATCTCAACTTCTAGAATTTTCACATCGAGTTTCCGCATTTGCCACCTCTTACTAGTGAGTGGGGCGAGGAACCCCCAAGGAAACCTATAGTGAAACAAATATATCTGTGTTCACTTATGGTCTCCGCCGTCTCCCTCACCCGCCACTTTGCCGCCAGTGGGAAGGCCACCTCGTTGGCCATTGATAGGTCAATGAAGGCCGACCTGGAAAAGGTGGGGACCCCTCCGTCATTAAGCAGCATATGACTCTTTTTAGCCATCCACTCATGTAGAGCTTAAAACCGTTTAGTTGTGGTCCGGCTACCCTATGCTATGCTGACCGCGTTAAAGTCCCCGGTGATCACTACGCTCTTGCCTACATGTACCTTCGCGCTCTGGGCAAGCTCGTCGAAGAATTCCTCGAATTCCGCCTCCTCCCTGTTGGAAGAGAAGTAGCGGCTGTAGAATACGCTACCCCCATCAATCTCCAACCAGGAAAAACCTCTTCCGACCTCTCGCTCCCTAATCACGAGGTTCTTTACAGAACCCGTCTACCAGATTGCGATATCCTCTGCGTCAGATACTTTTTTTTGCTTTCCGTTGGTAATCGCGATGTTTGGCTCGAACAGCAGGGAAAGACCCATGACCTCTCTTCGTGCTGTCTTCTCGAGCAAATTGTGGGCCATCCTACAGCGGTTAAGGTTTACTTGAAGTATCTTTAACATTGGTCAAATAAAGGGGCCCCGCCTACTAGAATCCAGTCTCTCTTTCTCTTCCACTCCCGGGATAACGGTAGTCTTCTGTTTTTAGCCCTCTTGTCTTTATTCCCGTTCGTAATGTTTTTCATTTTCAGCTGAGTTTCTGTGAGGGTATTTTTCCCATTTTTTGTTTCTCCCTGGTCCGTGGTGACGCCTTTCGAGCCCCCAACCGCTGCCTTGCTCTCTGTACTCCGGGCAAGACACCCTATTTGCTCGATGCCCTTCTACTCTGCAGACTAGACATTTGATGCCATTTCTTTGCAGTTTGCTACCAGATGGTCGGGCTCACCGCATGTTTGGCATACGCGGGGTCCCTGGGTCATTACTTTGCAATATTAGGCATTATGACCCGGCTTATGGCGCCTGTAGCAGTTTGGAAGCCTGATCCACTCCTCAGGTCTGCACCACCTCAATCCCATCTTAAGGGTCTTGTGGGAACAGATGGCTCTTGGCGCCGCCTGAGACGTCGTAATCAGTGCGTACTAATCAGCGCGATACTACTACCAGCTCCGCGTTGTCCTAAATTACCTATATGAACGGACTTTTACGTGTCACGGCTACGAATTCAGCATAACGGCAGGAATGCCCTGGATCGCTCCTTTGGAAGTGACCTACGACGGAGTGCTCCGACTAGAAAGCCTCTCATTTGGGGTCAAGCTTCTTGCGTTCGCGGGCGACCTTCTTGTTCTTATTCACGTTAGGTCGGCCTACGGGCCCGAGCGATCTCCGCCAGGATTTGACCTTCTACTTCAAGGAAAGAAACTATAGCTGCAGTCAAGAGTTTTGCCAGGAGTTTTGTCGGGGATTTTAACTTTTTTCGACCCCAATTGCTAAGGGTTTTACTATTATTGACCCTGGGGAACACAGCCGATCGGCTGGCAGCCGCACTGCCTAGTGTTGTCAACTTGCTTCTGTGGGACGCTCTCATTCCAACTGCTGCCTATATATAATATTTAAGATATGGCTGTTTGCCTTACAGAAGACAGACGGGTCAGTAAGACCAATTGCTTGGTCCTCCACCTTACGCAAGCTAGCCGCAAAGATTGTCATCGAACCAGGAGTAGGATTCGCCCCCCCCCCACCAGCTTGGCTTTGCCAGCCGGGGCCGAGGCCGCTGAACGTGTTCTCCGAGCTTCTAGTAAATCACGCACGCCTCCTGTTGAAGATGACGTGTTAGGAGCGATGGTAGCCGTGGTAGACATGGTAGCCGACAATGTCCGACGCGTGCTTGATATTCGTAAGGCGTCGGGTTTAGAGAAATGCAAGTTCTACGTTACGGGTGACAGTGCACAGGCCCCCGACCTCCGTACCTCGTGGTCATATTAACGAGATGTGAGGTTACCATCGACTACTACCTGAAGCTTCTGGAGTCCCCTCCGGCCGGAAGGGGCTCGCTCGCGTACTGAAAAATTGCAGAATAGGCTAAATGTCGACGCTGACAACCTCGCCCCGCTCAGTACTCACTTTGCCTTCTTTTTACTTCGATCGTCGTTCTCAGCTTCCAAGGACTTTTCCGGCGCTCGGTGCATTAAAGATATACCACAAGGTGAGTTTCAAGCCCGTAGGGGACGGAGTATGGTCAAGAAATAAAAACAACCTATTTAAAAAATGTTTTAATGCTAGGGTCATCTACCTTCTCCGTGAAGTTGAATCAACAGGGCGATTGGACGACCTGCGTTAATTGAACGGATTGCCTCTAAGCACCCTTAAATCTCTCTACAACCTATCGCTGGCGCCATCCACTCAAAAACAGGCGCAACTACAGATCCCAAAGAAGAGCCTGGATCCGCTCGTCTCCACTGTGCCAACGATAGTCTCCTTCCCTCTCCGATCTGAGAACGACGTCGCCGCACCCTTAGGACCGGCAATGCTCAGTACAAGGGTACGAGAACTCATGAAACGCCTGTGCGAAGAGCTAAAGACAGTTTGCAGTGGCGCTCCGGATAATCCTTTAAATCAACATGACTGGGGGGCATTCTTATACAATGAAGGGTATCGCGGCTTACCTGCGGGCGCTGTCGACAACTCCACCAAAGCTCGTCATCGGGTGGTCGCTGCTAAGGGATCCGGGTTCTGGTTGCATGGGCTACCATTCGCTCCACTGGGCGCCCTCTTGGACAACGAAACGACCCGAATCAGGACAGGGTTTTGTCTCGGCTGTGACCTGTCGCAAATGTGGCCAATCCGTTGACAAATTAGCCCATCACGGGTTATCGTACATCGTGAGTGCCGGACACATCCCAGGCAAGTTGGTAGTGACGACACCTTCTGAGCGTTCTGTGATATTGCGAATTCCGCTGCCTCCGAGAGCCCCAGGGTCCCTCCGCTGACGATGGTAAGCGACCAGGTGGAATGGCTCTTACACCCTTCAGTCGGGGCAACATGCTTGTCTGGAACGCCACAGTTACCGGCTCATTAGCACCATCTGTGATCGGTAGTGGGGTCCCAACCCACTCTATACAAGATAGCCTAATATTTCCAGTGCATACGTTTTCAGAAGGCAATTGACGCTTTACTTATATATACTTATAGTACGCCGTCTTTGTGGATTTCCGCTCGGCCTTTGATGGAGCTCCCAGAGACAAGATTATTTTCAAGTTGGCTGAAGCGGGCGTGCCTGCCAACATTCTCCAGCTCATCGGGGCAATCCCGCAGGAAAACCCGATCACCATACAGGATGGGGTGGCTGAGTTGTGCCCCTTTGTGCAAACGACGGGAGTCGCGCAGGGGGACAACTTAAGTCCGCTGCTGTTCTCCATCCTGCTCAACGATCTTCCGCGACGCATCGTGGGCACTCGAGAGTCCGTCCGCCCAGACATTCTGCTATACGCAGACGATCTCGCGATATATGGAACAAGCCGATTCGAGGTGCAGCAGAGCCTAGCGAGGCTCGAGCAGTACGTGGCGGATGTAGGACTCGAGATCAACATCGGCAAGACCAAGGCCATGAAGTTCCGTAAAGCTGGTCGACTTGCAACTAGCGATGAGCTACGGTTGTACTCCACACCACTGGAGTATGTCAACAACTTTCCATATCTTGGCCTCTCTCTCCCGACCTCCGGTACGTCGTTTACGGAGCACATCGCCGAGAGGGTCAGAAAAGCCCTCGGAGCAGGCGTCGGAATTGAGAAACCCACGCTTCTCTCTCTTAACGCGGCGCTAAAACTTTTCAACCTTAAGATCGCGCCCACGGCATCCTACGGCATACAGCTTATTTAAGAGAACTTGAGCGTGGCCCAGCTCGCGAGGCTTGATCGAGTGAAACCCGCCGTTCTCAAGCGAGTGCTCGGCCTCCACACGTCATGCCGCAATCGTCTGGTCTATTTACTCGCCGGTACCCCGCTCTTCATGGAGGACCTGCAACGCCAGTTCCGGTTGCCGGAAACACAGGCCTACAGGGACTTTATCTGTCAGTGGGAGGTGAGATTGTCAGACGTGGACACCCGACTTCTTTAGTACGGGTGCAATGACAAACAATGCGTGGAAGGGACTGCATCGCACCAACCGAAATGTGGTAGTACGCTATGCAGTGCATGGCTTCCACCATGTTCTCTGTAAAACTCAAGGGTACCATGAGTCGACAGAAGAATGTATCTGTAACAGGTGTGGGAGAGCTTGTGGGAGATATCATGCGGGGGAGTGCCCCAGAGTTGAATCACTGGCCAGGCTGGCTCAGTGACCGTGTTTTTATGTATAATATTTGACTATATACCTAACAAAGGTGATTAATAAATGAATGAAATTTATATATATATATATATATATATATACATATATATATATATATATATATATATTTATATATATATGACATTTATTTTAGACAACGTTTAGTCTGTTTGAATCAAGTTATGTGGACGAATACTCTTGGAAACGGTTTTGTGTTTTAATCAATCAATCAGGTTTTATTGACATGCGCAACAGGTTAGCAGTATGTCACCTTTTGTCTAGACTACACACGTGCACAAATATGTGTACAAGTCAGTAATGTGTAGGCAATAATGCAACGGCAAACATTAAGTATAATTAACACAATAAACGTTTAAATCCTTATAATTACTCCAATACAAGTTTAAGACCAATATAATTATATACATTTAAAACATTTTACTAGGAGTCGCGGGTGCCTTCGTTCGTCAGCTGCAAGAGAAAGCGTCGTCTAAAAACATAGGCCCGGCCCGCATTTCGTAGCGTCAATAGAAGGTAGGTCGGTCGTTAATTATTACCCTAGGCAGAATGCTCTGTCCATCACATTTGCACGCAATTCTTTACTGGCATCTCCATCAACCGCTATCAGTTCGCGTAAGCGTCCATTCCGTATGTAACTATATATATATATATATATATATATATATTTATATATATATATTTATATCAGTGTCTTTCTATGTCAGCGCGCTTGATGAATACTCATTGGGCCGCTCGTTGGCCCTGCTGACTTAGCTGTGCTTCTCTGTGCGGGAAGACAAACAGCGTCATCGGGGGCCGAGTAGTATCCGCAGCCGCCACAACAGCGATGGACAAAGATCCATATCAACTTGCTTCTAAATGCACATTGGTCTTTGATTGCAAATGAGTAGTAGAAGCAACAGCAGCAGCAGTCTATATAGGTAGCATATTGGTAGGCGTATTTGTATGGACGACGTTAGCCCCTGTTTCTCTCTCTCGCTCTCTCTCGCGCGCGCGCTCCCTTTCTCTCCCTCATAGCTCAAAGCTGCCGACACCACAACAATGACAGCAACAGAGAACTGTTGCTTCTGCTACCATGGCCGGGGCGCTGTGGTCGGTGCTGGCGGGGGAGGAGCCCTGACGACATGGACGACTGATGACGATGGTGCTCTTATGGCGGCGCTGAGTGGCCGTCCCCCCATCGTCTGCTATCGTCGTCGTCGTCGTCATGTGATAACCCAGAAGGTCCTCTGCCGCCGTTGCCACCATCACCAACAGGACCAAGACCAGCCACACTCGAATAGAACGTAACCGAGAGAATACGCAGAGAGCAGATGCTGCTACAGGTACCAGGGATCGGGAAGAAAGCTAGAGGCGTGGCGGGGGGGGGGGGAGAGAAATAGGGAGTGTATTATAGAGTGAATGTGGAAGAGAGATAGAGAGAGAGAGACTCACACAGAATAGGAATGGGACGCGCTACACTGCTGCCGTGTTTGAACGTAAGTAACAATGGCTCGCCTGGCGGTAGGTAGTACAGGGGCGGACCTAGGAGCGAGACAGCGCTGTTACGTCGTTTCCATTTTCTGTCCTTGGCCTGCAATTACGGCCTGCAAGTAAGAGGACCACAACGACGACGAATCACAATCCTCTACACCCTCGCCCGTATACACCATTGGGCATACATAGCGCACTGCGGCGCACTCTAGGGGGACAGTGCGCTCGTTATGGCTGTCACCATTTACCGTAATGTCGCCGGTTCGATCTCGGTTGATCTGTTGTTGATCAAATTTTCGTTTAGCGATGCTCATTGAGAGTGGATCATAAATACCATACCGCCGAGGGTCAGTGACCATGCTGCTGCTGCTGCTGCCACAAGGACTGTCGGGGAAACCCCTAGTTATCTCTGCATGTTTCGTTATGCTGCCGTTCTAAGCGCCTTTAGCGTATAAGAGGATGACGACATGTGTATTTATGTAAACATGGTAAATGAATTATAAATCCATCCACCCATACCGACGGGCGGATAGACAGGCAGACAGGTCTTCAACGTTCCTTCGCCGTAACCGATGAAGGAGGTTCCTGCCCTGGGGGCAAAAAGCAAGTATATATATATATATATATATGCATATGTGTGTGTGTTAACTAGTTATGGGCTAACCTGCGTAAGTGCACCTTATCGTTCGAAGCCTGCCGCGCTGGCCCTAATAAACGAACGTTTTCGCTAGGCGCGCCAAACCAGTCAGCTGGCCCTTTTCTTAACTGCGCTGGAAATGTTCTAGCGAAGTCATATTCCGACACGCAGGGCTTGCTGGCTCTCAGCGTTTCACTTCTCTAGCATAGGTGTTGCTTGTTTTACCAGGGCTGGAAATAAACGCTATGAAACCCAGGGTTGTGATTCAGAAGTAAAAACGTTTAAAAGAGGGGGTCGGTTGACAACCGAAGACATTATACGTTGCGGCAGCCTTAGAGTTTTTTAACCATTTGCAGTATTTAGGATGTTGGTTTCATTACATGAGGATGACTGTCTCGTCGTCAAGACAGCACACACTACTCTAATTTCTCTTTATGGAAAGGTAGGCGACGTCCGGCGACTACCCGTCCAATTTTTTCTACCTCAAAATTGTTTGAAAACCCGATGCGCTTGGCATGGGATGAGAACACTTCACTCAGGCGAACTTTGGCTTGTTTGAAGGGTGTTTCACAATGTACATGAAGGAACTACTTTGCCTGTCAATGAATGTGCTTAAGATGCCGCTTTATGTGTATGCTCATGTCATGCTGTGCACCTGTTGTTGAATTAATTCTATTGAGGCTAAGTACACCGCCTACAATACTATTGGGAAACTTTGTCTCGCAATGAGAAAGTAAAGTTGAACGATCCGACGGGTGGTTGGAGCTCTGTATAATTTCTGTGCCTCTTACCTCTGGCCTGGTCTTGCATGTGACAATTACCACGCCTACACCAGATACATAGCTTATTGCTATCATCACCTGGGCTGTTTGAATAGGAACTTTCACGAGGAGTACACATAGTGCATTTGCGCCTGTGTTCTTAAGCGTGTACGAAGTATTATGCGTCTGCCTAAAGGCTTGGCTCTTACAAAAAGAACGCCGAACCCTCTCCCTCGTACGACAAGTCGAGGGCAGCTGACACAATATAATTAGCAATGCTATATATTTAATATGAGCGAAATAAATGTAATGATGTATATATGCATGTATGTTAGCACACACTTCCTTGCATACACACATTGATACATAGCTGAATATTGGGAATTCATGTTTGTTTGCCAGTGTTGAAGCCATAAATCGTAGGCTCGACCTCAACGTAGCGCACAATGGTAGATCCCGATGGTGATTTGTTTATTGCGTTACTCACTATCTGACCGGGAGCTCTTCACTATACAAACCATATGCAATTTTGCTACAAGAGTCATCCTCCGTGGCTCTACTTTGAACCAGCATTCTGCCGACAGTGGCAGTTCCAATGCAGTTCTTGCACACCGACTTGCCTTTGCGGTACCGAGCTTATTTGTACCATTTCACGATACAAGATGGACGACAAGGTAGTAGTAGTGAGCCCGCTTACAGAGACGAAGTTGAAAAGCCCAACGACAAAGGATCAAGACCTACCTCGCTGTCCTTAGCAGATTTTGATATCTCTGCTCTCTAACGGTTCGCTCTTGACATGAGGACTGTACATACAATACGCTTCCTGCCGAGCCAACTAACTGGTTGGCAATAATTTAACCATCATTCACCAGGAAATGCATTTAGAGGAGGGGGGGAGGGATCTTCGGTCATCGGCGTTTCACGGGCGAGCCAACGATATCATGCCTATAATACGTGGATAGAGCTCGCTGCCGGCTCGCACTCACATGTCAGAGACAGCAAGGGCGGGCGCCGCCGCATTGATCGCATTGACGAGTGAGAACGGACGGCCTTCTTCGAGACAACTTCCCACCGCCCCGTCCGTCATTGTGGTATGCGCGCGTTGAATTACATTGGATCGCGCCGACTATTCGGCGAATACCAGCTACTACGACGTCTACTGCTACTACAGCAGATAGCCGACCACTTGTACAGCCTGGCGGCTTACGCGTCCATGCCGCGTGGGCTGGCATCATACCCTCCCGGGTATTGACAATCACAATGGCGTCGCCGAGGAGGTCTACGACGAGAACAACGACAACAACAACGAGCGCGATCTCTCTCTCTCTCTCTTGCCTCGCAAATGTCCTCTGACTGGCTGTGTCGCATCTGTTAGCAGGCGACCTGATCGCGCCATACATACACTCGCATGACCCGTCGAGGCGGCGCTCCGTAGGCTCAATAGCGTGAGGACCCTGCGTCCTGCAAATTCCTTCCTGCTTTTCCGCCTACCTGTCTGCCTGTCTGTGGGGCCTGTCTAGTGAGCCCCTTTACTCAAGAGGGAGGCACTGACGACGACCACGATAACAACAGCGGCTGCGCGGAGAGCATTGGCACCTTCATCACTTCGATCGCTCGCGTTAATTCCCGAAGGCCTCTCGGGTTGGGCAGCGGGCAACCAGGCAGGAGGCAGGGCGGAAGCGGGGGCATTGGACCTTCAGCTCGAGCTCCTTCTCGACTACTCGCACTATTTAGACCAACGCAGTGAATTGAATGCAGTGATTAAAGCAGCGGGACATTGGCGCGCGGTGCTGAGAGTGGCGCTATGCCTGTAATGGCGGATGATGGTGTCAGCGCACGCATCCACTATCCAGCGAAGTGTTCCCATCATCTCTACTAAGCAAGGGTGCGCGGAGGCAGATAGAGAGAGCAACAGCGTCGTGCGACATGGAGTAGGATGATAGTGAGCAGGAAAATATAGAGAAGAATTGCAATCATCGGCAACGACAAATCGACGCCCGCGGGGAAACAACGGGCGCTCGAATAGCGGGGGGAAAGGGGTGACCTGGAGGACGGGACGCAAATCAGGCAGCCAACCGACAAAGAGCTCGCAGAGAGTGCAGGCCGATCGCATTTGGCACGTAGGGCCGCCTGGCTGTCTGTACGGCCTCGCCGCGGCCGTATCTAGTACCTAGGTACGATACGAGTACGTTCATCCACTCAATACATGAGTGCCGTCGAACACAACACCGGAAGCCGCTGACATTAAAGCAGAAAGCAATACAACGAAGGAATGCAGCAATTTCACTCTCTCTCTCTCTATCTCTCTCTCTCTCTCTCTCTCTATCTCTTTGTCTGTATCTCCCCGTTGCCTTTTCTTTTATCATGTGTTTTCTTTCTCTCTCTCATGTATATATGTGCTCAGTCTGGATCTATCGAAACTCTGTATACCCACTTACATGGTCATTCGTCGTTTGTATATAGAACCTTTCTTTCCATCTTTTGCCCACGCGCGATTTCTCTCTCTCTCTCTCTCTCGTTCCATTTCTTGCCTCTCTCTTTCTATCTCTAGTTTCCCGAAAGGCTTTTCGACCTCCTCCACTTCCCGACTCGCCGAAGCTCTTCTTCTTCTTCCACCGAGGAACAGGAGATGCTGATGTACACTGAGCGGACGGTCGGGTGTTCACCGAGAATGCCAACAGCGGTAGAATAACACTGCTGTAGCAGCTGATGTTAATAGTGACGCTGATGATGACGACATTCAGGATCGCCGATTTTGATTCGATTTAATTAAAACCGACCGACCGGCTCGTCAGCCTGCCAGGCACATCGAGCCGGCGGTTACTCGGTTAGGCAGCCAGACGCTTAGTCAAGCCGATGTCAAACACCACTTTCGCTCACAACGGCCGAGATTACAAAATCTCCTAATTCGGTCTCTCTCCTGGTCGCTTTGTCTTTCCAGTTTTCAATCTCGTCCGAGTCCAGTACTCCTCTTTTCTCGCTTTCTAGCGCGCGCGTCTCAGCTGCTTCTATCAGCTGAGTTCTTCCGTTAGCATAATCCTCTTGTCGGCGGCGGTGACGACACCGCCACTAGCGGTCACGGTAGCAGCTTTGGCAACGTCTCTTGGCCGAAAAAACACTGCTTTCGACATCGGGCAGATATGTCCGATGTGTCCGTGCCGCTTCAGACTGGAACCTTCTTGCGGTGGCCGGGGCACCGGAACGATGTTGAATTTTTTGTGGCCCCACTGGTTCGCATTCATCGTGCAGTGTATGTAGGCCGATCCGAAATCTCTAGCTCGGATGTGGCTGCCGTGTCGACACGGTGATGTCAACCGGCGTCTCGAATGTACAGCGATCCATGCGTCGGTCCATTCTCCACGTCTTTTTGCGTAGACCTGTTCGGAGTATCAACCAGACGGATATCCCTCGACTACAGGCCAAGCCTGGGTAAGCTAGACGTAGGAGTATATGTGCACAGAACTGGTCTTCCAGAAGCAGTGAGGTTACAGCCTGGTGAAGGAGACTGCCATTAAGGCATGCTCTCGGTCCCAACCAAGGTCTCGTGACTGCCGACAGGCGTGTTTTGTCGACGTTGTCGGCGTCTCTGGCCAATAATGTACGATATGTGTTTTCTCTGATTATACTTATATCCGGGGGTCTTCAAGAAGAACGGTTGTCAAGAGGAACGTTTGTCGAGAGTCACCAAACGGTCGTTAGAGCTGTCTCCGTAAAGCACACGAACCCTTTAGTAGGAACTAGATATTTTAACCACCGATTTCATTACACTCATTTGCCCATATTAACTGGGAAAAACGTCTAAGGGGTGGTCGGGAAGGTCGCGCGCAAGTTGTGAAGCGTGGATGGTTTTTTGGCCACAAGCTCATTGGACGTCTGAGGCAGTCTCGGACTCTCGTTCGTGTCACATGCACAAAACAATTGGTGTATTCGTGCAGCTAAGAAACATGATCGTCACAGAAATAAAAAAACAGTGGCTTTAGATTCCCTGGCGTCGCGGAGGTCGAGCCGCATAGCCAAGCGTAGATTGGGGAATACCTTTTCTTCAAGCACCTGTAAAACGTCTGGTGCGAGGACTAGGGGAGTCCTCACATGCCATCATTGTTACTCAACGTCACGTTTTTAAGCATGCTTAAGACAAGCGGCCGTTGCGGATCAAGTTGTTTTCAAGATTACTTGTATGGTCTTATTTTCTATAACGTAAGTGCCCTGTGGCGAAAACTCATATTTTGGTCGAAGCAAGCAAGGGGTCTTCCTTCCAGGAAGGATGCCTAAGGCCGAGACAGAGCGATGCTTCCCAAATACACAAGCAAGCGGCAGCGAAACAGCGCGATACTAACGCCCTTATGGGCGGCTTCTGGGTGAAAAGCGTGAGTTTAAGGCCCTGGCTGGGGGCTCTGCCGACCCAGACTAGGGTATGCGAAGAGCTTACTAACGGGCATGGTTTAACAACTAGAGAGCAATGACGCATTCTGCCAAGGCAACTGCATGGTGCTCACAGCTGTAAATTACTGCTTTGGAATTACGAAGGTTTTTACCGGGACTTGACAACTACCACCAAAACGCATGTTTGAAAATGTGGACATTGTACCCTTGACGAAAAATTTTAGGGGAAGTCCATTTCGTTAGGATACGAGGTTTTCATTTGTTAGCGAGTTTTCCAGACGGAGGGCGGGGCAGATTAGTAGGTAGGCTTTTATTCTATATACGAGCAGGGTCACCCCGAAGACAATTTAGGAGTAGAGCACGAACCTCACCTTGAAGTAAACATAAGGGGCGAGGGCAACTTGCAGCTAAGTCAAAATATAGGGACACCTGATTTGGTTCAGCGTGTTGTTTGCTTCGTGTGCCTGCTAGTGGGTTGCAGATTGGCAGTAGAAACAAGCAGAGTCAGGCTTAGGATACTTGTTACAGGACCACTTCGGCAATTTTTGTTGGAGTGGCAGGGAAAAGTGACCGAGGCCTCGGCAGAGGCAGCGTAGCTACATGTGTACCTCGCCATAGGTAGCGTAGCGTAGCTAATCGCCATGTGTACCTCGCCAGAGACCTTTGAGATGGTATGGCGTGCACTAGTCGGTACGTGTACACGAGATACATTGTGCATAGCTATCATCACTTGGTACGTTCGACCTAAAGCTTTCACCATGTGCCGGTTCTTTTCGCAGACGTGCTTTTCAGGCGCGTCAGCGGTCTCTGCACTCTTTCGTCGGGTAGAACGGTCGTTGAAGTGTTCAAATTATACGTAATGACGATGACATCATAATCTAGTGCCATCCTAAAATGCAAGCTCATTGCAAATACTTAATAAACATATGTATTCTGGACGCAGCTGTTCGGCTACATTACCATGTCCCATTATCATGTTTTTCTGCAAAATTTCTATTATACCATATCGAGACTCGTCCTGGCATTTTTAACATCAATAACTGATCTACCTAACGCTGTTCCAAAGAGTCCGCCACCTGCTAAGCTAAAAGGGCCAATGGCGTCCTTTGATTTGTCATTACTAGACACCTTCACACCGCCCCTATCCTTCGCCTGTGGTGCCAATTGATGATCCTTGCCAACACTAAAGCAGCCTTCGTTGAGACCGTTTAGTGGGCTCGTGCTATCTGCATTGCCAGCACTACTTGCGTCTCGGCCAGTTCTTCATTCTCCTCGTTAGCACGTATAACGTTATTCGAGTTGGCAACTGTTCTCACCAGTCGCGTCTTCTCTCGGTCCCTATAGGTAGGTTCTCTGGCATTTAGCATCAATCTCCCGAGGTTATTGGCTATGCATGGATGACAAACGTATTCTATTAGCTTTCTGTCGGAATATGTCTACCGTCTATTCGTGCGTCTTGTCCTTGGTGTCCGACGATAGCGTATCTCAAGTAGAATGTAAGCAAGCTCCAGTAATGGCCACCCAAGCGACTGCGTTTAAGGAATTTCTGGATAGCTCAGCTATTGTGTTCTCGCTCTCTTCGCGCCAGACGTACCCTTATCGAGAGTATACGTTATTTAGTTCACTAGGGGTATTTTTCTTTTGTTTTCTAAGAGCGATTATTTACAAGATTGTGGCTAAGTACCCGGCTGCAGAAAAAGAACAGAGTTATCATGGATCATTCGCCTGAATACAGTAGAGCGAATGATTGACGATAGAGCGCGTTGTGTAAACTCTCGCTAAGTTAGAAAGGCAAAGCAAAAGTACATTTTGAGCGATCCCTGTACTTCGATGCGCCCCCCTTGAGCTTTAAATTTGGTGTGTCATTGCAAACCATGATAAGATTTGCTCTCGAGGACCTCAGGTATTATGCCATGAGGGTCAGACATGGTTCTCTGTGCCGATAGAGCGAAGAGACTTTTGAAGTTCATTGTCGGGCGCTCCAGAGTTCCCTCAAGCAGGCCGTGTTCGATTCTGCTCTAACGAGAACACATTGGCTGTAGACAAAAAACAACCAGTTAAATGACCGCTGGCTTGCGCACGAGCTAGAACATTTACCTATTGTTGGACAAAGGAAATGTGCACGTCGTGACTGTGGTGTTGTGGAATAAGACCCAATGGCACCATAGGTTTTTTCAAAAAGGCCAAGCAGTTAAACAGAAAGCGTGTGTGCATGTTTTGCTAACTGCAGTAAGCAGGTAGAAACATTTTGTATCTCATGGTTTGCAATATATGTTTCAGCAGAACAGCACACCCACTCGTACCAGCCGTTTAGTGCAAGGGCGGCTGGCAGAGCATTTGAGCATGTTTTGCTCTAATTTGCTTTTATTTGAACACAGCATTTAAAGCTTGCGACATAAGTTATTTGCGATTTAGCTGAGACACCCTTAAACATTTACAAGAGTACACTATGGGCATTTCCCTATTTCTAGGGCATCTACTCTATCTGAAGTGATACTGATGATAAATGCAAGTGTTGTTTCAATAATTTTTTGAGCCCACTAGGGCTGATAGCGCTCTTAATTTTCAGAAGCAGTTGGTTCTATGTTATTACTGCTACGTTACTGGAATTCTGTGAATAGAAATAGCTTTTGTCTCTAAATATATAGTAACTAAGCCACTTCTCCAGTTAGCTCTAAGACATCTGACCGGTGACTGTTTAAAGAGTCAGTTTAGCGTTGCAGCCAATGGTAAGCTGCCAACCGGCCATATATTGGCCACCATCAGGATCTCAGTCGTAGTATACTTTCATCACATGAGGAACTCTGTCTGGCCGTTGTCAATGATCACTTCTGAGTCGATCATCTTTTTGACCAGTTGGACCCTGCCCCCAATTCAATGTAAGGTTTGACTGATCGCAAGGATTCCTTCAGTAGGATTTCTGTCTTTTCTGTGCGTCAGATCACTGATGCCATGAATTAGCGGAGTATTTCCCAAAAGAAGTCATATGTATGCCCTATGACTTCTTCTGAGACAATATAATTCCACATTAAGTTTACACAATGAGTCATAAATGAACGAAGAAAGGAAACACATAGCTCTATTCATGAGTACTTGCAAATACACCCGAACGCCTGTACAGCCTCTGTACTGCGGAGGTTGCCCAGGGGCTAGAAAAAATATCATGTGGTCGTTGCGTCAAGAGAAAAAGAAAAATAAATGAGTCAAAATAATTATAATAAAATATAGAACACGTATATAGTAATTTTGTTTAATTAAATGACAAACATTTTTAGGAGAACGACAATTCAATATAAAAAATAGGAGCAATGCGCGGAAATTAAATGGTAGTGCAGTTATCTTGACTAGAGTAAAGTCTATCAAAGGTACAACTTAAAATCGTTAAAGAGAGGGAAGCCGACAAAAAAATGAAACTACAAGGAAGAAACAAACGTGTCGGGAATGGCGGCAATGGCGGGAAGAATTCTAGTCCAAACAATAAGGGAGTGACGGCGTGGTTCATTTTCACGAAATGGTCGCCAGACCCTATAAGATTGTTCATGACTTTGTAAACAAATATGGCAGCTCAAAACATATCAGCTGCTGCACATGAAAACAACCATGCTCTTTAAGCAGGAAGACGACTGATTGTCTGGGTCGCAGACCAAATATAGCACGAATAGCTTTGTTTTGAAGGGACTGAAGTAATACAATCACACTTTGGTAAGACCCATTTTAGGCCACACTACAGTAGCAGAAGTGAGGCTCTACTTGCGCCTTATACGCCAAGATGAGAACAGAGACTTGAAGCCCACGAAGCCGAAGATGGGCAAGTGCAGCAACAGCAGGTGCAAATTTATGTTGAAGTATGTTAGCATGGCTGTTCCACGCCATACGCTCATTGAACACTAAGCCCAGCTTGGTGATATTTGGAGACAGCTCTAGTAGAGTACCATCCATAATTAAGTCGCCCTTGGAAAAGGTTATGGGAGAGTGGGACGTCCGGAAAAGTACAGCCTGGGTTTTTGTGGCGTTGGTCTTCATGCGAAAGAAGCATCACTGAGGACTGCTAATGCTTTGTTCGCTATATCAAAGCCTGTCCGCAGGTTATCTTTAGATAAGGGAACGAGCAGAGTGTAGTCATCAGTATAAGATACCGCACGTATACTGGAGAACCTATCTAGGCTCCGTAGAGCTATATTAATATAAAGTATAAACAGGAAAGGCCCCATTAAAGATCCCTGAGGTATACCAAGGCCCATAGAGAACTGACCGGATAAAGCCGATTGGCCAGTGACGGTAATTTTTCGATCCTGAAGATACGACCAAAACCAAGAACAACCCATATTATTAAAGTCTAAGGATCGAAGGATAAAGATAAAAATTTCAGAATCTACACAGTCGAAAGCCTTGCTAATATCGACAGCAATTGCGAGACATCTATTACTCTGAACGCAAGAATGAAAAATAGTTTAGTAAATAAAAGCATTAGCGATTTCGGTAGATCTTCTCGCACAAAAGCAAAATTGTCTTGGTGAGAACAAATGATGAGAGTCGACGTGTGCTAAAATTTGCATTAATACACATCGTTCAAATGCCTTGGCGGCAAATGAAGTCAAGCTGATTGGGATTGAAGCACAGTGTGCAATGTAACACATTAAGTAAAAACACAGCAAAATATGCAGTAACTTGTATTGCTACTATACCGTACAGCAAAAAAGAGGTGGAGCATTAATGGGTAAACCGCATGGCAAAGGATTGCCGGGTCGTACGACGGAAGCGGACTAAGGCTACCCGTTTGCAAAGTCGGGTCTACTGAGTACCGGCTGTGATAACATAGGAACTCCGTCGTAAGATACCAAACAACTGTCCCCAGAAAAGTGGAATAGCATACAGATGAAGAAATCAAAATATAAGCGCACGCAGATCTGAAGAAGGCTGACAAAACTAGGCGAGCCACCTCAATCTACGAGGATATGAAAGCTCAATGAACAACAGGCTAAGGAACTAGGATCGCTGACAAGAGCTACCGCAAAAACAGAGGAATACATCAAAACGACAGCGCAGAAGGTGCTCAAAAAACAATCCATTGTATATCACAGAAAAATAAAACAAACGCTCTGGAGAACAGATCAAACCAGTGGAGACCAGGACTTCTTTAGGCTATCTATCTGAAACCCGAAGACAAACGAACGCTTCTAGTAGACTATATACAAAACGCAACGAAATCGTGCAGGGACTGAGACGTCGAATCACAGACAACAATTAAAGAGGCAATTTAGAGACGTTTTTCACAATGCAATGTCAGGGGAATAGAGACTACGCCGAGGTCATTGTTTAGAGAGAGTTCCGAACGTCTACTGAGTAGGAAGCAAAGGTGTTTTATTGGTGAGCATTGCCCGCCACGTTAACATCACCCGCGTCAGGTCCTACACTATCTGCAGACGAACGCAAATATGCGTAAATGCATTTTTTACCCTGCTCAGCAAACAAAAATAAAGTAGTGGTCTAACTCGCGACTACGCTGATGAGCCCGTCGTACGGGTCTACACTAAGCGTGGTGGGTCGCACCCGAGTTTCAAAACTGGGGCTTGGGAGAAGGGGAACATTATCTGGATGCGGCCTAATGGGGCGTTTAGCGGTCGCCTGCCGGTATATCTATCGGCCGCCGAAGCGTGCAGAAATAGGGTGCAGGACGCGAATAACGGTATTGCGAGACTAGCAGCTAGACTCGTACGACTAGTGGCAAAGCGGCGCATGACAGCCTGCTAACGCTTGCTGGCTTGACGCATAGAGCTTTATTATTTGAAGGTGTATCTGTGTGTCTCGTCTGCCCAGCTAGGCAGGTGGGGGTAAACGTTTGGGCACGTGGACCCCTCTTCCTCAAGCTTTCTGCCGTTGCACCCCGTCACCCCCTAGCTGCTACAGACGTTGAACTAACGCTTGCCTCAGTCACACGTTAAGCCCGCTCTTTGGCAGGAGAAAACCAAATGCCGCCCGTTCGGGCTTTGCTCACGTCGTCGCTCAACGCGAGCGCGCTCAGCGCAACCAACTAATCAACAAAGCACGACAGTCTTTAGCGCGACGACAACGATGACAAGGGCGATGTCGCTTGGTTGCTTCGTTGGTTGGTTGGCACAGGGCAATAATAGTAAGAGAGCAATGGGCTTCCATTGGGATTCACAGCGAGTGTGCACGATAAAAAACGCCCCATCTGCTATAATCACGGCGGCGGCAGCAGCAATAGCCATCTCGGCGGACGTCATCAACCGATAACAACAACAACACCACCCTCACCTGCAACACATCACAACCGATAACAACAACAACACCATCACCTGCCCCCGTCGATTAGGTAATATCTGTTCAATAGCCAAATTTCACGTTCCCTCTCACTTTCCCATTTTCTCTTCCTCTGCCACACACACATAACCATATTCTGTTTTAAGTCCTATTTGCACTGCAAATATGTCTATATGTTCTATATTTTTCTGTACTGTTTTTTCTTCACCCCTATTTGTTGTTTCTGTCTGCACTTACGAATGCCCGTTTGACGTTGCGTTTCACTACCTTGTGCTTTCAATCTACCTGCTTACTTCTCTCCCGCCCTATTTGGATTAGGGTAAGACCATCCTGCGGAGATCTATCCCTTCGGATAAATCTCCGGAGGATGGTCCTAATCTATTCCAGGCTACCTGTCGGAAATATACCAGACCAAAATGTCATCAGTATTATCATGGCCATTGCAATAACTGCAATTAGCAGCATTCAGTTCGCTAAGCCGGCTGTCTCGCGGTGCGGTCGCCACACTAGTGTTCTTACACTTTGCTGGCCGCGGGTCGTTCGTCGGGATCTCTCTTTGTTAAACGAAGTGGCCCGGGGATAAGGAGTGGTGAGTAAGTGGCAAAAGTGGGGGAAAGCAGAAGAGGGAGGCCAACACCGCATCTACAGCAGCCGCAGACAAAGATAAATGAGTGCCGAAATCGGAGAGGAGCAGGACGAACTGCAGCCTATCACAAATTTAATTATGCCCAGCTATTTCGGATAAGGATGGCAGCCAAGTATTTCACCTATTTGCGCGTCTCGGGAATTCAGGGACGTCAACCGCTCGCGTCTAGATAGAGGAGTCTCTAAGCGTGTCTTTCATGTCGCCCTCTGCCCCGCCGCCCTGCCCGCTTTCGGTCTGGGATGCTGACGCTTGGCCGCTTTTCTCTCTCCGTCGTCTCTTCAAGCCGCAGCCGAGCCGGCGTTCTTGCCGCTGTCACCGCGAGTGCCATCTTTCCTCGTCGCCTAGCCGCTGTCGCTGCCAATGCTTATCGCGGCTGCCGCCGTTGTGGTCGCTGCTATCACTGCGATCGTGGACGGTGTGGCATTTCAGCAGATGGATCTCCCCAGGTTTAATTAATTGTTTAGGAAGCTCATCATCATCGTAATTGTTGTTGTTGTTGTTGTTGCTGTCGTTATAGTTGTTGTTGTTGTCGTCATCGTCGTCGTTGTTGCTGTTGTTGTTCTTTTTGCCGTTGTTGTTGTTGCTGTTGTGATTTGTTGTCGTTGTTGTTGTTGTTGCTGCTGTGATTTGTTGTTGTTGTTGTTTTTGTTTTGGTGTTTTTGTTGTCTCAGTGTTGTTGTTGTTGCTGTTTTTGCCATTGTTATTGCTGCCGTTTGCACTATCCGCAGCAACTTAAACATGTGTATACAGACTAGCAGTCGCCTGCACTACTAAGCTAAATCGAATATAACCGAGTGCGGTTGTTTCGCTTATTGTATGTCCCATACGCTAGTTCCCAAGTAATAACATTAAAAAGAAACGAAACCTTTGCTCCACTGCGAAAAAAATAATAACCTAGGCAATGACATCTAATTTTTAACTAGTTCATAAAAGCTTATTTTGGTTGCCATTCATAAGTCAAGATCGATCGGCATCGTTTTGATCATATCAGGAAGAAGTGCTCATGCGCATTTTAGTCGCAGTGTAAGTGTAGTACGTTTTGCGAAAAAAAACCTAGCTCGATATTCTCTTTCTCTCCACCAAATCAGTTACTGCAAGTCCGGCGTATGAAGTCTCAATGAAAAGCAGTAGAAAATTATGGTTTTATATCAATGCAACGGCATGCGTATCTATCACATGTTTCTTGTTATCTCATATGCATACAGGTAGTTCAACAAGTTCTTAAAATGAGCTTTTCAGAATTCGAATTTTGGCGCGCTTTTGCCGCTATTGGAAACGGCAACTTTTCGAATGCTAGCAGTCAAAATATTATGGTGATTGGCCGTTGCGATTTCGTTTGATCGCTTTTCCCGTGCAACGTATCGGCGTGATCTTGAAAAATGGAGAAAAAGAGTTTCGAGTGGTTATCAAGCATTTTTATTTCAAAGGTTGGAATGCGACCCAAGTGAAAACTGAGTTAGACGAGGTGTACGGTGACTCTGCGTCATGTTTTGCCACTGTTTCCAACTGGATTAATGAGTTAAAAAGAGGTCGCAGGAGCACCGAGGATGAACTACGTTCAGGACGCCCAAAAACGGCAACTGATGAGGAAAACGTGGAAAAAGTGCGGAAAATCGTTGCCGCAGATAAGCGAGTGAACATTAGGGAGATAGCGGAGGCCTTGGGGATCAGTTTGGGTAGAGTACATTTTATCCTGCACGAAAACTTAGAGATGAAAAAGCTCAGAGCAAAATGGGTGCCGCATTTGCTCAACCAAGGCCAAACAGACGCGCGTGTTTCCGCTTCACAGCGAAATTTGGCCAAGATGTCGAAAAATCCGTCGGATTTTTGGCGCAGATTCGTGACCATCGATGAAAGCTGGGTCCATCACTACACTCCCGAGACCCAAGAAGCATCTCGTCAATGGTGTGCACCTGGTGAAGGACCTCCGAAGAGGGTGCGGATAACGGCATCGGCCGGAAAGATGATGGCTACGGTTTTTTGAGACCAACGTGGAATAATTCTGGTCGACTACCTTGAGAGCGGTAAAACGATCACGGGAGAATATTATGCAAGACTGTTGGACTGCCTGAAGCAAGAACTCATCGTGAAACGGCCCGCTTTGCAGAAGAAGGTTGTCCTGTTTCACCAGGACAATGCTCCCGCACACAAGTCGCGGCAAGCAACGGCAAAACTGGCCCAACTGAGGTTCGAACTTATTGAACAACCTTCCTATTCTCCAGACCTAGCCCCCTCTGATTATTTCCTCTTCGGACATTTGAAGAATAGTCTCGGTGGAAAGCGTTTTTTCCAGCAATGAAGAGGTTAAGGCTGCTGTCAATGCCTATTTTCAGTCTAAAGACGCGGAATTCTACTCAAGAGGTATAAATGCTCTGAAATCTCGGTGGGAAGGTGTATTGAGCTTCTCGGGGAGTATATCGAATAAGAAAAAATTAAAAACCAGATTTGGAAAATTCTTGGTTTTCATTCTAAGAACTTGTTGAACTACCTGTATATTGCAAGACTCGTTAAGTTGATTCGCCGAGCTGTGTGCGGCAAACGCCGTTGCTTAATTCATATATTCCCTCTGCTCCCCGCCCATTATCATCTATCACCACTCTAGTTTTTGTAAATGCCCGGGTCTACCTCTTTTAGTTCTACCTTCTATTGCCTTAAATATGTCTCAAGCGCCTTTTCAGTCCCGCCGCGTGTGAAGTTTCAAAACAAAATGTTGTGTCTGCAAGTATCTAAGATTTCCGTGATTCTGTTTTGTTCACATGGCTTGTATTCCGTAAGCAGCGATCGTTCGCACCGTAACTATTAACAATTCTACTATTGTATCTGTGTAGAACGCATCTGTGGGTCTGTTATCGTCGCTGCTGTTCTCGCCGCATTTCTCACTCTCTCTTGCATGTGATAAGCAAATCACCGTCATGATGGTAATCTTCAAATTGGTAAATCTGTTTATAAACTAAATCCTCTTGTAGTTGTAGTGTGTCATTATGTCCTAATTGACCGCTTTGTCGGACATTTACGGCCACCATGTTCTCCCGGTTAATGATTAATCTCAGTTGATACAGCTACACACCTTTACTATTGTCTGTATATACCTCACATAGACTTCCCGAAAAAAAAAAACAATATATAAATGCGTACGCTAAAACCTGTCCATTCTCTTGGCCAGTCTTTCAATACCCGTTCAGGCAGGCTCTAAGCTGAACCGAAAATAATATGCGACGTTGTCCGCCACGCTGGGCCGTTCCACCATTTGCTTTACCATTACTGCTCCGCTATCTACATGAAGTTTCTTCCACTGGAAGGCCGCTCTCATGTACGCTTCTCTAATCGACTGTATATTCCTTCAATTGAAATATACAGTCGATTAGAGAAGCGTCAACCACTTATATGGGTGTTTCCCGGCCAGTGCTACTAACTAGTATTTTCTCTCTGCAGTGTAATTCTCTTTTTTTGGCTACTTGCAATTTTAACCATTTTCTTAACCAAAGTTGCCTATGGACTCCTCACAGGGAAATGCCTAACGTACTGCCTCAGCTCGTAGGCATCTTGATGCTTTGCATCATTTATTGCACCAGGGTCCTTCTTCATACTCGCTTCTAGCCAACTTTGCACCAGTGGGCAGGTTGACAAACTCACGCTCGTAAAGATCGACGTGACGCGCGCCGGGCAAAACAGCTTTCTACCAAAGCCCTGTAGCATATAAATCTGACTCTCTGACGATTCTTACTCGACGACCTTTGCTTATCCGAGGAAATATCGCAATTTCGATTAGTTAACGCTTACTTAATCCAGTCTCTTCTTAAAGAAGCAATTTTCCCCCCAGAAACTTAACATCTTCTCTGTGCACGTTCGTGGCACACAAGTCTATTACTGAGGGCCACGTACCCAGTAATAGATTGCATCCATGCATCAATATACTCGTACGGCGGTACATCGTCCCTGCTCACTATGCAACAAAATCTCCATTAGGGTATCGATCAGCGCCCCCGTGCCCGGCCTTGTGCTAAAATATCGTGCCAATATCGGCGAAGCTTTTCTCGGTAATGCCTCTACCTAACGTGCTCAGCCATACTTTCGGCCGATTCCACGCCATTGGGCAGAATTATAAGAAATAGGAACCGTTAGAGATACTCACGCGCTGCGTGCTTGCAGTAAATATATGTGAAGTTTACTCATCTAAAATTCTCTCTGAATGGCGACCGTTCATATCTGTGGCCCGACTATTCGCCTTTAAGAAGAATTATGGAAGCGTAAGGCTAACTGCATGCTCATCACCGCAATCCTAAGGCTGTCGGCAAAGGTCGGTGTTACAGAACTAATGCGGAACGAGGACAAATATATATCAAGAATGATCAAACACACCGTTTCGTATTTATTTCTCGATATTGGTCTTGCCTGCAAGGGTTTATATATATATATATATATCTTCCTTTGATATTTCCTTCCTTTGACAATGATGCTTGGATGTATCAGTGCACAACCGTACACGGGCATTAGCCTTACGGAAAAACAAATGAAGTTATGGTCATCGCACATGTTATTAAAAAAAAGCACTTATATTAAAACAAAACACAAATCGACACATTGCTATTAGTGCGCGGCCCTACTGAATGTCCTAATTCACACCTAGCCTATCCTACGCGCACACATGCACGACGCGGCACAACAGCGTGCCCGGCTCTGACTAACCCGTGGATGGCGGCCCTGACGCGCAGCGGCGGATCACAGCACAGACACGAGTCAAGAGTGTTTCTAACATGGCTGCAGCCGCTTATATACCGTCAGCCGGCCGGGCCAACCCGGCTCTGGCGGCATTCCACGCGCTACTACAACGTCGTCAGCTACAGCGTGCACTCTACGTGCTTCTCGTTGTCTGCTCAAGTTTGTGGTGCGTTCTAGCTATCTGTCGTCTGTTGTAATTGTGTGGCGGGCGCGCTCGATCTGTTTGTGACAGTCGGCATCTTTAAAAACAAAGCAGACATGTCATGTGCTCTTGGTTAGCTCGGGTTTGCGACACCCGGCCGTGCATTCGATTTGGTTCTTTCTGGAGTCACCCTTCTGGCTCTGGAGCTACCCTTGTGGTCAGGCGGGACTTCAGGAACGCCTTCAACAGTATTCGACAGGACCATCTGTTGAGTGCTCTCGAGAGGTGGCTAGCCAAGCTAGAACATACGATGTTACGCATTCATTTGGTATGTTCTCACCGAAGCCTCTTTCATCTGGGATTCTCATTTTAGGCCCTACGTCTTAACCATCTGCTTCGGGGGTGTAGACTGTTTGCTGGTTTCCGGACTCCTTGAACGACTCAATGACAGCATGCTGGCTACAGTAGAGGCGTGGCTGAACCTCAGCCTCTTCGCTGGTGCACTCCAAGCTCTACTTCTCGTTCTTTGGGGCGGCCTAGGATTACCTGTTGCAATTGACCTATGGGAGATAGCTCTGGCAGCTCCCCTCCACAGGCCAATGCAACAGGCCTTTCTCGATTCTGCCGCTCTTACAGACATAGGAGCTCGGTTAAAAACAACCTGTCGTAGAGCAGTTGCCCTGTGCGGCCACGAGCTCGCCGCAGCTAAATACCACAGAGAATAGTCGGTAACTTTATATGAGAGAGAGGTCGAAAATCTCAATGCGTGATGCTTCACTGTAGCCAATAGGGCCAGGCTGCGCCCCATCTCTTCCAAAGGAACGGGCGTATGACTCCACGCCATACACTTTCCCAGATCGGGATTCTGTTAGATAATGAGTCGTTGAAGATAATGGTCAGATTTTTCCGGGTATAGACCTTGTGTACACTCATACCTACGTTTGCAAAGACGCCATGCGGCCAGAAGGGCGCCACGGGCTGTCCTGTGTCGTCAGCACAGGTAAGCGAGCAAAACATTTAACCCTAAATGAAACCTTTAGCAGAACTCTACGATACAGTGGTCTGGAACCCGTCGGACTAGAGAGGGAGGGCGAGAAGAGACCTGACGATCTTACCTCGTTTGAGAGCGGATGCATGCTGGTTTAAAACGCGACAGTTACTGACTCATTAGCCCCTTCCTTCAGTCAGTGCTGGCGCGGCCCGAGCTGGTCATGATTTGGATCTTGCTGAGTCAGGTAAGGTTAGAAAGTACCAGAACATCGGGTTCTTATACGGGTTTCACACACTTGCCTCTGAGACCATTGGCGGGCCAGGCCCATCCACTCGCAATTTGATACAGAAGGTCTTGAAGGATCTGATTCTAACTAGTGGAGATAAGCGAGCAGGTGATTTTTTTAGACAGCGCCTGTCACTAGATGTGCAACGCGACCTCGGCCCGGGGAATCCTGTAGAGATGACTGATCTCTACACTGGACCCTTCGTGCACACGTTTGCAGGAACCCAAGTGTCATGTTTCCACCGTTAATGACTGATTACATGGAGTAAATGGTAAATTATGATAATTTCGGAGGCACTTTTCGTATAAACCGTCAGCCTACTTTGGCCGTATGTGTAAGCGATGACCAGCATGCGCTACGACAAAATCAATCAAGGCAGAGAACTATACCGTATCATTAAAAGTTGGCCAGAAGCAAGGTCAAATACTGAGCATTCCGGGGCTGATAAAATTATCACGAATCTATAAGTTTCGTGTCCTCTTGCTTTCGATCTATTGTTCTTAGTTGCACCGTATCGGTTTTAACCACCACATTTTTTTTGAAGAAAGCATAGAAAAGATACATACTACGCTTACATGTCATTTACACATTTAAAACGACAACTAAACAACTGCAAAATTCGCACAAAACCGTTTGTAATGCTTGAATGATAGCTGTGTTTCTGTTTGATAGAGCAACAATCTAACATACACTTGTCTTATCAAGCAAGTATCTTATTAGTTCAGGTTTTTGCACTATTTGTAAGCAGCTAAGCCGCTTACGTTTGTGTTTTGCCATGTGAATAAAACAAGTGCTGATTAGTGAGCAGGAGTCTAAAGCTCATTAGATAGATTGATGGCCCAACATTTTAAAAAAAATACGCTACAACATGAAACTTCGACCAAAATATGTTTTTAAGCTCCTAATAATTTGTTGTAATTAAACGTTGGCTATCTCCGGTAAAATCCTAACAAGTACAACAAAGTTTAATTACAACAGAAATATAAAGGTTTACTGTTTAGTGGAGATTGAGTTTATTCCAGAGAAACCTAACGTACCCTCGATGGCACTGTCCTGTAGTACCTCTTAATAAAAGCCCTAGTCATACGTACGATAAGTAATTTTATGATTATGTAATTAATTCTGATATACTGTTAACACTATTTGGGATTGCATTGAATACGTTTACTTTTTAGTCACACTGGTATAGGAGTCTCGTTTCCCAGTCCTATTTTTAGGCGTTTTAGTATATTAAGACAGTTATAGAGGACACGAATTAAGTTATTAAATTGCTAATTAAGGCCTCATTCTCAGCAAGCTGTTTTGTGGTTCTCCGCTATGGAAACTTTAGTAAGAAAATAATACAAAGTTCGTTTTTAGCGTGTGGACTTTCTTAAAATGTTTACTTAGAGCTGCTCTAGTATGGACAAAATATAACTGTTTTTGATCTGATGTGCGTCGTAGATTTGAAAACACTCTGCCATTTTGACACAATCTAAATTGTAACTCATAGCTGCGCGATAGATAATTTATAAACATATAAAAAAAACCTATGTATATATATATATATATATATATATATATATATATCATGTCAGTAATGTGCGTAAAAATGCGTACCTATGTGGCATATGTGTGCCAGTATCGCTGTAATACGATTCCCTGAAGAGTTGACGAGAAGGGAAACACCTTGACAATGCCAGTATCAAACGGATGAAGCGCTACCTTCATGTTTCCGACGTTCAGATTTGAAGAAATGCCAATCCCGTCTACAGTTGTCATCCCACCCACTCTGCTAAAGCCGGAAAACGACTAATTTTAGCTAGCCGAGGTAGGCGATTTCCTCAGACAGCGCCTGTCGCTGGATGTGCGACGGGCAACGTGGCCTCGATTTGAAGAACCCTCCAGAAATAGCTGGTCCCAACACTGCCCCCCCCCCCCCCCCCGAAGTAGCGCATACGTTCTTAAAAATACAAATGTCATGTTAATATATATATATATATATATATATATATTACAGTTTGTTTATGCTACTGAAAAGTTCAAATACGACCGTCGCGGGCGGCCCGCTCTCAGAGAGGGTCGACGGACGAGTAGACCCATTCTTCTTTCTCCACGGCTGTTTTGTTCACCGCCATACGAAAGGCAGGCCGGCAAGGCTCGGACGTCCGAGGTCGCCAATAATTCACCATGAATGTACGACGCGCTGCCTGCGAAGGGAACATTTATTTGCCCATTCCGATCTCGTGGTTCGTAGCCGTTCGAGCCGGTGTGGTGACGGTTACGGCCAGCATTCTTGAAGTTTTGCGGTCTACATAGAACAGAGCAGGCTACCACCATTTTTGCGTACGCTCGCTTACGATATGTTTGCTTGTTGCCGCAGGAAGGGGCAATCGTTGGTGACAGCTCTTGCAGCCCCTCTAGGGCTCGCTCGACCAGCGACAACGCGGTTGGTTGGGATTTAGTTTGGTCTTTTGCCTCCGTAGGTGAGAGCATACCTGATATAACGACATGCTATATACCGTGTCGATAAATTATACATCCGAAATAAGATGTTTTTGATGCTATATATGATACCTGGGATGGGCATTGTTTGCAGCTAAATCAGTTCTTTGGCAAATAGCTATAGCGCTGTTGTCGGAAGATGTCGACAACCCATGTATCTAATCAAAGACGCATACGTCTGAAACTCGCGGTATGTCTCCATTTATTATGTTCTGTCAAAGGTTCTTTTTCAAGACCCTCAACAGCCTATTGCGTAGACAACGACGAATAGGCTTAAAATGGCATCGGTGGCCTTACAATATTGCTATGAATCAAAATGCCTCATAAATAAAATTGGCTGAACCCAGCGGCTCCCTACACCCAAAATATAGCTGGCTTGCCGCAACTGCTAGCAGCTCTTCTTTTACTTTACAGCGTCACATTTCCAAAAACATGTCGATAGGTGTCCCGTAAATAATGAAACTATCTGAGTGAAGAAGCAACGTTATTGCTCGTTTTCATGACAGGTCGCTTTGCAACCCTTCACCGGTGCACCCATCAGCAGGCCGCTATCTCAGGGCATGGATGGTGAAGCCAGAAGCTATCCTCCTCTTTGCAATGTGGTAAGAGACGTCAATAACGCGATAATTCGTCTCTGGGTATATATCCAACGAAAGCCGCATTTAGTCTTAATAAAAATTAATATATATATATATATATATATATATACGTTTTACATCAAAATATTTACAAACATTTGTGTGCGCTATGCAAAATGGCAGGCCATAACTTTGTTGCGCTACATTCAGAAAACATTTTAGCTAGTATAAAATGCAAGCAAAAAGACAATACCGGTCATACTGTTAAGACCGTAACATATGGGTCATAATGTTTCCGTAATTCTACCTTAAGACCTAATAACAAAAAATTGCATTGAAGTTTGTTTCATTTCTGCCACAGTTATTAGTTTCATTAATTTCTGCTACAGGCATTTGTTACGAAACGTAGATAAACTACCAGGAGGGGGGTTACAAGCAAAGCTTTGCGAAAATGATTACCCAATTAGAATCCAACATCTATTTTTTCTAATCATCAATTCATATTTTAACTTTGTGTATGTGAACGTTTACCTATTAATAATAAGTGAACGTAGTACCAATAATTACCCAATAACAAAGACGTTAGACTAAAAGGTGAGAACCCAGTTGTTTCAGCAAAAATGAACTAGCACGAACAGTGGGCAGCGTTTGACTATTTAGAGCAGTCATATTTAAGGCATTTATTTTCAAGCTTCTCTATTATACGGGTACACATATACAATCATGTATATTAATCATTGATAAAATTATTTTTTTGTGAGACTTGTATTATTGCCAACTCAATGACACATTTAAGGATGGTGTTTTACACATACAATCGTACGATCATCGCGTACCAAACTGATACCGTAATAATTTATATTTATTAATTAGATTTATAAATAACCCCTACAATTCAACTGTACCGTTACTTACAACCTTGTGTACATCTGGTTTGTAACTGTCTACCCTGTGGTCACCTTCCTTTATATTTCTATATTGCGTCTCCCAAATTGGGGAACCTACGATATGAGTTTGAGAATATCGCAGCCTTGTCTTTAACGGTTGTGTGTAAGCGCCTACGGCTATGGCTAATGCACGTATGTTGTTTTAAAAACTCTAGGCTAATAAGATGTTACTCAGTTGGAAAATCGTCCGGATTTGTCCTACTAATAATAGTTATGATAAAATACTAACACT
The DNA here is from genome assembly GCA_003439945.1 of Dermanyssus gallinae. Classification (NCBI taxonomy): domain Eukaryota; kingdom Metazoa; phylum Arthropoda; class Arachnida; order Mesostigmata; family Dermanyssidae; genus Dermanyssus; species Dermanyssus gallinae. The sequence continues at coordinate 36,308 of QVRM01001473.1, forward strand.
AGCAACAACAAAAAATAGTGGCAAATGCAAAAACTATATATGTAGGATTACATCACCCCGCCGACCAACACGCTCAATTAAGAAGTCTTTGCAATAAACACTGTGGCCATCCGATGCTCTTGGGATGATCTACTCGGACCTCGGGGCCACAGCCCTCAACAGCTCAAGTAGCACTGATCCCGCTTGACAAAGACCTCATAGACTCATAAAGACATATCGCTTTATAATGAGCAAACACAACAATGGGTGATCACTGATCATCAAACGCTAAACATCCGGACATCAGCCGACTTTCTCCTATGCCAACCAGCAAAATATATCAGCTTGCCCAATATGCTAGAGCATATTCACAACAAGAGGATTGCACGTCAAATGGCAGCTAAGCACCCAACCGAACAACGACTCGTACGGCTTGCGCCCGACCCGTCTAACCTAAGAATAAACAGTTTCCAGGAAAATACGTCAGCCTGGTCCGTGTCGTTTCAAAGCTGTTCGATAATTAAAGTCAAACTGTCATACGTCTTTTTCTTTTTTACCCCATTGTTGTTGCACTTCTCGTTAGTCAAGGCCGACCTATGCCTAATTTTTTAAGAGAAGAGAAATGCGTTACACACGAACGGACACCACCTTTAGATATAGGCCAAACTGTGTCCGACTCACCGAACGACTAGCGGCGTTACCAACAAAAACTCCAGGTTTTCGGCGGCGGCCTGAAAACCTCCGCGAAGCAGTCTCTCTAAAGCATCGCTCCACGCTTTTCAGATATTTAGGCAATAGCACTATGGTTATGTAAGAGAAGTGGGTGCCTACCGGAGCGATTGGACGAGATCTTTTGTGGGGAGGGTTCAATTATACCAGCACAGTTCCGTTCCTCAACTCTGCGTTCTCTTTCTACGTCGTCTTCCATGATGGGAAATCTTTGTATACGTATTCGTACAAGCCGCCTCCTTTTATCAAGGATTTCTTTTGCGGCTTCAGTACCAACGGCTTCCCAATGGCTAGTTGTCTAGCATGAACTGAACGAAATCCTTCGTGCTTGTACTGGGGATGTTTCAAAGCGAATTTCTTCCCCTTTACTCGCCGGTGCTCGCTGCCAACGATACGGCACTTTGATACCTCCCTGATTGGGGAACTACGTTGAAATCACTTGCGCCTTGAAGAAGCCAATGTCGCCTCCAAGACGATCCGCCCACTTTTTGATATCCAGGATTAGATCCCGAATCCTGGCCCTAGACTGTTCCCTTCGCATTTCTATCCATTATCGCTGTCACTCAGAAAAAAGAGAACTTCTCGCTCTGCTTTCTTTGCGCCGATCTTAAGCGCCGCCATTCGAAAGATATTAGCAGGTTTTTCGTTTTCTCTGGGGCTGTTGCCGAGATGAACCAGGCCAGATATCGACGTCCTCGCTTAGGGTCACCACTCCTGGTGTTCGTCCCACTCATCTATGGCGCCAAAGTGTTTGCCCCGAGAAAGAAAAACGGGTCGATCATATCATGATCCTCGGCCTTCCTTAGGATTGCAGAGAAAATAGGCTCCAGGAACAACATGGATGTCATCAGCGAAATCATCGGGGACTGCCACTTAGACTTCGCGACACTTAAGGCCGCAGTCCGTCCTGTTCATCTTTTATCCAGTCACGGAGCTCTCCAACGACACTTGTTAAGCCTCACGTCAAGACGGCCTTTACTGAAAACAGATCACATGCTTAGATCGGGATGTCTCCAACTCGTCAAGCTTGCGTACAAGCCGACTTTTATGATTTGTTTATGAAAGATATCTTAGCTCATTTGCCGGGTGGTGTCACGGGAGTCAAACACGTCCTCAATTTGCTTGGTCTCATCCTATACCATAGTTGACAGGCCAAGTTTGATTCTATGCTCAAGGATGTCACCACAAAGCAGACTTTTCCATGCTGCGTTACCACCACCGACCCAACCTCACAAGCAGAGTGTGTCCCTTGTGCGTTCGTTAACTCAGCTCAACGATCAGACAGACTTACAAACGCAGGCAGGGCTAAGCTTAGATCGTTCTTTTAGCAAAAGCACTGGTGCTTGGCTGAACGTTTTACTAAGTGCTCAGTTGTACACCTTGCTCGCCAATTCGAATGTCCGCATTGCAGCCGGCCTAGCTTTCAGAGCACCTTAGCCCACATAGACAGGTGTGCTTGTGGATAACACGCCAAGTAATTGGGTCAGCACAACTTCTCGTGCACATAGAGACTGAATGCTGCTCTCAAGGCCAACCCGACAGTGAATCCCTCACTTCATTCGAATAAGGTAGAATGGGCCGCAGAAGGGCACTTCGTTTTGCACAGTATTATTATTATTATTATTATTATTATTATTATTATTATTATTATTATTATTATTATTATTATTATTATTATTATTATTATTATTATTATTATTATTATTATTATTATTATAAATATTTATTTATTTATTCATCACGAGTTAAATACATACAACCATAAGATACTGTATAGATGCAACGATGCCAATTAGTGGTGCTCAAACAAAGTGGTCTAGAAAACTAGCATGATAGCTTTTTTCAATTGAAGTACAACCTTGTCATATGTCATTATGACAGATTGTCTCTGAACAACGGCGTGTCAATAAGACAACTAATGACTTTTATCAGAGTCAAAAACAAGCAGAAGAGTAGAAACAGGTAGAAGGTAGTCAAAATTAAATTGATCGAAACACACCTTGATTGCAGCAGCTATAGTAAGTCCGACCCGCAGCGTACATCGTACTTCGGCGTAAAAGGATCGACCCGAAAAGTGGCCGGACAGACGCTTGCCCGCGGGTAGAAGAGTAGAATCGACTTGAATAAATCGAAAAGCTCCGTGTCTCTCAAAGTCGAAGGCCCACTGCTGTTCTTTATGGTATCGCTGCTGCTGCTGTTGGTGTCGTCGTCATCGTCGTTGTTGTTGTTGTTGTTGTTGTTGCTGTTGTTGTTGCTGCCACGGTCTGTACGATTGGCTAGCTGGCCGGCCGGGCCTCCAGGCAGGAAGGCCCGTCATGGCCGCCTTACCATGTCAATCTAATTGGCTCAACCGTCCTCTTGAGGCTTGCAAAATCCTCAAAAGAAAGCAGTATGAGGCTCATGGCGTCGCTGTCGTCGTCATCCTGGTTGCTAGCGTTGTTGTTGTTGCTGTTGTCGTTGCTGCTGTTGTTGCTGTCATTGTTGTTGTTGTTGCTGCTGCTGCTGCTGCTGTTGTTGTTGCTGTCGATGTTGTTGTTGTTGTTGCTGCTGCTGTTGTTGCTGTCGTCACTGCTATTGTTGCTGCTGTTGTTGTTGCTGCTGCTGCTGCTATTACCTGCGCCGCTACCAGTTATGTAGCTGCTGCATAGCTGTGTGCGCCTTTCGTTGTCATCCATCGACGCACGTGGCGACGGGAGTGCCGAGCATGGCGGACGTGTGTTGAGGTCCTTTCATTGAGATTGTGTTTCGGATGGAAACGAAGAGACTAGCAGACAATCGAAAGAAACGGGAAAAGAGATCCCTACAGGAATACAGAAAAAAATGGCTACTGCTGCTGCGCGCTGCTGCTGTTACTGCTTCCGAGACCCGGTCGGTCAGGTGGTTCTAGGTGTAGGTTGCTGTTTCAGCAAATGGCTATCTGGCTCACTGCTGGGGATGCTGGTAGTTTTTGCTTGGCTACACACATAGACACACAGATACACACATACACACATGCGTATACGTACATATACACTGTCGTATAAAAAAAAACTGCATACATGCATACACAAATACACAGTTGCATACAAATATACATATGTGCACAAAAATACTCTCAAACATCGCTACTGGCGTATGCCAAAAAGAAGCAGCGAAACAGCACTTCTAGTAGATCTCTGCTTGGTCCGTCGTCTGCTTTACGGAGGAAGTAGGAAGGGTAGAAAACGAACGATGACGACGAAAACGAAAAGAACGACGACGACAACAACAACAACACCACCAAGAACAACAAGGGCAGAAAAAACAAACTTCTCATACAGTTGCGGCACCCGACTGTATCTCCCCTTCCGACGGCCAGAAAGGGCAGGCCAAAGCCAAAGTTGATGTCGTATTCGTTTGGTGATGTCGCATTGCTTTTTCATTGCTACTGCTATTGCGGCCTGCTGCTGTTGCTGCGATAGCTAGCTATTTCAGTCCTGCCTGATATTTTGACTAGCTCAGCAACACAAGCAGAAGTATAAGTCCTGGACTACTAGATAGAGGTGACCCATCTAAATCCTAGAACCATATCCCCTTGAATTGACCCTTCCGCTTTCCGATTTACGAACATCCTACCTTATCCTCCCAAGGTGGTCGAACATTTTACGTATATAGGACTAGACTGCTAGAGAGCCATCTCGGATCACCGATACGGCTTTCGCTCCGGCCATTCAACACACGACGCAATTCAAAGTATTTTACCCTTAGCCGATATCCATATAGGCAGTCGCTCAGAGACAAAATCGCTCAGCAAGGCAATCCAACATACAGACATAAAAATGCAACTCTATGTCATGCAACTTCCCAAATGACTCACTACTACGCCTTCATGTATCGCCCTATTCTGAAAACATTTTAGCATCTTCCCTTGTTTGGGACGTTTTGGGAATGCGTAGTTCACACTCGTTACTAGCAGCCTGCGTGGCTAGTAACTCACAAACCTACTAAACTTGGATTCCCCCACCCTACCTCGATTTTACTTTGACGTTACTTCGATGCCTATGGGAGCGGCTCTGCCAAACTATTTTGCTCTGTTATATCAATGCGGATCACTGTGCAATTTCGTAAACCGTCCTGTGAGGGTACATTGAGTCCATGAGGACTTTTTTCGGCTCTCCAGAATCACGCGTTTCGCTGAAAGCCTTTTAAATCCTTGACGTGTGACTCTGTAACCAACTGTGTCTGGTCAGAACTTGAGTCGTCCATTATGAATGTTCCCCGTGTGGGCAGTCTTACCACACTCTGAGGCCCAGTATCAGACTCTTGGTCCAGCTTTCTGTGGTCATACCGGGTTTGTCCTGCCATTTGTCCTGCCAGGCGGATCTTATGGCACACTTAGCGCTGGTAAAATCTAGATTTTTATCCAGGTATATTTTACTCTTTCAGTCGCTAGGATGTTGGTTAGGACTAGGAAAGCTTTAGTCGATACGTCTGGCATATCCTTGTCATCGTTCGTTGGACCGACTTTGTTGGCCCCCCTGTACTTCGTCTACTTTCTGATTTTTGTCGGGTGGCCTGCTATCAAGAGGTCAACGCCAATGATAAGCAAGAATCTCCTCATTTTTGAAGTTTTTTTCTCCCACCCCTTTGCATTGCTTTCTTTTGAGTTTCCACTGTGGACCTGTCTTTCCTACCCGTGCTCGGTATCTGTTAGGGCATAATTGTACTGGGTCTCTTCATTCAATCTACCAAAGACAACGTTCTCCAAGACCTCATCCATGTATCAATGAGGCACGTGAGCCAGCGAGCTAATGGTCCCATCCTTTCCCCAGAAAAATCTTTCCTCTCTCAAAAGCGTTGGGCCTTGTTGGAGGGATCATAGAAAACCTTAGGCGACATCTTGATCAGCACCTCCGAGGAACTTCATCCAAGTATCTTTCAAGGAAACCAAGAACTCCTTATTTCCTCTCCATTACTATGTCGAAAAGAAATAAGTAACAGTCTCCCGCAGAACAAGGGTTACGGCCCCCGCGGTAATGCAAGTGAAGAGTCCTCCAGCCATTTGAAGCCCTTGCTTACATAATTTGCTAGGACCTTTGCATCGAACCGCTGCACTTGCCACCAATTACTGGGGGTGGAGTGAAGGAAACCTGGGGACACATATAGTAATGTATAGTAAGGACACATATAGTCGGGAGTAACTCTGACTCTCTTTCCATCGTAGATGTCTACTGGCGCGCGAGTTACGCGTGCTGCGGGGACGTTCGCACGCCAATAGAAAGTTGGTCAGACAAACTCCCGATACTAAATTTCCCGAAGTCACTTTTGTTGGCGCGGGAGGCAAGGCATGCGATATCAATTGAGTGGCAACGAATTCATATTGTCATTCTGTTGTGACCAATTCTAGGGCTGTTAAGGCTACTTTAAATGTACGGGGAAAGTGTGCTGCACATGGAACCCGAGCCGGTCGGTTAACGCCCTGGGCTTTAGCGACCCGGTGGTACCGTCTATATGTCAGTATAAGTAAGATATAGTAAGACCGATATATATATATATATATATATATATATATATATAAGTTTTAGTAAGATATATATATGACGTCACCCATCACCTCCTCCGTCTCTCTCATCTGCCACTCCACTACCAGGATAACTAATTAGTAAAAGGGCTGCCTCATTGACCATTGTTAGGTCGATAAATGCCGTTCATGCTTCCTCTGGAAGAGGTAGGAGTTCTCCCGTCATTAAAAATCAAAAGTCTTTTCTCAGCTATCAACTCCTGTAGAGTCATCACCTCCTTCGTCTCCCTCATCTGCCACTCCACCACCAGGGTAACGAACCAGTGGAAGGGCTGCCTCATTGACCATTGTTAAATCGATAAATGCCGTTTATGTTTCATCTGGAAAAGGTAGGAGTTCTCCCGTCATTAAAAATTGCAAGTCTCTTCTCAGCTGTCAACTCCTGTAGAGTTTGAATTGTTTAGTTGTGGTCCGGCTAACTCATGCTATACTGGCCACGATCTTTCTATGTGTCTACATGTGTCCCGGCACTCTGGGCAAGTTTATCGAGGAGATCCTCAAATGTTTTTCTCCACTTTGTTAGAAGAGAAGTAGCAGGTGTCAAATACCGCTCTCCTCTTTAATCAAAATAAGCGCCAGCCCCCGCCCTCTAATTTAGAAGTCTTTCTCCCTCTGGGCAAGCCACCCTATTGGCATTGTGCCCTTCTAGTCCGCAGACAATGTACTTTGCAGTCGTAGCAATGCAATTAGAGACTAGGTGGTCAGGGTCCCCACATTTGTGGCATATCGGGGGCATCTGGCCTTTTGATTTGCAATCTTCAGCTTTATGGCCCGGCCTGTAGCCTAATCCACCCCTTAGGTTTCCGTCACTTAAAGCTTATCTCAAGGGTCTTGTGGCAGGACAAAATCTTTATGACCACCGGAGATGTCGTCACCAGTGCATACCAAACCTCAGCTCTTCTAAGCCTGGGTTCGGCCACTCTGACTTTACAGCAGATCTATTCGCAGTTTCCTCTCGATCCCCGTCCAGAAATAGGTCAAGCTGCACGGCGATGGTCTGGCCCTGGTTCAGCTCTCGACAGCTATCGACCTGCATCTTTGCGGCTTCCCAAATGGCCGCGGCCATTTTTGCTCCGCGCCTGTTATACCTTTACCTAATCCGAAATCCCGCATTCGTTCTGCTCTTATCTAATTTGATATACCGCCTTACTCTACTCTCATCTAATTTGATATACCGCCTTACTCTACTCTCATCTAATAATAAAATAATTATCTTTACTTTTACTTGTTTTCTTACCGTTATCCCCGTCCCTTCTTGCCATTTAACTTATTCTCTAATGGCTAGGCATGCTCCTCGCTCCCTGCTCCGCCCGGCTGGTAGGGTCCGGTTTGGCGCCGGGCTGGTCCACGTGCCCCGAGTAAACCTCTAGGATTTCGCTGCCGTCGCCGGCCTTACGACAGATTTCCAGAGCCATACATTTCTAGGCCAGTGACCTTTAGTAGCTTTCACTAGCTCTTCAAGGGTGGCTGCCATTTCTGTATCATTCTCAATCTCTATGACCTATATTTTTAGTTCCGTTCCTAGGCTCTTTACTTTCTACCACGCTGTGGCCGGGGATGCAGAGAAGACCCTGTCCGATCACCCGTTTGTTTGTTTCCTTTCGAAAAAAATTACCTGTAACTTGTTCTCTGAAAGCCTATATCCTCTTTACTTCGCAGAGTTTCAATCTTCCCCTGAATTGTTCTCTCTCTTCTTCATCAGCTGGCTTAACTTTTTGGTGAGTTAACAGATTTAACAGCCGTACTGTGCAACACTATGGTCTAGAATTAAAAAAACTCTTAAAATATGTTTAATTTTAGTACTGACATAGTGGTATGTAAACATATGCATTTTAGAACCTATATTTAGTAAATCAATAATGTTTACAGATCATAGACATTTTGCGCGATTTGCAAAAAATGACAATGTAGCAGATCATTGACGACGAGCTAAGCCTCATTAATAGCGAGTTCTTTTTTTCTTTTACCTTTTGTCCAAACTATGTCCGGTACAGCTCAACGCGCTCGTGCGCAGCTCTGCATAACCCTGCGTATATATATATATATATATATATATCCCTTCACTCTTGTCCATTGCTGACTAATATGCCTAAAATTCTAACTGCGAACTTCACTCTGCAAGCCTACTTCGTTTAGATCCTTAGTGCAGTCTTTGCCAGCTGCACCTATATAATATTTTATCTTAATCATAATACTAAATCTTAGCTTACTTTGTACTTCAATTTGTACCCATTTTGGCATCCCCCTTCCCTATAAGAAGCTCCCTTAGCGTTATTAAAACAGCAACCCAATTTCAAAGTACTTCTCTTTGCATTGTTTTTAACTTCGTTTCCAATCCACACTAAGGATCAGACATACATGGCTTTCCTTGTTGCTATATAGCTTTGAAACCCCCAGAGTATCTTACACCATACAGAATTGGTATCTTGATATGTACATCATGTTTTCCTATTTCCCACCCTAAACACGTGCTATTAATCTTTAGCGCTATTATCTCTATGCACATCAAAAATTACCAAAGACTGCGGACACATTTGCGTAACCATCTGAGCGACTATGAACTATCTGAATTGTTCGGCTGCTATTATTATTGCTATTCAAGTTTGTTCTGTTCATCATATCATATGCTTTTTAAGATCTAAATCTGCCACACACTCTTGTCCCGCAATCTCGATGCATTCACAACCTGAATTAAAAAATATTTGAATATCTAGCCTATACCCTTTTTTAAATTCGCACCGTCATTCTAACATTTTATCGGTTGTCTCTAGAATACTCTGTAACTCTACTCGTAAATTCTTGCATAAACATTTGATACGTAATAGGTGTAAATGTGATCGTTTATTTTGTAAAGTGTCGTAATCTGCAACCTCCTTAAGAGGAAGAAAAACTCTTTTGTTGAGTCAACCCTTCGAATCTACCTCCTCTAATCAAAATATTAAATTGCTTTGTTATATAATGCACGTATTCCTTTCCCAACGCCTGGATAGTTTCTACCGCAATTCCATCAAGATCACGCGCCGTTTTTGGATTCATTTTCTTTACTACGCCTTCGATCTCATCTGCTGTGATTGTAATCCTCGTGCTAGTTTTTGCCCTTCCTACACTGTTTACGCCAGTCATGAAAAATAGTGCTTATAACGCGAAGCCCATTTCCTTTCCTGTGTATGTTCTATTCTGATGCTTAGTTGTCATTCTTGTTTTTCCTGTCTGGCATAGTTCCAAAACGGTTTTGCTTGCTGTCTCCTGGGAGTCCCTCAAGTTCTGTTAAATTCCCTCCGTCTGCATTTTTAATTGCATTTTGTAATAACATGTAAGCTCTAGTCTTGGCTTTCTTGTGATTGGCCTAATACTATTCTGCTTTATCTGCGTCCCTTAATTTATCTTATCTTTCTATGCTTCCTACTCTACTTTTGTCGCTCCAATATTGCCATATTTATTCGATCAGTCCTCCACTCTCGTCCCCCTTTCTTTTGAGTTCCCTTCCCTATTTTACAGCAGTTGTCATAGGCGTTCTTAATGTTCCGATGCATCTCGTCTACCAGCGCTTCTCCACTTGCCACTGTTTTATGTATCCTACTATCTGCGCCCATTTGTGTTTATCCAAACCTTTCTTTTGTACAACCATGCGCACCGGTTTCTTCGTCCTCCCGCCTACTTCTACCCAATCATGATCACGTCCAAACTTGTATGTTTTCCCTTCATCTATCCTGATTTATTCTACCCATTTATTTGTTTTACCCTTCGCCAGTACATAGTCTACGTATTTAATTTCTGTCCCCCTAAAAAAAAATAAAAAAACATTTTATGGAGGTTGTTTTTAATTCTAAACGATCTTCCACCCCTTACGGGCTTGGAACTCATCCTGAGGAACTCATCATCATCAGCATCCGACAAACATTACCATCATTAATCATCCTCACCAAATACACCTATTATTCGGATTCGGCCCGCACAGTCCGGTAGACGTTCGCAATAATCCTGCACTGCATTTGATGGGTGCGCAGAGGTAACATTAGCGCCGCATAGGAGTGCCAATCGAAATAGTAGTAGCCGTTGATAAGATGCGACGCACCAACATCCCCTGCAGTATACTCGTACTGCGGTTGCTCGAGTCGAGCGGTGGCGGCAAATGTCGTCAGCCGCTATTGCTGCATTATTTCGTGGTGTTTGTTCCGAATCCATCCAGGCAAGCAGGGCTGGCTGGCAGGCAGGTGCGTTGACGCTCAGTTCGCCCGTGCGTCCGTCCGACCCACCGTCCGTGCCTCGGCCTGTCCATTCCTCGGCTGTGTACTAGCTTGGCAGAAAGACGAACTGTTGGCTCAATGTACACAGCCAACAACACAGCCCTGCGGTGGTGGGCAGTAGCAGAGACGACGAAATAGCGAAAACAAACAGCCAAGAAACAGAACGGGCCGGCTGTGCTTGTGTATGGCTAATAGCTGACACACGCCGTGGCACAAACGCTGTGGCTTCGGCATTGTTTCCGCTCAGGAAGAGGGAGCGAGCGGTTGCTACTTTTCCTCTGAAACTGTTCGTTGTCGGGACACGTTTTTTTTTTTTTTTTATGTTGGGGTTATGACGGGCAAGCATGATGAGCGTATGCGTCGCCGGAAGCCAGCCAGCCAACAGCGACAGGTGTAGGACTCACAAATCAATTCAACTCGAATTCCTGCCCATAGCCAAGTCAACCGGCTCGGAGCTCCTTTGCCGAGCTACGGATACATGGTATGAATTACGTTATCCATCGTTTCGACCTCCAAGGAGGACACTGTTGTCTTGTCGATTCTCTCTGATCCTCGACTGCGTGTCGGTCCACCTGGCAGTCGCGACTTGATGACGCCTGCAAGCGGCTTCCATCAGTGTGCAAAAACGTTCTCGTCACCGTTGTTGTTGTTGTTGTTGTTGTTTTTGTTACTTTCTTTTAAGGTGAAACGAATAAACTTGATTTGCAGCTGTCGTCCCAATTGGCATACATCTATTCGGTTAAAGTTTTGCGTTTTGTTCATTTAAGAACCGTTTGCTTATTATTAATATTTAACGTCTAACCCTCCAAGGCGGTAGATGAAAGTGCCTTTTAATATCCGAGTGTCGTGTTCAATTGTTTGTTTGAAGCACGGATGTGCAGTGTAGTCAGGCTTTCTGCTAGATACGTAGGGGACATATCTCCCACCGGGGATACACTTTTTATGGTGGCCTCACATCCTGTATGCACAGGCGAGCGCGTATGATTCAAGCAATTAAATATCAGAAATCTTGCGTCACTAATTGTTTCGAGAAAACTCATCAAAACCACCCCAACAACACATTGTGTGGCAACACATTTATCTTGTTAGCATTTGTCTTAAAAAATATAACTTGGCTAATCTACGTTTAAAGTCTACTATTCCAAACAAAAATCAAATACAAAACGAAATGGTCAGTATGCTGAGACACTGAAAAATGTTAATTGCGCGGGATGGCTACGTTTTGCACAAAGTCCTGCAAAAATGGCCGCGTTAGTAGGACCTATAGGCCAGCACAAAATTCGAAGTGCAAATTTTTACTTACTATACACCCTTTCCAATGATTCATTTGTTAGGATTATAAGCGTCATGCCGAGTGCTTAGCAAGCATCGCCTTGCGCTTCTCCCTATAATAACGGAAGTGGATGCGGCTACAGGATTGCACGAAGCCGTCACGGGCCCTTCGCTCGCCAAGCGGTGTGAGAGAGGCCGTGAAGGGAAAGCCAAATTAGATGCATTTGAATAGGCCCGGGTGCAGCGGCGCTGAAGAAGCAACCGATTCATGCTTTCGACTTAAAATCGATTAGCCGAGACTTCGTCTTTTTGTCTCGGGCAAGCAAAAGTATAGTCGCCGATATATATAGTTTAGTTACTTAGTTAACAAAACTACTACTCTTATAGCCGCTGGAAGGCAGCTTGGAAAACGTGAAAACGGCTCAGTCGCACGAACTCATTATTGGGAGTTCTTTTCTGTCGTACTTCAAAAGTGTAGAAACACCTTTCTCGAAAAAAAATTCACTTTGATGTTGGGTCTGGCCTCATCGAAACGAACACGTGATAGTCACAATACACGCTGGCTAGGCATATATATATATATTGGGTCTACAAAGAAGTTTTTTCGGTTTTTTTAATGATTCTCTACGGACAATTACCGAAAAAAACTTTTTTGTACATATATATATATATATATATATATATATATATATATATATATATTCAATATATATATATATATATATATATATATATTGAATTATTTTTTTTGGCATGCATTCTACATATCTTCGCCTATTCTAGTATGCTTATTATTCGATTATCATTATTATTTGCGTTTTGCTTTCTTTTGTTTTGTGGAGGTTTCGGAAATCTGCGATGCGCACTGGCAGCTAACAGTGACTAGTGTGGGTCTCGGCAAACCCACTAAAACCGATATCATCCCCATCCCTTCAAGCTCGGAATTGCATGGCAGTACTTCGGCAGCATCCTGCAATTTGTATAATTGGCAGTCTTTGACTTATCGATTGACAAACAACTAGGCACTACGTCTGTCAGCTGTAGTTAGCGTTACTGGTATGTTACTGGCTTTACGGATGGGATTCGTTGCGCTCAAGTGGTGGTGCTCATACGTAATACAAACAATTCTCGCCACGCATGTCGGCAGGATAGAACGAGTATCGATGACGGACGACCGCTGACAATATCGGGACCCGCAGAAGCAGCATGCTACGATCCTAGCAGAGAAGCGGTTAATAGATAATAGCATTCAAGCAGGCAGCACACTATTAGTTGTGCGTCATGGCTGAGACGACCAGGTGCAGGCGTCAGTGTTTTCTCGCTCGATCTGCCGATAGCACTTTAGTTAGAGTATTGCACCGCTAGAGCATGATACATTTGTATGAAGAGATGGGGTTAAAGAGAGAATAGATAGAAAGAGCAACGTGGTGTCATAAACAATTTGGTTAAGTAGCCATCGATTAAACCCAGCCGGCTAGTTAGTTATCAACCAACGGTATGTTGGGAACATCTGTGGCAATATGGGGTGTGCTGGGGAGCGTAGGTGAGCACAACACCTCCAAAGCCAGCACAGAAACAAAGGAAGATAGGACGAGGTAAAGAGGCGTTTCCACATATCACAACTAAGTAAGTAAGAGTTTCGATAAGTCGATACAACCGCGAGACAAGCGAGACGGCAGTTTCCTGCGGAGAACGCGCCCGTGGGAAAGACTGGGACGACACGGAAAGATGTCCTGACACGATCCAATGAGTCGTGTCCATCTGAACGAGCACGACAAATGCCGGGAAAAGGCAGAAGCGTAGCGTCAGTGACGAAAGCAGACGTCAACAACGGCAGGACCGGGGAACACGGTCAAAACAGAAACAGCTCCTGCTGTTGTTGTTTTTGTAGACGGGAACATCCTCATGTATCTTGTCATTGTAGCATCCGATGCGGTTGCTGCTTGACAACCGGCAGTTAGGGTTCTCCTGCGGTCGTTTCTGGTATTGCTATTGCTATTTCCGGCGATCCTGGTTCTCGGTTGATTAAGCCGGGATACGAGACCAAGAACAGGAACACCCGCAACAAAAACAAAAACAAGAAGCACCCAACCTAATGTACCGAACCCTAGCAGCAGTGATGCAATTTTAATCTTTTGCTAGAGTCCACATAGAAACACTGCGGCCCAGCGCATACCTGTGCAGGATATTAAGTGCAAGATGTATTTGTATATGTAAGTATGCAGTATCGTCTAAATGTGACGAATATCGGTAAGTTGTCAACTTAATGAACGAAATAACGTTGATTTGCAGCAGTGCCCTTCTAACTACGGTAAACTTTGGAAACTAAGACAAAATCGCGTTTTTTTTGTCTGCTTGACAATCGGATTATCGTCCACAAAACAGGCACAGACGATAGAATGTTCACAGTCTAGCCGCTGGCCAGCTAGACAGATTATCGTGTTTTTCGGAGCTATACATAGATATGCCAAAGGTCTACGTTATATACTCGTTCGTTCAATACATGCAGTTCAACCAGCTCAGTCATTTTAATCTTTTTTATACTTCTTTATACTACAAACGATAGAATACTTATATATATATATATATATATATATATATATATAATTGTATATATATATATATTAACTCGTTTACCTCAACACAAGCAGCAGTACTGGTATACAGCTGAAAATGCGGTATCGGTCGATGTCACTCATACCGCAATGCTTAAATACTCTGCTCAGCCGACCACGCACTAGACGTACATCGCTCCATTTTCGTACATTTCTCCTTGGTTGCTCGCGTTGTAGTTGCCGTCTTGCTGAGTTTACATGCCCCCGGTTGGTTAGCTTAGCGTAACAGCATCGTTGCATTTGCTAGAGGTGCTTCGGGTCCAACGACCCGAGGACGACGACTCCACCGAGAAAACTGCGGCGAGTGTCGGTGATCACACGCCGCACCGACCGGAACGAACAACGATTAACCGTACAACGATGAACCGAGACAACGTCCGCACAACTAGCAGAACGTACAGCGACGGTCACCGATTCAGCCGCGACTACCTTCCCGCAAAGACCGCCATCAGCCCAGCAATAACCACCAATGCGTCTACGTCTGCCTACCTGACAGCACAGACACCGGCGACCACCACGCCGGTCTTCATGAACAGCCAAAGGTTCCGGGACAGACTTACAGACACAATTGCCGGGGCATGACGATGTTAAGACCAAGCCAATAGGGTCGCGGGTCAGCTGTTTTTCCTGCAACCAGTCTCAGTCTCCCCATATGAAGTTCCCATAACCGCTATTGCACACGTCTCGCTCGAGAAAGCCGCTGCCGACAGGAAAAGGTGGCATTCCGAGGTCGGGCCCGGCCGATCACCTACGTCGAATTCCGTCATGATCGCCGCGATTGCCATTGTTGCTAATTGAAAATTACAGCAACAGACGAGGCACCCTTCGTAGCGCACTTCGAACTAGTGAAGCGATTGTGACTCGCGACAAACATTACCGATACTAAAGTAATCCGGTACCTCATGAAAACCAGGCAACCGTCCCATCTTAGTCTACGCGCGCTTCACCAGCACTTGATAAGGCATCATAAGGCTGCGGATAATTCTAGAGCTAGACAGAAGGAAAAAGGTAGTTAGCGTCCTGGGTAGGTCAAGACAAGGAGGTTAGGAGCGAGCACAGTCAAGGCGCATAAGTGACAGAGAAATGAGACTTCTACCTCTCAGTGTCGAAGAAATGCTACGCAATTCCGAGTCTGGGACTTGTGAGGAGGAGTACGGGTCTAGTGGGTTCGTGAGTCCTTTACTAGTTGTTGACAGTTACCAGCGACACATGTATGTCATGTGCTTCCAAAATACCCTACATAAAAAACCTGGATCTAAGAAGACTTTATGCACGAGTGTTATTTTTCTTCCATGTTCTTTAAATAAGCGTTTCCTCTCTGTCACCATATGTTTAAATCGTCACTTCATAGTTGATAATCGCTGTAGGTAAGTCAGGTTTTAACCTGTGTCACTATGGATATACATTTCTAATCGAATTCGCATATCTGCTCTATTGTTTAAGTTTATATTGGCGGTGTATTAAATTAGCTCGTTCTTATAATATCAAACACTATTTTGCAGTGCTTCCGATTTGCCAATGATGATGACTTCAAACTGCTCGTAATTGTGCTATAGACATTGGCTTCCTTTTCGAACTGTGCGACCAGGCTCTGTATTCTCATCAAGGCCACAAACTTGTTCTGTCATTCAGCATATCACCATTGACGTCGCCCGTATAATGTTTAACGATGTCAGTACAAAATCCTATACATTCGCTGATTTCGTGTTATATATATATAAAGCGCAAGGCTTAACAACAGTTCCGGTATTTTAAATTCTGCTGCTGCCACTTGTTTGTATATCTATATATACATATATATATATATATATATGCAAACAAGTGGCAGCAGCAGAATTTTAAAGCCCGGAACTGCTGTTAAGCCTTGCGCCCTTTCCAAGGTTAAAGTACAACACCAACATTCTGTATATCACTCATATAGAAGTTATATTAAAATAGGAGCGGCAGATCTACAGTTACTGGATAGTAAGTCGTTTTTCATAAAACAGGTTTTCAGATTAGCGGGAGGGACTCTAATGACCAGTGCGACGCGACAGATACTACGCCGCAGAGTGTTTAGAAGTTCAGTCGATAGCTGAACTGGCAACAAAGATGCACTAGTTGTATCTAATACATATGCATATGATTTACCCAACCAGATTGTTAAGTTGTTACTTTGCCGTTTGAACTACAATTGAGACGTCTCGCGTTGCTCTAACTGTTTTGTGTCTTCATAGCTAAATCATTGAAATCCCTTAAAAAAACCTTGAACCCGTTAGAAATTAAAGAGAGAAACAAAATGACAAATTATCTCTTACAAATGATATATCATGTTCTGTAAAAGGGTTTCGATTAATTTTTTTCTCTGTCTACGCTAAATTCTCATTTGATTTGAGTTGACCGCGGTGTGGACACGGACTGGTGCTTTCGGACTTATCGATGATATGGATAAAAAAGTCATTTTTTTTTCAGCTTTAACTTGTGTAAGCAAGATGTTGTTCTGTCTATGAAACTGCAGTTCTCTGAGATAAGACATGCTGAAAATGGTAAAAAGCAATATGTGACTGTGGGAAGATTTAGCGCTGTAGCTGCCTTGGCATGTCTTCTTTTTAAGAGTCAGTGTTTTCCCATCTATTTTGAGCTTGTGGTCCGTGCTTGCGTGTGTTATCCAACGGCTGAACTTCACGACCTTGTTCTTGGTTATGTTTATTTTCAAGCCATGTTCCCTGCACTGTGTTAAGCTCTTATTTAGATAAAATTGTAGTTTTCCTCTCGTTTCCCAGAATAATGCGTAGACAGCATTATATGATATTTTGCTGCACAGACCGTTTCACAATCTCGTCAGATTGAAATTGAGCAGAAATGGGCTCACAACGCAATCTCCGTTCGGGGCTGACTCTCAGCCAAGATTTAACGTTCATGGGACTGCTTTTCGCATTGCTTCATATACGGACCCCCATAAAAACAAATGTTCAACGGTGGGGCTCGAACCCGCGCATGTATGTGTCTCCTCCGATTGCGAGGTGCAGACGCACGCCACGACGCCACCGGGCTCGACTCACAACGCAATCTGGGCAACTGTAATTGTTTGCCGTACAATGCTATCAACGCTGTGATTTCTAAACACTAAATACGCGTTAATACATAAAACATTTTCCTTGAATATGAATGTCATCTAGAAGCTTTTTTTGTTTGAAGGCGATAAGTGACAGACTTTAGAAAAGCTGTCAAACGCGCTTTTAAAATCAATAAAACATGCGCACGTCCTTTACTTTGTCTATCTATACGCTGCTGTGCATATTTACCTATATGACCTGACTGTACGTAGCGTCAATCGTCCCGGTAAAAACGCGTTTTGTTCTGCCCGCAGCTTAGCCTAACTGTGCTGATGCAATCGCTGTATAGTTAGATAGGTGTGGATGTGCTTTTGTATTGTTAATAAGCATTTCATTTAAAAAAAACAGAAGGCTGCGCAAATCAAAACCAAGTTGGGCGAAGTTTGCGGACATTGCATCAGTGCATTATACGCAACTGCTTATATTTGGATCCATTAATTTACTTGCAGTCGGATGCATTTACTAATATGCATCGCGCTTCGGACGTATAGCTGAGGTTACAACGCGTGGAGTGGTTGAAAGCATTCATCGCATCGTCATAGGATTACACAAATAGATTCGCAGTAGATACACACAACTCGATGTTGCAGTAATGTTTGTCTTGGGCTTGAGTTTGAGTACAACCTTCGAGATCTTTGGCGTTGAGTCATGAACTTGGATATGCCTTGAACCTACCAGCGCTAAACATTTTAGCCGAAACAGTAGCTAAAGCATTAGACAGCGCCTGGTGAATCTGCGCCAAAAACTCTTCTGTTAGCGTTCCGAATCGTTTGTACAAATGGATGCAAATAAGACGGCTAAGATTAGCGCGCAAAACGTAATGCTTCACTATGGCAACGACGTGGCAATAGTAGCCTGCACGAATTTGTGTTTGAGTCGCTGCCTTAGCTGCTCTATTCTCCAGATCTGCTCCCTTCTGATTCTCCCCTATTCCCAAACCTCAATATCAGGCTCGAAAAAAATAAATGTTTGTCCGATTGATAGGTTATCGATACTATTAATGCGCATTTTAAAGGCATCCAGATCGTCTACCTTTCGAAAGTGATAACACACATTTTCAGAAGCATTGCTGAACTATGTGTACAAAGCTCGAATAAAATTACTTTAGGATGTGTTTTTTCAAGAAAACGGAAATTAGGCCATTTTATTGCCTATTCTGGTTACCTAATGAACTGCCTACGCATAGGTGCATTTAGACAAGATACATTAGTCCTGTGATAAAATGTATAGTCATGCCAACGAAAGGTGTACGACTTATTCCAAATAGCGTGATTTATTTACGTACAGTAGATGCTCCATTATGCGCAAACACATTTCCATTCGAATCGGGGGCCTTCTTTGGCCACACACTTACTAAAGCGCTTGATCACTAAGCTTATCGTTCGATGCAAGTAGATTTCATCAATTTAGTCCTATGCCTGCTGAATTGGTTAAGTTAGTTCAGATATTGGTAGTGTGTGCGTCCAACCTTGGCCTTCACGATGTCCCACATAGAGTAATCTATGAGGTGGAGATCTAGACCTCTTGGAAACTAGTAAGCCTTGTCCAAGAATCCAGGAACGCTTTCTTAGCCATTCTTGCTAGTATATCCAGTAACTAAGAAACCCCTGCGCCCAGAAGATAAGGACATTTGCGAAAACCTCCGATTTATACACTTCGGCCTTTACAATTTGTGGCCGATCGAGAGAAGCCAGTGAAGTTTCGCCATGAGCTAATACCAGCCCAAACAATGACTAAGACGCACCCAAACGGTCGGCCGACAATTTTGCCATGCCGATCCGTTTTTCCACGCTCCGAGCAAGCACTCTATCATTTTTGTCAATTTAGGGTTTGCTGCAGGCTGTAATTTGACGTATGAGGCCATACTGCCTCTAAGTGGCATCCAGGCTGAACGCGATTTAGCAGATTTTTGCTCAAACGTGGCCGTTTTTCTTTTAAATCAAAGGCCGTTAGACGTTGGCTGAATCGATGTTTGTATGGTCTGAAATGTAGACGTCTTCTAGTGGATCTTGGTGAACTGGATTAGGGAGGGTCCCTGAGATATCCCAAGTCTTGCACAGTCTGCACAGTGTATGCACACTTGCTTGACTAATGTCAAAACACTGAGCTATCTCAGCCACCGATATACCACAACGGTGCATGAAAATCAGCGTCTCACAAGCAAGAATTGACTTCATAATTTTCTAACCGCTCTGCTCACGTTAAGGAAAATAAATCGTATACGGCTTGTGTTGTTCTCTCGTTGATCAATGGCGCTACGATTGTTATCCGTGACATTCGAATGTCGGCAGAGAGCGAACCTCTGGGCTCTACAAAGCGTGTAACGACCTATTTCCTTTTTTATGGAGCGTTTGCTTAAAATACGAGTATGTGTCGCACCGGCATATACATTCACATTTTCTACGGAAAAGAATTTGTCTATACGTGTGTACTTACTGGAAGGAAAACGGAAAACTAAAGCGGTGTTCTAACGAATTCATCGCCATGTACTGTTGGATGGTAAATATATATATATATATATATATATATATATATGTATATATATATATACATATACATAGATAGCACCTAGCGGCTCGGCGAGACGTGAGGGTGAGAGATAGATGGAACGAAACGACAGCGGACATTGGATATGCTATGTTCGCGCATAGAGCCAATTGAAGTCAGAAAAGAGCAGGATGGCGGATGTCCAGGAGGCACCGGCCCGGTCACCCGGCATGCGAGCGAGACAGAGGGACGTGTAGCGAGAGGCATGTTTCGCGGGATGAAAGATGTTCCTGTCGCAGGATTACGAGACGCTCGTCGTTATCCTCGTTGTCACCATCACAGACGGACGCCGTTCGTCGTGGCTATCGCCCGCCCGACAGAACAGAGATTTGCCTTCATTGCCCTCTGCTCATTTTGAACAAACCTCCAAGTGACAATTGGCCACCGAGTACGACAGCGAGAGAGCACGGAGCTTACCAAACACGACTTGAAATGACTTCTCCTCTGCCTTCCGGTCATGCAGGCCCCACACATATATATATATATATATATATATATATATAGGACTACAAGACGCTCATCGTTGTCCTCCTTGCCATTGCTTCATCTTCTGAATAAGCCGGACATACACGCGCCTAAGGTTCTTTGATGCCAATGGACAGTTTAGTGGATTGTAGCCGATGGAAGAGGGAACTTTACGACAGAGCGACCTTTACGACCATGCGCATGCGTATTCACGGGCATTTTAGGTACAATTCTCATGTCAGAGCCCGGTGGCATAGTGCATTTGCCTGCACCTCGCAACCGGAGGAGACACATAGATGCGCGGATTCAAGCCTTACCGTTGCCAATCTGTATTTCTGGGGTCCGTCTATAAAGCGATGCGAAAAGCAGTCCCATGGACGTTTAATCTTGGCTGAGGGTCAGCCCCAAAAGCTTTTTTTAGGTACAATTCCTATGTGATACAAGTCAGACAAATACTTTCTGAAGCCGCGAAACCCAATAGACTAAGCGCGTGCGATACCATTTGCTCATCTCTTCTCTCAAGTACGAAACAGTAAGCCTTGTTTTTTTCTCCTTTCCAAATAGGACGTTGTTTAGCCCGTTAAGCTGCTATGTGTTGGGAATGATTGAGCAAGAGTCTTAAAGGACTCGACATGCTGACATGCGTGAGCGGGAGTAATATTAAATAAAGATATTCGTAAGGAGTTATGACTTGTTTAGTTTGACTTGCGCAAAAATGCATCGATATATATATATATATATATATATATATATACATATATAAATAATTGCTATACACTATTCATTGTTCCTAAACGGGGTTCATAGTTCTACCTTTTCCATGTATCGATGCCACGATACTATCGCTCGTGGCGATAATACGTCAAGTCCATGCGTTGACCGTTTGAGTAAAATTCCCAACATCGAAACGACATTTTCTCGTTGCATTTAACAGGCGCTGGCGAAGTTCCTTGGATCGTTGGACCAAATCGATTCTTCCTTCGATCGAAATCATCGCGATTGACTATCGTTGGCGCTAAAGAGTCAGTTCCAGACGCATAGCATCCTAAACAAGTTACGCAACGGTCTCTGAACTTCTTATTAACCACACCCATAAGCGTTTATTATTGTCTGAACGTAGACCTGGAATGCATAAAAATAATGACGATATCAGAGCTCGCGCCAAGACGACGTTCAAGACAGCGTGCCGCAAACGTCGACCCGCATTTCGAGAACAAAACAGACACACACTTCAGAGGCTCGCGACCCGGGACCTCTTTCTTCGACCTCTTACCGATGTAATGCCAAAGTAATACTGAGCCTGGGGGGGTGGGGAGGAATCCGGGTTTAGTGGGTTTGCGAGTCTTACACTAGTCACGCAGGCTGCTAGTGGCGCATGTGTATCATGCATTCCCGAAACATCCCAGAAAAAAAAACAAAAAAAAGAGGCTCGCGACATGAGTCGGTGTGTTTTCAATTTAAGAATGCCTCTTATTATAACTGCGCTCCGCTTTAGACGAAAAAACATCCAGTAAAGTGCCCACTGGGCAATGCGAATCATGACAAACCTAAGCCTTTCACTGATACTACTCTAAGCCTTGTTCGATCCATACTGATATACGCTTGGTCGATTAGAATGGACGGTCTCGACTCCTCGAGCGGTAGTTTCACAACTGCTGGATCTGTTCTCAAGAGGGCGTCGGGAAAATTTAGCCCTTCTTAGCAATGAGTAGTAGAGCATGGTTACAGAGGAATTAAAGAAAGGCTTAAGTAATGCCAATCGAAACTTGGCGTTGGACAGCTTTGGGAGACTCAGGGTTTCAGATAGCTACTAGAAGATGGATTACACGAAACGTGCAGAAATAAGATCTTAGAAGAAATAGGCTACGGTGGGCTTCGAGCTCAAGTCTGTGTGAAGCTTAACTCAACTGCTCGGCGCTACGCGAGCTTGTTTGTTAACTTCACTTGTTTACCTTCGAGTAGCAGTAGGATACCCCTAACTTCTAGAGACGACATGTATACTCTAAAACACCCCAGGAGCAGGTTTGCTGATATATATATATATATATATATATATATATATATGACACGTAACAGCAGGGGGCGAGAGGGAGCTGAAACGTTTGAACGGGGTTTCGTTCCTTCGATTCGTTGAGCTGGTCATGGCGGTATAGGTCGGTAGGCGGAACTTAAAATCACTACAGAAGAATAATACTTCTCTACAGCTATGCATGTATTGTAATATGAGCGGCTTTTATAACGAGTATAGAAGCCACTTGTCTCGCTTTCGCACCTCCTCTCTCCGCCACCCTTCATCTTGCTGGCTTGCTGAGTTTCTGAGCTACAGAGTCTGCATGATGCGGGTCGTGATTTTCCAAAATGTCGTATTTTACTATACCCATGCATATCCAGCTATATCGAATTTCGGCGACGGCTGGAGACAGAACACACCGCCTACCCTCGCTAAGTAAGTTGGCCGGCCAGTCTGATCGTTGTGTGTTCACCCTCCGTTATTCGGTCGGTTGTCGGGTCGGGACTTTGCAGTCCTTCATCATCGTGGCTGATCGTTTGTTGCGGTCGTCAAGAAAATTACGCTTGTGATCATGACGCTGCCGTAGGAGACTGTGGCGACCTACACATGGGAGAGATGGGCATGAGGTTTCTGCTCATTTGGCTTAACAATTGGCATTCGCTATATATATATATATATATAGAAAAATTGTGATGATTTATTAATAATTTACAATACGTTTGCACACTCGGCAGTGCTCGCCTACGTCTGAGCCTACGCCTACGTAGCTGACCTGCGTCGATGCTATTGGGTAGTAGTACTGCATTTGGCGTGACGACGATCTATGTAGCTAGCTGGCCAAGGACAGATACGCAGCTGCGTCATAGCATTGGCCCATAGAGCACTTGCGCAGCCGCCCTTATGGCCGTCTCTGAGGCCATAAGGGCGGCTGTTGCACAAAGCTGTATCTCTTCACCTAGTTAGAGATCTGGCAACTACGAAGGCTCGACATCTGTCGGCATGAGTCGCGTAACATGAGTCCGACCAAGTGAGTTGCCTTCAGGCTTGTTAGAAACGAAACTTCTCTACTGTTCTCCTCCTCCAACTTCTCTGCCCTTGTTACATTTACCCCCGCCCGCCCGCCCCCACCCCACAATCTCTCTCTGTTTTCCAACGTTCTTGTTCTCTCGAACTTTTTTATTTCAATATTTCACCTTCCTGAACGAAATAACAAATGATCAGCATATCTCACCAGGGTGCCGCCGTTACCACCATGTTGCGGTGTGCGGAGACACAGCTCGACAACCAGCTGCGTTTGAGTGCCACATGCTGCCTTGTTAACACGATTTTCAGTTCTTCTATGAGAAATAAAGCAATAGACGACAGAGAGAGAACAAAACGTGGAGACGTGCAGCGACCCGAGTGCTGCGTCCCTGCGTCCAATTACGCGTCGACACTAGGTTATCGAGTGCATGGACTCGATGATTTTCTCACATATATTCTATAAGCGAAGCTTTTATTCCGAGCGTAAGAATTGTTAGACGGACTGTACGAGGATCGTCGTCGCATTGTTGTGAACGATTCGAACCCGTGAAAGTTCTCCCCGTGTACCGACATACAGGGATTACCATGCATTATGTTGCATATAAAAGT
The DNA here is from genome assembly GCA_003439945.1 of Dermanyssus gallinae. NCBI lineage: Eukaryota > Metazoa > Arthropoda > Arachnida > Mesostigmata > Dermanyssidae > Dermanyssus > Dermanyssus gallinae. The sequence continues at coordinate 60,439 of QVRM01001473.1, forward strand.
CTAAATGAGCTGAAATTTAGTTTAACAATAGTTTGGGCATAGGATCGAAATTATCAACTCAGACTAGTAAGAATTACGCTGTAATGTACGCAGCATTATTGATACGACGGCTTTATTCATTCTGATATCCTTATTAAACGCGTTGCGTCTTCACACGTATTGCATCTGGTCACCTAACATGTAACACCTAACATGGGCTTATTCACAGTGTTACCGTACTCGAGCGGGCTTGCCTTCGTCTAGCCAAAGTCTCTTAGTTTGCATTTTTTTTGTATCTGAAGCTAATGAAAATGTTTTCTTATCTGAATTGTTGTTCAGAAGCTATTGAAAATTAAAATGCAGGTTCTATATACAGTATTTTCGGATTGATTGCACGGCAATTTGCCACAACTGCGGCATGAGTGTAACCGTGAAGTGCGTACTATGGAATCATAGAGTACTCGTTACTATAGAGTAGTCGTTTGCATATACTTTTGCATCACCGACGCGCGAATGGCCGTTGAGCATTAAGCACGCAGCTGTATTTTACCATACAATCGGCATCTCGTGCTGTTTTGCCACTGGAGAAGAAGTCTGTCGTACTGCAGTGCATCCAGCCAGTGGCCTGATACACAGTGTTTTCTCCGCGACAGCTAAAGTAGTCTTTGCCGACATCTCATGCTCAGTTGCCGAGCGCATCTGATTTGGAGCGCCTCACTCTAACACTCGGAACGATGCTGGCTCGGCATTCGTTTGAGAGCCATCGCTTTGGCTCTGAATCACCAACACACGCCTGTCTTACCTAAAACTGTTCGATGTATGAGCTGGTTCTTCTTTCTTTGCCAAAGAAGAGGAAACAATACAACTTGGTTATACCTGATAACGAGTGGCATTCGTTTGTTACATCATATCGCCACGACTGCACGATATCCGCATGCTTTAATGTACTGGAGTAACCAGAGAAGACAAATATTTCAATCGAAACAAATATGTGCAATGAGATAATAAACAAAAAGCAAAACAAAACATCGTCAGGAGCGAATGCAATTCTGTGTGAACATCTGAAAGCGAAAACATGTAAAGGCTGTCGGTGCGTCTGACCCTAATACCCTAATGCGTACGCACACACAGATCTAGCTGTGGCGTATAAGAATCAAGTCTCTGACGAAACTCCAGTATGCATCGGATTAACATCAGAGCTTCTTTGCAGTCTTATAGGCCGTCCGTATTACACCATCGCCTGAAAGTATTGATGCAGAAAATCGTCGTTTGCGTAACACTATATATATATATATGTCTCTACTCAGCTGTTGAGATATATATATATATATATATATATATATATATATATGTCTCTACTCAGCTGTTGAGCCGGACGGTCGCACTGGTGCGAGCTCCCGCCTTAATTGCCTAGATCGCAAGTTATATCTGGGTCTTTAACGAAAGTTTTGTCACAGACCATCGAGACCACCAGTGTGACCGAACTGTGAGATCCAAAACCGTCAAACAGTTCCTTTTTGCATTTAAAAGATGCAAAATTGTTATAATTCGCCGCGTCACTGTGTTAGATAGGTTAGCAGTGCGTTCACCATTGCCAAGGCCTATCTTATGTGCATTTTAGCGCTTTTAAGTGGAAGTGATTGTGCCGGATTTTAGATATACAGGTATAGTGTATGCACTGACTACAAAACCAGACAGTGCATATATCTATATAGTGTCGTATCGATACGCTTTGTGTTGAGCTCTAAAATCGAACTCAGCGTAGAGAATACAGTAAACAACGATATATTGGGCAGCTATATCGTGTTTTTAAACCACTATATATTTTAATTGACTACCTACATGCCTACTATATACAGATAGTTCAATAAGTTCTTAGAATGAGCTTTTTAGAATTCGAATTTTGGCACGCTTTCACCGCTAATAGGAACTGCAACTTTTCGACTGCTAGCACTCAATATATTATGGTGATTGGCCGTTGCGATTTCGTTTGATAGCTTTTCCAGTGCAACGTATCGGCGTGATTTTTAAAAATGGAGAAAAAAGAGTTTCGAGTGGTTATCAAGCATTTTTATTTCAAAGGTTGGAATGCGACCCAAGTAAAAATTGAGTTGGACGAGACGTACAGTGACTCTGCGCCATGTTTTGCCACTGTTTCCAACTGGATTAATGTGTTAAAAAGAGGTCGCAGGAGCACCGAGGATGAACTACGTCCAGGAGGCAAAAATACGGCAACTGATGAGGAAAATGTAGAAAAAGTGCGAAAAATTATTGGCACAGATAAGCGAATGAACATTAAGGAAATAGTGGAGGCATTAGGGATTAGTTTAGGCAGTGTGCATTTTATCCTACACGAAAACTTGAAGATGAAAGAGCGACTGCCGCATTTGCTCAACCAAGGCCAAAAAGACGCGCCTGTTTTGGCTTTACAGCGAAATTTGGCCAAGATGTCGAACATTCTGTCGGATTTTTGGTGCAGATTCATGACCGTCGATGAAAGCCGGGTTGATCACTACACTCCCGAGACCCAAGAAGCATCTTGCCAATGGTGTGCACCTGATGAAGGACCTCCGAAGAGGGTGCGGACAACGGCATTGACCGGAAAGGTGATGGCTACGGTTTTTTAAGACCAACGTAGAATAATGCTGGTCGACTACCTTGAGAGCTGTAAAACGATCACAGGAGAATATTATGCAAGACTGTTGGACTGCCGTTAGCAAGAACTCATCGTGAAACGGCCCGCTTTGCAGAAGAAGGTTGTCCCGTTCCACCAGGGCAATGCTCCTGCACACAAGTCCCATCAAGCATCGGCAAAACTGGCCCAACTGAGGTTCGAACTTATTGAACAACCCTCCTATTCTCCAGACCTGGCCCCCTCTGATTATTTCCTCTTCGGACATTTGAAGAATAGTCTCGGTGGAAAGCGTTTTTCCAGCAATGAAGAGGTTAAGGCTGCTGTCAATGCCTATTTTCAGTCTAAAGACGCAGAATTCTACTCAAGAGGTATGAAAGCTCTGAAATCTCGGTGGGAAAAGTGTATTGAGCTTCTCGGGGAGTATATCGAATAAGAAAAATTTAAAAACATGATTTGGAAAATTCTCGGTTTTCATTCTAAGAACTTATTGAACTACCTATACTTGTGATAGATGCTTCAATTCAACTGAATCGAGAAGACAGCAATTAATTTGTCTGATGCTAGTCTTCCATCTAACTACTACAAGTATATATCTTAGACCGACACTACTATTGTACATTTTAATGTGCAATTTTGAACTTCTATTTTCGACGCTATTTTGCATAAATACAGTACGTGACGAGATATGACATAGTGCTCACTGAGTAGAGATAAACAGAATGATAATCTAAAGACCGCTTTATTTTAGCGATCTTAACAACAACATCTGCGTAAACAACGATATACTGGACAGCTATATCGTGTTTTTAAACCACTATATATTTTAATTGACTACCTACATGCCTACTATATGCAGGTAGTTCAATAAGTTCTTAGAATGAGCTTTTTAGAATTCGAATTTTGGCACGCTTTCACCGCTAATAGGAACTGCAACTTTTCGACTGCTAGCACTCAATATATTATGGTGATTGGCCGTTGCGATTTCGTTTGATAGCCTTTCCCGTGCAACGTATCGGCGTGATTTTTAAAAATGGAGAAAAAAGAGTTTCGAGTGGTTATCAAGCATTTTTATTTCAAAGGTTGGAATGCGACCCAAGTAAAAATTGAGTTAGACGAGACGTACAGTGACTCTGCGCCATGTTTTGCCACTGTTTCCAACTGGATTAATGTGTTAAAAAGAGGTCGCAGGAGCACCGAGGGTGAACTACGTCCAGGAGGCCAAAAAACGGCAACTGATGAGGAAAACGTAGAGAAAGTGCGAAAAATTCTTGGCACAGATAAGCGAATGAACATTAAGGAAATAGCGGAGGCATTAGGGATTAGTTTAGGCAGTGTGCATTTTATCCTACACGAAAACTTGAAGATGAAAGAGCTTAGAGCAAAATGGCTGCCGCATTTGCTCAACCACGGCCAAAAAGACGCGCCTGTTTTGGCCTTACAGCGAAATTTGGCCAAGATGTCGAACAATCTGTCGGATTTTTGGTGCAGATTCATGACCGTCGATGAAAGCCGGGTTCATCACTACACTCCCGAGACCCAAGAAGCATCTTGCCAATGGTGTGCACCTGATGAAGGACCTCCGAAGAGGGTGCGGACAACGGCATTGACCGGAAAGGTGATGGCTACAGTTTTTTAAGACCAACGTAGAATAATGCTGGTCGACTACCTTGAGAGCTGTAAAACGATCACAGGAGAATATTATGCAAGACTGTTGGACTGCCGTTAGCAAGAACTCATCGTGAAACGGCCCGCTTTGCAGAAGAAGGTTGTCCCGTTCCACCAGGGCAATGCTCCTGCACACAAGTCCCGGCAAGCATCGGCAAAACTGGCCCAACTGAGGTTCGAACTTATTGAACAACCCTCCTATTCTCCAGACCTGGCCCCCTCTGATTATTTCCTCTTCGGACATTTGAAGAATAGTCTCGGTGGAAAGCGTTTTTGCAGCAATGAAGAGGTTAAGGCTGCTGTCAATGCCTATTTTCAGTCTAAAGACGCAGAATTCTACTCAAGAGGTATGAAAGCTCTGAAATCTCGGTGGGAAAAGTGTGTTGAGCTTCTCGGGGAGTATATCGAATAAGAAAAATTTAAAAACATGATTTGGAAAATTCTCGGTTTTCATTCTAAGAACTTATTGAACTACCTATACTTGTGATAGATGCTTCAATTCAACTGAATCGAGAAGACAGCAATTAATTTGTCTGATGCTAGTCTTCCATCTAACTACTACAAGTATACATCTTAGACCGACACTACTATTGTACATTTTAATGTGCAATTTTGAACTTCTATTTTCGACGCTATTTTGCATAAATACAGTACGTGACGAGATATGACATAGTGCTCACTGAGTAGAGATAAACAGAATGATAATCTAAAGACCGCTTCATTTTAGCGATTTTAACAACAACATCTGCGTAAACAACGATATACTGGACAGCTATATCGTGTTTTTAAACAACTATATATTTTAATTGACTACCTACATGCCTACTATATACAGGTAGTTCAATAAGTTCTTAGAATGAGCTTTTTAGAATTCGAATTTTGGCACGCTTTCACCGCTAAGAGGAACTGCAACTTTTCGACTGCTAGCACTCAATATATTATGGTGATTGGCCGTTGCGATTTCGTTTGATAGCTTTTCCCGTGCAACGTATCGGCGTGATTTTTGAAAATGGAGAAAAAAGAGTTTCGAGTGGTTATCAAGCATTTTTATTTCAAAGGTTGGAATGCGACCCAAGTAAAAATTGAGTTAGACGAGACGTACAGTGACTCTGCGCCATGTTTTGCCACTGTTTCCAACTGGATTAATGTGTTAAAAAGAGGTCGCAGGAGCACCGAGGGTGAACTACGTCCAGGAGGCCAAAAAACGGCAACTGATGAGGAAAACGTAGAGAAAGTGCGAAAAATTCTTGGCACAGATAAGCGAATGAACATTAAAGAAATAGCGGAGGCATTAGGGATTAGTTTAGGCAGTGTGCATTTTATCCTACACGAAAACTTGAAGATGAAAGAGCTTAGAGCAAAATGGCTGCCGCATTTGCTCAACCAAGGCCAAAAAGACGCGCCTGTTTTGGCTTTACAGCGAAATTTGGCCAAGATGTCGAACAATCTGTCGGATTTTTGGTGCAGATTTATGACCGTCGATGAAAGCCGGGTTCATCACTACACTCCCGAGACCCAAGAAGCATCTTGCCAATGGTGTGCACCTGATGAAGGACCTCCGAAGAGGGTGCGGACAACGGCATTGACCGGAAAGGTGATGGCTACAGTTTTTTAAGACCAACGTAGAATAATGCTGGTCGACTACCTTGAGAGCTGTAAAACGATCACAGGAGAATATTATGCAAGACTGTTGGACTGCCGTTAGCAAGAACTCATCGTGAAACGGCCCGCTTTCACCAGGGCAATGCTCCTGCACACAAGTCCCGGCAAGCATCGGCAAAACTGGCCCAACTGAGGTTCGAACTTATTGAACAACCCTCCTATTCTCCAGACCTGGCCCCCTCTGATTATTTCCTCTTCGGACATTTGAAGAATAGTCTCGGTGGAAAGCGTTTTTCCAGCAATGAAGAGGTTAAGGCTGCTGTCAATGCCTATTTTCATTCTAAAGACGCAGAATTCTACTCAAGAGGTATGAAAGCTCTGAAATCTCGGTGGGAAAAGTGTATTGAGCTTCTCGGGGAGTATATCGAATAAGAAAAATTTAAAAACATGATTTGGAAAATTTTCGGTTTTCATTCTAAGAACTTATTGAACTACCTATACTTGTGATAGATGCTTCAATTCAACTGAATCGAGAAGACAGCAATTAATTTGTCTGATGCTAGTCTTCCATCTAACTACTACAAATATATATCTTAGACCGACACTACTATTGTACATTTTAATGTGCAATTTTGAACTTCTATTTTCGACGCTATTTTGCATAAATACAGTACGTGACGAGATATGACATAGTGCTCCTGGGTAGAGATAAACAGAATGATGATCTAAAGACCGCTTCATTTTAGCGATTTTAACAACAACATCTGCTTAAAATCGCGCCGTCGTTCACATACGAAACTTTAAAAGAAATCTTACCACCGCTGTGGACCAAGACAACGATGGCATCACGTGACGGCAACAACACCGCCGGAAGACTCAGCTGCCAGACTTGCGAGCGAGTATGCAAATCTGGCGCGGGCCTCGCGAGCCACATTAGATTGACTCACAATCATCGAGAAGTTCGTGCCACCTCCCCAACACCTAACCGATCACAGACTAATGATTTGATTTTAGGTTCTACAAAAAATAACACTGCTGCTTCTAATAATAGTTTTAGCCCCCCTAGTACGTCACGCGTCTCCCAGCCAAATTATAGATCTCCATCTGGTACCTGTTTGAAGGTTTTTAATTCTAAATCATGTCTTAATTTACACCGTCGTCATGCCCATCCGGACGAATATAATAAGAGCGTTTTAGCCCCCCTCCCCTCTAAAGAGGCCAGATGGAACCCACAAGACCGTAAGCTTTTAGCAACATTAGAAGCAGATTTTATATTAGATATTAATAATGAAACACCTAGAAAAATTGACCACCTTTTAGCTACTAAATTTAGCTCACACACACACCTGGGGCGATTAGAAGCCAACGTAATTCTCAGGCGCATAAGGATCTGGTAGAGGACCTCCGTAAAACAAAGATTGTAGTGGTGGATTCCAACCCTAACGAATCTGAGCTTCCTGGGCCTAGTCGACCTCGATACTCTGAATCAGATGGCCCCTATAATTTCTCCCAAAAATATATTATTATATTCAAAATACAAGCCCTCACAAACACATTTCCCAAACGCAACATAATTTCAACAGACCTTACTCATCTGTCAAATACAATTTGCTCAGGTGAGGACCACACTATCGCCTTAAACGACTTTCTGAACAAACATTTCACACACACTGTCCGACGTCGTGCCTTTAGAGAAACACCTTCCACTGAAGCGCGAGTATCTAAAGGGCAACAGCGACGTCAAGACTACGCAACCACTCAAAAACTTTTTAGCCAAAACCGATCCAAATGCGCTCATGAGGTGTTGGACGGCAAACACACCATACACAACATGCAGGCCACCGAAGTTGTAGAACACTGGGCCAACAGAATGACACAACCACCCCCTGAACCACTCCCTTGCCCCGTATACACTCCCAACTCTGATCTCTTTGAGGTTTCCCTCCCTATCTCCCTCAAGGAAACCCACGTAGCTCTCCGCGGACCTTATAAAGCACTTGGCTTGGACGGGATTTGTCTTTCGTCCCTCCGTAAACTCCCGTTAGTAGTAGTCTGTTGTATTCTTAACATACTATTAATTAGCGATATTGCCTCAGCCCATGAAACTGCTCGCTTAGCGTTCATCCCTAAAATTAACAATGCCACATTCCCAAGCGATCTGCGACCCATATCTATTAGTTCATACTTACAGCGAACGCTTAATAAAATTCTCTCTAGACACCTCCAGAACTCTATTAAGCTTCTCCCAATCCAGCGAGCGTTTCTCCCCTATAATGGTATCTCGAGAATCTTGCGGTTCTGGATGGCATCCTTAACGATGCCAAGTCTGCAGGACGTGAGCTCAGACTTGCTTCAATCAACCTCCGTAAAGCGTTCGACATGGTGAGTCATGACTCCGTCATGTGGTCACTCCCGACTCGCGGATACCCGGAGGTATTCATTAATTATATCGAACGCTTGTACCTCTCATCTAAAACTCTCATAGAATTTGGACAAGAATGTCGCATATTTCGGCCAACTAGGAGTGTTAGGCAGGGAGATCCTCTGTCCCTTCTTTTCTTTAATTTAGTTCTCGACGACATTCATTCACAATTAGACAAAACTAATATCGGGTACCAACTTACTGATGACTTCCGCCTTATGGGCTTAGCCTTTGCAGATGATCTCCTAGCCTCCACGAAATCTACTCTCCAACATCTCCTTAATATTGCGGACCCCCTTTTAAAATCCCGAGGCCTTGAAATTAATACTAATAAAATCTTTACAATCTCCCACCTATTTAATAGGAAGGAAGATAAAGGTTTTATTAATACCGTACCAGAATTTAGCGTTGGAGATCGGCCATTGCCAGCTAAAGGTATGCGCGATCGATGGAGATATCTGGGAGTCGACTTTGACAGCAATGGCAGAGTTGACTCCACGAAGGATATACTCCTTAACTTACTCAACAGACTCACGATAGCTCCCCTTAAACCCCACCAAAAACTCATATTTTTGAAAGACTTTCTCATCCCCGCCTCCTATATAAACCGGTATCCGGTCCCAGACCATCTCACGCACTCCTTAGCGACCTAGTTAAAGAGATCAGAAAGGTTGTTAAGTCGAAATGGCTTAAGCTCGAAAACTCGGTGCCGAACGCCTGCCGGTACACGCACACAGCACACGGCGGTCTGGACATCCCCTGCCTCCAAACATTTATCCCCAGACTCCGCCTCTCCCGTCTGACAACACTCCACGCACCCTGGGGTCCAATGGATGCTAACCACCGAGCACTTTAAAAAAGACCTTGCGAACACAAGACTTCTTTGCGACCGCTTGGGATTCTCCATTGAGACCGCTACACAAGAGACCGATTACTGGTCTCAACTACACAACACGTTCGATGGGGCACATTTTAAATGAGCACACGCCCTTTGTAGATTACTGGATTAAGAGTATGCCCTACCTATCTGGTAAGGAGTATTTAAACCAACTAAAGCTCAGGATCAACGCACTACCAACGCTTGCCAGATTGGCCAGGGAACGCCCGGGCTACGACAAACGTTGTAGGCACGGGTGTCATGCGCCCGAGACGTTGGCTCGTGTCGCTCAAATGTGCGATACAACACACAAACAAAGTTTAAAGAGACATGGCGACGTCTCTGACCGCCTGGCACGTCTTCTCCGCGAGAGGGGTTATGAGGTGGTCCGTGAGCGAGTATTCCGTCGACTGGGCGCACCGGGTCTAAAGCCCAACCTCGTAATAACAACACCTACCGAGGTGTGGGTTTTAGATGCCGATGTTTGCGGCCCGAACAGGGACCTCGCAAAAGCGCGGCAGGACAAGATCGCCAAATATGACGTCGAGTTCCTAAGAGCGGCGTTCCCCGGCCCGCAAAAACGTCGCAGATTCGGATCCATCACTATCTCTATGAGTGGTGTATGGGACTCCAAATCTGCGAGTACGCTTTTGGGGCTCGGCGTCACGAAGAGGAATCTTATATATCTTACCGTCTTAACGTTGCAAGGAACCTTGAGGATATACCGCTCGCACCGGGTCTATAAGAGCGGGGGCTACCATCAAGCAAGCACACGGGCAGCTGATTCTTAACCTCACGTGACACCTTCTTACAACCATTTTTATTAAAGCGAGCACTGCCGAGTGGGCAAACGTATTGTAAATGATTAATAAATCATCACAATATTTTCTATATATATACTTAAGTTTTCAACTAGTTAGGAGCCCAACGTTTTCTTTCAAGCTGTATAGCGCTATCATGGCTCTAGAGTATGGTCGTTGAGCTCAGTCTGTATTGTAAACTAATGTCTACTATGGAGAGTGGATTTGTAGTGGATCTACTTGACCTATGCCATCCATGTAATCGTTCTAAAATGATCTGCGATGACGTAATGATGCTAGGCTTGGCTGACCTATATAGAGAAGTTGACCGCCGTACAGTCAAACGAAAACTGCCACAGACGAACAGACGATTTGATTTTTAACAATGTAGATATAGGCCTGAATGGTAGAGCTTCTAATCGTTCCAAACGCATTGCACTAATCAATGTTGTAAGCGATCTCTTTTTGTCAAGGGAGAGAACGGGTTTACTTTAATAATATTTCAAATGAAACTCAACCTGTAAAATCTATGTGCCTAAAAAATGCCCTTGAAGATGTAGCAGAAAAGAATGACGTAACCTAAGGGTTCTTCTAGCTTCCGAACCAACAATCCAACAGAGGTTTAGGGAGAAAGACACCAACAGTTTCCGGCCCAGCATTATACGAACAACCATATAATAACTGCTGAATAGGGTGAGGCACGCATGCGTCAAGCGGGTCGTCACAAAAAAAAACGTTCTTAAATACGTACACCTTCGTACGGAGGTACGGCCGCAAGACACTGGTTATTGGCATTCTCTGCAACAGACAACCTCTCGCCAAGATATGCTCGAATTTATTTCGAGCAAAACGCATTACATGCTTCTTCACTCTTCCACAAAAAAAAACAGGCAAAGTTATGCTGTGACAAGAATGGGACGCTCCTTGCCGACCTCACCCTCAGCTCAAAGACTCTTGTTGCAAAATACCACCCCCCCCCCACCACCCCCAACCTGCTCGAGCGGTGATGAAAGTTTGTAGTGCCGAGTTAGCACCGCTAAACGCAGTTAGTTTTATTTAAAACAAATTTAACTCGTATCGCAAAGGTTATGTATTAAGGGTTATGTAACTTCTGGCGTCAGAGTCGCCTTTCATTTTCTCTAGCCCGTCGCGTTCACACACACATTTACATATATGTGTCTGTGTGGACGCGGGAAGCATGAGAAAAAGAAAGGCGACTTTGACTCCAAAAGTTATATATATAGATTTATATATATATATATTATTAAGCGATACATTATTATTTCCCTCTCCCGCTATGTGTCTAAGCTAACCTGGAAGCATGACCTGCTCGGTCTGCACCTGCACCGACCATCGAAGGGGCTAATGAGTCGGTTACAGTTGCGTCCCAAACAAGCATGCGGTCACGCTCAAAGAGCGTCAAAGTCCAGTTTCCATTATCCCTTGATAGACCCGGGGCCTCTAGAACACACGACACATCCGGCAGATCTAAGTGCGCGACTAAAAATGTCATTTAAAGCGGAGTGACGTGCTCGTCGGCCTGCACTCAACGCGCATGACAGGCCGTGATGGACGCGTCCACAAAATCACCTTAACGACATTGATGGGGCACGACTAGGTCAACACCAAGCCGCGGCCCTGCGCTTACGCGCGTTCTCGTCGTCCCACGGAGTTCCAATTCGCGAACAGGGTAGGGCGTGTAACTAAGCCCCAGTCCCTTAAGGCCCTAGTGTCTCTGACAGCTCCTTTGCTACGTAGAGCCCCTTTGAAATGCGTTGCGTCGAACTAAACAGGGTGTGAGTGAGTCCGGCCGGTGTTCTCCGTGAGCGAATCCGGCATCGCTTGGAATCTAGCAGACCGAAGGGGTATGTCAATAGCGTCGTTGGCGGTCGTTATGGATGCATGATAACGGATAATGTGCCATAGCCTATGACAACCGGTTTTCCGCGTTTGCTGTGACGGGGCTCTACCAACGTTGGTCGTCAGTCAGAGACCGACACAGCAATGCTTATCGTAATGTCGTCAATCAGAGAATCCAGATGGGACACTTAGAAGAAACCACACACCCCAGGTTCCTGCGTAGATACAGGCTGACACTGCTTCCAGGCGGGCTCTTGCAGCGTCATTATGAGCCGAGCAGATTAAACCGTCTGACTGTTTGTCGAGCAGAAGAGTCACCCACTCACGCCGATAATACGCGAGCATGGCAAACGCGAAAAACTGGTTCTGTACGTCAATCAAACGTGCAGTATTATAGAAATAGGCTACACGTTTACCAATGATTTCAAGACGTGCCAGCGCATAGTGCGCCAGGCCACATCAACGCGTAATGAGGTTAAGGTGGTTATCAGCACAGTATATAACGGTGATGGTAGCATCTGAATGTCAGGACAGCTCTAAGTACTATGTTAGTTCAATTTCCTATTTATATTTAAACCGTGAAACGACAACACCAATCTTCTAAAAACACACGCATCTAGTAGAAAACAAGTGTATCGTTCAATCATTGATTTATTCAAGTTCTCAACCAACTTGTGAAAATTATCGATTACTTATACCCAAACCATTGGCTTATTTTTGCTGCACTCACAGTCGCTTACGACTACGTGTGACTTATATCGGAGATGACGACACATAACTACTATATATATACATGTGCGTGTGTATATCTGCCCTCGCTGACTACATGTAACGTAGTTTTGCGGTATAGACGGGACAGGACACTGGTCGGCAGCTGAGGGGTCTACGTAGCGCAACCGCAGCAGCAGCAGCAGAAGCAAATAAAATTCGAGTTTTCGAAAGTGGACATTACCTACTCTCAGATACTAGGCGACCTGATTTGTTTGAGCTGGTTTGCAAACAAGGGCTGCCTGTGTGTTTTCGTGCACTGCCGACCGCATTGACCGCATTCCTGAGGCGGCAGAGGAGCTGGTCTCTGCTCTACCGGTTAAGGCTCAAACGTGTCAGCTGATCGACTTTTGATAGGCAGGACAACGATCCTTCTCAGTGGCGTCGGGGCCTCACCGTACGTTGGCAGTATGTGCGGATACAGTATCAGACTTAGTATATTGAAGGGCTGCAAATCTACAATGTTTAAACTATCATGTAAGTAATAGGTGAAATGCGTATGTCAGTGCACATACTTATATATACATAGAGCTCCGACTGTTTGGGAAACCCTAGATATATTAACATGTCCGGCCCTCGGTGCCTTGAAGATATACCTCAGGTTAAGTTTCAAGCCCGTAGGGGACGGAGGATAGTCTAGAATTAAAACAGCCTCCTTAAAAAAATGTTTTTAATTCAAGGTATTCGACGACGAAGCTAAACAAGTGAGCCTCAGTGAGTCTCAGGTAATCACTTGATAAGGTGTAGGCCGCGTACGCCCACGTCCTTGCGCCTTGTTGTCATAGCTTTCCCAGAGACACCACTAGAAGAGATTGCCAATGCGGCGCTAGCTTACATACAGACGTGGATAACCGCCCACTGTCTACAGCTTCTCCCACAGAGGACGGAGGCGATTTACCTGGCGGGCCGGAAGGTGACATGTGGAGTCAACCTGACCCTCGCGGGCCACCATATCTTGGTCAAGAAAATGACTGCCAGGTAATTGGGCATCATCTTAGATACCGGGCTTATGGGTGCTTCGCATATTAATCCATCATTGCTAAGGTCAGCAAGGTCGCCCAGAATATGACCAGAGGGGGCCGGCGTGGGCCAGCCTAGCCTTACGCACTGTTCGCAGTAGACGAGCTCTTCGCAAGGCGCAGCACCGCAAGGCCGCCCCTAGGGTCTAGCGGAGGCGGTACTCGTCCTGGCTTGCCAGCTCCCTTAAGTTTTCCTGGCCCGGGAAAAAAGCGAGCGCAAGACGGATGGCACACGGAACGCAAGCCCGAATGGCAACGCTTGATGGGTGAGCTTACGAATTACCCATGTCCGCAGACATTCAATAAATTGCCACGCAGAAGATTCGACACGGCATATTGTCAATCATATGATGGACGATGCCACCGTACAGGTGGGAGGATTAGGCGCTGAGCACGAGGCTCCTGTCCCCCGGTCCCAAAGTAGTGCAACTCATTTAAGATCTCTGGGAGTAGCAAAACTTGAGGTTTTTAGCGGGTGAAAGTCCCGCACTAGGTGTTGTTGGTTGCCAATACCAATAGTGTATTAGGGTTTCCGAAACTCCTATATAAAAAAAAGTCATGGTAGTTGATGAAGTGCAAGATAGTCAGCAAGAGCGAGCGTTGGGTTTCGGCAAAAAAGTTTTCGTTTAACACGCCGTTCTGGAACACGATGCCACTGCCACAAAAGGGTTGGATCGGCCTGGCAATCTGGCAGGTTTGGAAAGAATGATTTAGTGTGACAAGTGTGACTACCTCCGGCCGCTTGCTGTTCGTTGCCGTATCTATTCAAAAACAAGGAGAGACAGAGAGAGAGAGATTATCCGAAGCTGCAGAAGCGGTGCCAACAAAACCTAAGCAACCAATCTCCCAGAGCCATTATCGCATCGTTGTAACTAACATGAGAGAGCTCCTATTCTAGGTGACCCATCAATTGGTTGTTTGCTCGTTAGTTGCTACTTGTTCGCAAGCCCGCATGTGTTCTTTGTTGTTGTTGTTGTGTCTGTTTGATTATATACGGCTTGCTTGCTCAGTCGTTTGATGCCAGTTAATACCCAACAATTGTGTAATAGGGCCGGACGCTAGCAGCGAGCGGTAAGGTCGACCCGACCGCTGCTGATAGACCGCCCAACTAACGGCCGGGCGGCGGCGGCAATTCGAACAACGAATGGTCCATAGATGCTTCACTGAGAGGTGGAACGGCCGGCAGCGGAAGAAGAGGCGGACACAACTGCTGCTGCTGCTGCTGCCGCGGTACAGTCTCTAATCCGTCATCTTCATCGACGGTCGTGGCGCCGGTAGCTGGCGCGCGCCGGTTCTTCACGAAACCTAACAGCAAGGGCTGGCTGGCTGACGGATTGACGGACTGACGGAACGGCTGGCTGACCTGATGTGGCGCCAACGGGCCGGCTAAAAGAGCGGTGCGCTCGCGGTGCAGCCCGTTCTGTCCTGGACGGACGTCTATCTGGACAACAGCTCTGGAAGCCGCCTGTTGGGAGTTGAGGTGTTGTAGGAATGTAACGTACCGCTGGCGCCACTATCGGCGGCTTGTGGCGGCCACCGGCATAGGCAGCGCAGGAGTTTTAGGCTGCTGCTGCTGCTGCTGCTGCAGCGGCTGCTGCTGTTACTACTGCTTCTGCTCCTGCTTCTACTACCGCTGGCCGTGGCAGTGGCCTGTTGTAGTAGAGGCAGCGGCGGCGGCGGCAGCAGCAGCAGCAGCAATGGCAACGGCACAATGTCACCTCTCCTCCTCGGATTGGAGCGGCCGTGCGGGCCCCCGGCGGGTCTCCGATGGATGCCGTGCGTTCATGTGAGCGGGACAGACGGACGGGCGAGCGCCCGCAGACCCACCGGCAGCTATCGGCGGGGCCCGCTCGGCTCGGCTCGCCGTCGAATCCCTCTGCTCTCTGGAGGGCACGTAGTGGGGCACGTTTCCCTCGCCACGTTTTCCTCCGGGCGGGCGGCAAGATGCGGACGGTTGCCGTTGCCGGGCCCGCCGCGGCCGGCCTCCGCTACTACGAACGGCCACCCGTTTGCCGCTGGATGGAGGAGGACAAGGAAGAAGAGGAAGACGAGGTCCAAGCGGACGAGGGCGAGCGAAGCGAAGGTAGGAGAGGAAAGACCCAAACGAGGAAGGGGCGGACGAGAAAAGGAACCACCACCACCGCCGCCGCCGCCACCGCTGCCGCCGCCAGCACAGGCGGACAAAGAAGACCTGATACTGACTGACGGACGGCCGGAGGGACGGATGGACGGACGCACTGACTGACTTACTACAGCTGCGTGACGAGGCTGGGCTGTGGCACCGCTCGGCACATAGCAGCTCATTCATTGCCCGCTTGTGCGCTGACTCGTTGGCAGCCCGCCTGCTTGCAGCTGCAGCAAAGCTTGCGCGAACAACAACAGCAGCAGCAGTAGCGGCAGCAGCAGCAGCAGCACCAGCAACCACGACTCGACAAGACCACGACAGTTAGCCACAACTAGCAGGACAGCAGGACGGCGAGAACGTCAACGTAGTCATCGAGCGACGAGGCGACGACGACGACGGCGACGACTGCCATCACAATATCGCAGCAGTCCCAGCCTCGCAGGTAGGCAGACCTCGAACAGACCAACCAACTGCCGCCAGTGGATTGCTTGTGTTGCTGTTCTACAATTTGGTATTGCTTTACTGCTGATACCATTGCTGCTTCTGCTACTATTGGTGCTGATGCTGCACTATCTATTAGTGGTGCACTGGTGTTGACACCGGCACTCGTTTCGTCGCCTGTGTGTCGCCCAGGGCTACCACCGGTACTTCGTAAGTTCGGACGTTCCGGAAACCGAACGCCCGAAAGAGACTCGATGGCTCGAGCCGGTTGTCCTACTACTTGAAAGTATTCTTCTTCTTCATTAAATGAAGCATAAGCCTGCAGCATTACTGCAGTCCGTGTCGTTGCTGTCAATGTCCCGGCTGCTATTGCCCTTGTGTTACTCTTCTGTGCCGCAAGTAACGCCCTTGCTATTTGTCTTGGCCGTCGCCGCCGACAACAACAACAACAACAACAACGACGACGACAACGTCCCCGTGTCGCGTTGATTCATCCCCACACGCAACTATCGCGTTATAGTTGCGTGCCTCGTCAGCTTCGTCTACCTTGTTATCGTTACGCATCTTCAGCATCGTCGTACATTGAAATCGCTGCCTGCCTGCCTGCCAGCCATTTCCCCTGGTCGGAAACAAATCGGAGCGCGTCGAGCGGGGGGGGAGGCGCAGCACGGCACAACCACAGTTAGCAGTGCCGCATTCGATAACGACCAACGAGTCAACAACGACAGTCGAACTAGCAAAAGCGATTTAAGCTGCTACTGTGCGGGTGTCTCTTGTATCATTCGATTCGACTCTGTTTATCGATGCCCTGCTGCCGCCGCAACGTCTCTCGTTTCTTGCGAATTCGTCAAGCGACTCGTCCCTGTTATATATATAGTCGCTAGGGGTCGACGTTCGACGTTGGCGCCAATTTATGCATGCAAGGCACCGCATTCCGAAGGGGCGTTAACATCAACGTGGCGGCGGTGGTGGCGGCGGCGGCGGCCGCAGAGTTAAACCACCCATCGCGCCTCTTCCCGCCAATGTTCGTAGACGCAAAGCGCCACCCGTCTAACGGCACTCCTGCCTGCCCTACCGAACTGTTATTGTTTTTTCGGTTGTAACGCCGTTCAACAGCCCGTGTCCTGTCCGATTCTTTATTATCGTCCTCTGGTGTCTCTGGTGGTAGTGCTGTTGTTGTTGTTGTTGTCATCGTCGTCGTCATCGTCGTCGCCGTCAGATGTGACGCTAACGAACGAAGAAATCTGCTGCTCTTGGTAGTTCCAGGGATCAGCATCAGCAACGTCATATTATCATAGCCTTCATCATCACTGTCATCATCATCATCATCATCACCGTGATGATGATGGTGATCAGCATGTTCATCGAATGGTGTAAATACAGTGCAGAGATAGATGATGTGTCGCGTCAGTAGTGCGAGAAGAGGTCGAAGAAGAGGAGCAGGTGTACCAGGTGGAGGTCGCCGGGTGCGACGGCGGCGTCGGCCGCTGATCATCTACGTCCGTGTGGTGCGGAAAGTGGACTGGAAGGGCTGAACGCTGTGACGCCGACGGCGAGACCACCGTATTCTGCGATGCGATACAGCATTCGGCGTGCGACTCACCAGACGTTTAGCAATGGCACCCGTTCGTGGTAGAATGCCACAACTCGCTTTCTGCTGGTGTGGCTGCTGTTAGAAGCCTTACTCAGCTCGCTTCGTCCCCCACCTCCGCTCCCCGCCCGACCCCCCTGCAACCTCATTTCCTCCTGTTTTCCCACGCGCTGTTGGTCTCTGACCGACCACGAGTCCAACCGACCGACCGCTCGCCCGCCCGCTCGCCCGCCCGCCGCTTTGCATTCATTCAGCTCAGGCCAGCCTAACTCAGCTCAGACCAGCGCAGGCTCTGAACAACACATCAAGTCATCACCCCGAGTCCGCCGGCATTTCGGAACAGCGAGACGGTGTTCTTCTGTTAACGTTCCGGGCCGGCCCTCGCTGTGCTATGATGCCCGTCGGTGGTGTTCGTTCCAGACGACGGTGCGTTTTGCCGGTTCGTTTTCAGTAGACGTACGTAGAACAGCCGGGCGCCACAGCCACCGATGCCTCTCAGGCCAGCGCCCGGACGTGGTACAAATCAAAGAGAAACTGCAACAAAACAAGCGAGCAGCATGGCGACTTTCCACAAGTTCCATCGAAAACAATTTCACGCTAGATGCGCCGTACCACTGGTATTTTTGTCGCTGGCGTTCGCGCTTTCGAACGTTCGGTTCAATGTGACGCAGACTGAATCAATTGCCGCTGTTCCCCACTGTTATTGTTATCAGGTGCACTGACTGCTGTTGTTGTTTTATCGGTATTGTTGTCAGCATAGTGGCAGCGCACAGCTGATGCTACTGTTGCTGCTGCTGCTGCTGTGATGGAGGTGGTTGTGGTGTGTGATAAACTGATGAAAGCAGTACAGGTGACCTACACTCGGCCTTCCACGTGTGATGTGTCTGCAATGTGGAGCTTCAACGCCTCTTCACCTGTCCTCCTACTAAGTAGCTACATTCCTCTCTCATACGCCTCCTTCTTGTTATTCTCACCATCGTAGTCGATTGTGATCATCATCGTCGTCGTCGTCGTTTGTTTCGTCGTATTAGTAGTTCTCCTTTTTGTGTTTCTCGTTTGCCGGTTCGTGACTTCGAACCACAGCGTGCTACCACCATTCTTCAACCAGCCGTGCTCTGCTCATCTCTAGCCGGCGCAAATTCGGCAACTGCCGCCAACAATTTTCGGCGAACTTTCTCAAAGTGATCTGTACTCGTCAGTCTCGTCAACCTCTCTATCATCATCATCAACAACAACAACAACAATAGCAGCAACAAGGATAACGACCTTTTGTTGTTGGAAATCAACTCAGTGCGCCCGAGTTGAGGCAACACCGGCAACGGCTCTCTTCGAACGAGACTGCAGGTTCCTGTTGTTGTTTCTGCTGCAGCCGCATCTGCTGTCTTATGGTGTTGTTGCTGCTGCTGCTGTCAATGTCCATGTTGTTGCTGCCGTCATTGCTGTCATCGTCACCCTCATCAGTATTGCTGTACGACTATATCGTGGCAGCGGCGGCAGCGGAGGTGAAAACGAGGTGGAGGCACGCGTGGCTATGTGAGAGATCCAGGGCGAGTGATTGAATGTGGCTCGCTAGACGCGCCCGGATTCGAGGCCAAAATGCGCCCCCTCCGGACGATACCAGCTCTATCATCTTCGCTACCACCGCCGTCTCCGCCACTGCAACAACAACAACCCACAGCAACAACTGCAGCAGCAGCAGCAACAACTACAACAACGACAACAACATTGCAGCAAGCCTATACAATACAGCGGCGTCGACTATTGGCGCGTAAAGCACTGCACGCTAGCTACGACTATTATTACTTACGGTGTTACAGTCACTGTTGTTGTTGTGATTGTTGCTGCTGTTCTGGTGGTTGTCGTCGTCGTCGAGGTGGTGGTGGTGGTTCTTTTTGTTGTTGTTGTGGTTGTTATTCTCGCCGTCGTCGTCGTCGTCATAATTCCAATTCATTTATTAATTGTTTTTATTCTTCCCCTTCGTCCGCTTCGTCATCTGAGCTTCATCAACATCAGCATAACCGGTATCACCGGTATTGTCGGCGGGTTGCTCACGGGGGCTCACACACGCTTTCCTCAAATCCAAAGCGTATCCCGAAGACCGCTATTGCTGTTGTCGCCGACACTTCCGCTAGCGTGCCTGTTGCTGTTTTTGTCGTCGTCGTTGTCATCATCAGCCCAGAAAAAAGCCAACTTCCGAGCGACCCTGACAGCAGAGGGGCAAGCTACCTGCTTTTTGCTACCACTCCACGCGATACCGTTGTCCCTGCTGCTGCTGCCGCTGCGGCAACTCTACCACAGCAAACCGATCAGTGTCAGCTGATCGTCCCTCATCGTAGAAGTTGTGGTGGGGGTGATCGTCGTGGTAGTGGTGGTGGTGGTGGTGGTGGGGGTATAAATCGTAGTAGAAGTAGTTGTGATACTGTTAAACACAACTGTAGTAGCAACTCTGGTTGTTGCTGTTGTTCTTGCTCTCACTGCCGCTGTCGTGTGGCTAGCAGCCGAGGCGCTACGAACAGTACAGCCGACCGCAGCTCTTGCAGAATCACTGGTGGTTCTGCAGAACGTGTTCCCCCCCCAACAACAGCGGTACACCCCCCGCCAAGAGCAGCGACACTCCCAGCGGAAGCCACCGCAACAGCTGGACAAGAAGAAGACGAATCTTCGAACTTTGTTGCCGCCGCCGCCGCCTTAAATCTGCTGGGTTCCACAACGCGTCGATCGGCGTCGTGGTCATCGTCGACACCTCGTCAGCTGTTGACGTGCCGCCCCCGCTGCTTCTGGGGGGCTTCGAAGCGTCGTCGCGGCCGTTGTGCCCTGGTCAACAGCAACTGTAGTCGTCGTCGTCGAGATTGTCGCCGTCGTTCCCGCCATCACCGTCGTCGGCGTCGTCGTCGTGCTAGTCAGACGACTACTGCTGCCTCTCGAGTTCGTGGGGTTGTTGGGGGTGTTCTTTCGGCACTACCACCACCACCACCACCAGCATCACAACCAGCAAGCCGAGCACCATTCGCTCCGGCTCTCACCGGCCGGCTAGCACATTCGAGTCGCCAACGAACTCAGCAGTCCGGTCAGCAGCGCCCGTTGCCCTCCACTTACCGGCGTCGATCACTTAGCAGAGCGGTCAACGCGCCTGTTGCCGGCAAACTCAGCAACAACAACGACAACAACAACAACAACAACAACAACAACAACGACAACAACAACAACATCGTCGACCGTAGCGTTACTCATCCGGTTGACTTGATTGTTCCATTGTTATTACCGTTGTCGCGATTGGGATCGCCCTCATTAACACTTCCATCACTCGTATCATCATCATCATTGCCATCATTAGCATTGCCATCATCATCACCGTTCCAATCATTCTCATCATCACAACCAACATTACAACTAAGCTTATCTAATTGTACCCTGTCAAAGTGTTCTTTGTACGATCTGTTGCCGAGCTGGCGGCACGACCACAACAACAACAACAAAAATCTCTCGATATCGATTCTGGTCAAAAACATCACAGCTAACATCCGAAGCAGCGGCTGCGGCCTTGGACGGCGACGTGTTCACTTGTCTAGTAGAAAGTTAGAGCGCCAGGTGCCCAGTTGCACATCGAACGACCAAGTGCCTCAACAGCAGCTGCGTCAACGACAAAAAGTGCTACAAGAGCAGCAGCAGCAACAACAACCGCAACCACAACACCTGCCGCAGCAGCAGCTGCAGCAGCAGCAGAAACAGCAAGCACCGCAACGGCTACATCATACAATTTGCTGGCGTGCTTCTGAAGCTAGTGCTTACTATCATAGAGGCGCACGTAGGGACGTCGAGTCGACGAGAGCCTTGACGTCGATCCGAAACCACGAAGTCCAGCCTACGACTACGAAGCTAACGAGCAGAGTGAATACTGCTAGAGTTCGCCACCGATACCGTCGGTCGGCCCTGGTGGCCGAACGGAGCAACGACGCCAAGCGGGGGCAGGACAAAGTCAAGAAAAGTTTTTTGTTTGACATCGAGTGGCATCGAGAGGTTTTGAAGCACGGCAAAAGGCAGGACACAGAAAAAGTACAACAAACAGAAGGAGCAGGTGAAGCAGAAAAGACAGAAGACGTCGAAGCAGAGAGAAATCAGAGAGCACACGTAGTGAGAATCAGCTGTGGTAATCGGGGGCCTTCGAACTCGTTTTGCCGCAGCGGCAACAACCGCAACAACCGCAACAACAACAACAACAACACCACCACAAGTAACAGTAAAAGGAGACGGCGAATTATCGACGCTTCCGGCCTCTGCCGACAAGGCGCCAAGAGACACGGTCACGGATCGCGCCGAACACGCGTGCAGCGCCGCTTCAAACACCGCCGAGACAGGTTGACGCTGACGGCTGTAACAAACACGACGGTCAAGCCAACAGCAGCAGCAGCAACAACAACAACAACAACGGCCATCACATCGACACGAACGACAAGCTCGAAACAATCGAAAAAATTGAAACATTCAACAATACGATCCATTACGACAAGAGAACAAACCACTGACATCGAGCAGCAGCAGCATCAACAGCTACCGCAACATTACCAGCACCAGCCGAAACAAAAACAGCCTCAGCAGCAGGAGCAGCAGAAGAAGAAACCTCATAGAGGAGCGGACAACCGTATCAGGCGTGTCGCTATTCGTATCGTTCGACGGGTATCGTCCGAACGCCGTGGCAGCTGCCATAATTCAACTGTGGTTATTATTTTGGTTATTGTCATTATTGTTGTTGTTGTTGCTGTCGCCGCCACCGCCGCTACTGTCGCTGCTGCTGCGTCTGCTGGTGGTACTATTACTACTATTGTTGTATACTACCAAACGTGTGCTGCATTCAGGCTCGCAGGCAGCGCTCAGGCCGCGCGGGCACTGGTTGTGGCGACGGCCACAGACCGGCGCTCAGTTCAAACGCTTACTCCTCAACTCTACAACAGCAGCAGCAGCAACAAGAACAACAACAACAACAACGACAACAACAACGACATTCACGAGAACATAAGCCCCATTATCACCAACAACAACAACAACAACAATACCATCATCAGTGATAAACACATCAACATCAACAACAACAACAACGACAACATCATCTACAACAACAACAACAACAACAACAACGACAACATCATCTACAACAACAACGACAACTCGTCCACTTCTTTCTGCATCTCGTTGTCCTCGTCGTCGCCTTTCGGCGGTCAAGCCCCACTGAAGTCAGCGGTGGCTTCGGCCTATAGCCGTGACGGCAGCGGCGTCATTGTCGTCACGTTTGTTTTCCCCGTCGTCGTCGTCGTCGTCGCTGTGTCGAATCGCTGTCGAAACGCGACTGCGCCCTGCCGACACCACCAGCAACAGCAGCGGCGCTATGATAGTGATCGTGTATTGCGTGGCCCTCACGTTGGGTCTGTGCCTCTACTGGATACTACACACCGAACCGGCACGCAGCTTCCTCATCGTCTCGCCGGCCAACGTTAACGTAAGCACGCTTTGCAGGACCGCGCTAGCTAGCTAGCTAGTTAGATAGCAGTTGTCGTGTGGCTGCTGTCCCCAAAGTCTCGTAAGACAGATGCATACACACGCATAGGTACCCATATATATATATATATATATATATATATATATATATATATATATATATATATATATATATATATATAATTCCATCTTTTGTTATACGTGTTCCGTATAATGCTTCTGTATAATATGAGATAACAGGAAACGACAATAAGCGAAACATGGCGTACTCTGAAGCACACAAGCTCGGCGGTATTATCGTTGACACGATATATATATATATATATAATAGTAGAGTAAAAGCTACGATGAGCTTAACGGCGATTTTCTGATAATAATAATAATAATAATAGTAATAAATTATTATGATTATTATAGTTATCATATAATTGATTATCATTGTTTAAATGTTACAATTGTGAGGTGTGAACGTGTACTCCTTGTGTTCTCCTAGCTCCTAAATATTATTCCATGGAACCGACAGTATAACCGGCACACTGCAATTCCTCGGCACACTGCAATTATTATTATTATTATTATTATTATTATTATTATTATTATTATTATTATTATTATTATTATTATTATTATTATTATTATTATTATTATTATTATTATTATTATTATTATTATTATTAGTCATTATTATTATTATTAGTTTGTTCAACGGCGTCAAAAACTGAATTTACGCACATCCGCGTCAGTCTACAGATAAAGTGGGAAACCCGGACAATGTTGTGTCGCAGATAAAAAAAACACTAAAAAACGCCTATGGCCCGAAGCAACTTCGGAGGTAACGGACCTTGGACTAATGGCAAACTATCATGGTAGTCAGATGATGAATATGAACATCATCAGCTAGTAATAAAAGCTCGAACTGGAACACTTTCGTTTACCTAGATAAGGTAGAGCCCGACGCGTTATACATGGTGTGGGGTCTTTAAAACTGTGCTAGTTTAGAAAACAGTATAGATGTCCAGAGTATCACCATATTTGTTAGATTATGCCACTGAGTTTTCGGTACCGGCATAATCACTACGGTTTGTCCATACACAAGCATTAGCTCAACTAGTCGTCACGAACGCTGCTTTTATTTATTTTAATTGTTTTATAGACAATTTGGCAAGTTGGCAATTTAGAAAAAAAAATTATTACTGCTGTATCCGGTAGCGACAGTGCCTAGCTCCACTTTATGAGCACTTGATACTAGTGCTTCTTTCTACGGCAAATATTGTATATCGTTAAGAAGGGATGGCTGCGTTCAGTGAAACTTCGTTGGGCCAAATGAATTATGTATGGTGTGACATACTACTTGTGAACTGCAATGTCGAATGAACAGTAACTATATAAAAGTATATTTTGAATTTATTCACTTGAAGAAAGTATATAGCATATTTTAGCTGGCCTCAATAAAACTCCTTATACGCTATGCAATACTACCAAAGCTGTGGTGATATAACCCCGTGTGAACACTTGACGGCGTAGTGCTAAACGGGATAAATTGCTCGGGGAGTGCTGTATTTAATATGAAGCCTAACTTCGCATATTAAACTTATATATAAAGGCCTTGGCCAGCCATCGAAGATTTATTGGAGTCTTTGCAAAGCCTTATTTTGAGTATGTGTAGCACAATTGAACTTATCAGAGCATGCGCTCTGGAAAAAGTTTACAGACTGCAGAATTTCTAAATCTATTGTGCAGATTTTTGAAAAACCTACTCGAAAATAAACGCTTGGTGTTACTGCTTTTTGGCTACGATTTCGCCATCCGTTTTTTAACCTAAAACTCGTTGTGTCGCTTTAATCACTACTTACCGCATTAAATAGTAAACTACAGGTTGATCATCGCTAGGCAAGAAGGCGATTCGTAATGCTCTAATTCTTTATTAGCTGAGCATCTAGGCATTTTAAACGTACCTTTAACGATTAACTTAGCTATAATGTTAGACAGGAAGTAATGCTTCCGATTTGTTGTGGCACATAGTGAAGCTAAAACAACGTATTGTTTCCATCACCCTGATTAGGCATTTATGAATACAGTGCAAACAGGTGAACTATGACTACATATGGCTTTAAACATAGAAGCCTGCATACATTTCGAAAAGGTTTCTCTGACCTGGTAAGATGGGCAAGGCTAACTCTACGGTACAGCCCCTCATCATTCTTGATGGCAGCTACACAATTGCCGATCCGCATTAAATCGGCGGCGACTAGTATGGCAAAAAGATGCAGCGAGTTAAGATAAAAATATATTTACGGAAAACATTGTGTATTGTTTAAATAAACGTGCGAATGAGCAGCAAACGCATACTTAAAAGGGTTCTAAGTTACTATTGAAGATTAAGCCACTTACAAGGCAACAGTATACCGCTAGTATCAAATGTTTCGTTGTAAACATTTCGATGTCAAAGAAGAACCCTGTAAAGAGCGTACAAATATAGCAACGCACGAAAAACTGGCTTTTGTTAGGGCAGCAATAAAGGAAGAAACAGTGCATCGCTAGAAGAGACGTTAGACATCAAAGCCCATTCGCTGCAGATGAATTCTGATTCTGATTATTATTATCATTATATGTGTATTCTTTGAGGTCAATTAACATGAGCGCCGTGAACTTAGTAAATTCGGAAGGGAAGTATGGCGACGTGGCCTAGGGGGCTAGTGCGCTAATTATGGTTGTCACTGCTTTGATCCCTGCTGTTGATCGAATTCTTTTTGACCGATGCTGATCAAGCACAGGAAAGAAAAAATACCGCTGAGAGTCAGTGGCCATGCTGTCTCAATGACTGTTGGAGAGAATTTACAAATGTATGACCCTCGGCGCAGTGAATAGAGAACTTTAGGGGCTCGACTAGATATATGGCCAGTTTCTTAAAGATCGGATGAACGCCATTAGGTGTGTGGCTGCATTTGGGCTTTAAACGCAGTCATTGCGAGTGAATGTCGCGCTCGTTGAACTCGATCGGTGAGTTTAGAGGCTTTGTATGTAAAAATACGTCATTTTTAGCCCTTAGGGAACGAACGATGGTCTGGAACTAAAAGCAACTTTATCAAGGTAATGAGCCCCTGGTTGAGAACATGAAATTCCGGAGAGACCTCCTGCCATCAGCACCTGAACTTAACTGTACCGAACCATGCTTACCGAAGTATTACGTTGACAAGCTAAAATTGAGATCCTAAAACCCTGGTGATACAACCGAACTCTGCAAATGCTGTAGTTGCGTAACCCAATCAATGTGTAGATTCAGTAAGCTAAAACGGGTAGAATCTACAAACAAAACCCCATAGATACAAATGTGCAACGGTCGGGATCGAACCCGATGAGTGTCTCCTCCAGTCGCAAGGCGCACGCGAATGCACCACGCACGCACGCCACCCTACTCACGAGTAACTGATGGAGTGTAGGTACCTGAATGTAAGCTGGCTTTGATACCGCTTCGCAACGGCGACAATGCTTTCGTGACAACACTCTATTCGACTTAGTTCTGATGATATCGGACTCTATTCAATGACGTTCTGATGATATCGGACTACCATTTGTACATGAGTGGCACTCGTACAAGTTGTTGCTCATATTGTTCTATTTAAGGTCATCGAATCGATAGATAGATAGATAGATAGGTATGATATGATATCTGTTTCAGCTTAGCACAGAATAGACTTGGGATTAATTATCGCGAACACAAGCAGCGATGTTGACGCAATGAATTGCATGAACGGATGCCAGTTCTGCGGTGCGGGTTTCTACGGCATTTGAAGGTCAATATTTCTCGAAGCGAATATATTGCAAGACAGTACAATAACGCCTTCACTCAAGAGGCTCAATTGTGCATGCGCCTGCACATATCATGTTAGTGGCACACTTGGGTATATATATATATATATATATATGGTACACCATTTGTAGAACATCACAACAAATACCAAGAAGAATACCGGACGTATACAGATATAGACCCGCCCTTACCGAGAACGATTTCCGCTTAATAAAAATGAACACAGTCAGCGAGCCAGTAGAGATAACCCTAAGCCTGTAAAAACAAATGTGCGTGGTTTGGACGACCGAAGGCACTTAATATATTGAAACGCAATTATGATGAACTTGCGTCCGGTGCAAAAGCAGAATCTCAGTTGTATACCGTTGTATGACTCAGGTAGTGAGCATTAGCCTTCGGAAAACAATACGCACGTCATATTGTAGTCAAAGATTATGCTATGTCATTTCGAAAAAGTCCAAGTGATGCGATACTTACTACAATATGCCCACAATATTTTATAATCTAATAACGTTTTTTTCGTTAGATCAGTGATATGCGGACAACTTCCAGTCAGCAATGATTGATCGTCTCCGGTATTACAAAATCGCAAACATTGGCGACGCAAAGGCTAGTGGCTCAACTGTGAATGGCAAATATTGCTGCTGATAGGTGTACTGAATGCGATAGGATAGCTTTAACATGATCTACAACGCTACGCCAACGGTACAATGGATAAAGGCAAGCAGCGTTGCCTATTTAGATATTCTAAGCAATGAAATGTTTTACTGTCTCGACTTCTTTTGCTACATTTGCTATATTGTACATGTATATTAGTGGGGCATAAAATCGTCTGCTCGCTAGAGACTATGTGTTTACTACACCTGGAGTAAAGTTGAAAATAAATTGAAGTTAAAATTTTTTAAAACAGGCGTTACCTTAGGATCGGGAGTTTTGTTTATGATAATGGCAGCAAGCAAGATTAAACGCAATGGAATTTTTTTTAGTAGCACGCTCAACTTCGTCTTTGAAGCTTTTTTTAGGGGGGGTGATATATATATATATATATACTGTAGTTAAACATAAAAATGCATTTACGCACACTTGCCGATGTTTTGGCGAGTAGTGTGGGACTAAACTCGTCTTTGAAGCTAGCGGATACGAAGCTGCCAAACAAGATGCGCCAACCGTATTCCCATGAGTCATTGCAGTTTCTGCTTTACGTCACCGACGGATCGCTGCTTTGCGGGATCCACAACAGTTTTACGGGTTTTTTTGTTTTGTTACCGCCGATCATGAGAAAACAGCACATAATTATAAGTTAATCATTGCTATTGCAATTAATCGTCCATGCAAAAGTAGCTACACATCTTCAATCGTAACACAACTAGGACCTACAATCTTCTTTACTCTATATCTTCATATTGGTTCGCTACATGTGGTCCATATATAGATGTTGCAGGCCAAACCCAAGGCAAAGCATTGCCATTGTATTGTTTATTGTATTTTGACTCACTGTTTAATCTGCACTGCACCGAGCCAATGCCTCCATGAAAATAGCCGGACAAACGCCTGCGAAAGTTTACTAAAAATAATAGTGTATTATATATAAATATGTAAGGTTTAGTATTAGGTATCAGAGCTTTAGAAATAAGGATGGATTAAACAGGTGCAGGTGGTGAAGACGAGGCTTAGGATAAGCACACAGAGTAGGATTGCAGAGTAGAATTGCAGCTAAGACGGTAGAATGGTCAGCAATAGGCAAGAGCGGGGGTATCGGTCGGAATGGTGAAATCGAGGGTAAACAAGACATATACGGGCAAATGGAAATTGGCAATGAAGCCAGATCGAGTTTAGCAGATGCAGATATATATATATATATATATATATATATATATATATATATATATATATAGGAAAAACGGGAAATGGGCGGTAGAATGGGTATACAATCATTCAAGAGCTAGTGGGCTATTATCAGGATGCCAAAACAGGGATGTTAGACATACATATACAGAAAGTATATACTTACAGTTTTAGTTCTGCATATATATATATATATATATATATATAACTAAAAGTATATGCATATATATATATATGCGTCTGCGTATTCTCGTGACGCATATCTACTACCTACGCACCACCGAGTAACTGTCGGTTATGTGTTATTGAGAGACCGTATACTCTGGCGTTACTAAGAGAATATTTACAGTCATCAATATATCACAATGACACGAATCAGTAAAGAAAATTAGTCAAACAATATAAGAACAGCATGGTAAAGCTTTGTTTAATCTTAAACGAAAATTAATTTGAAAGGTGTGTAAGGTTTAGACTTTCCTACCAGATATCATGCCAACTTTCGAAGGGCAAATGCCCATGCTAATTTTTGTCTGTTACTCATATGGAGGCCCTGGCCGGTAAAACGGTAACGATAAACCCGCTAATATATGGAAGCTGAGTTTATATGTACAAAGAGAAGAAAGGGAAGTTGGTGTTTGCGGAGCAGTCTCCTTGATGAGACGAGTGTTGTTAGAGCTAATTATGCGTAGATGTCATGTAGTCACTGTCAGAAGCAGCAAGAAGTAACCGCGACAGCTAAAGTTTCATCACATCAACGAGGAGACGAGGTTGACGCGGATATTTCGCCGCGAGTACGGCAACGACACAAAAACCCATTAAGCGCCCACGTGTCAAAGCTTGAAACACATAGCAAACTTCGTCATTTTGTATATATATATATATATATATATATATATATATATATATATATATATATATATATACTGTAGTTAAACAAAACCAGCTAAATCAGCTTGATCGAGTGAAATGAAAGATAAGAAAGAGCACGCAATAGTAGCCACATCAACGGCAACAATACCTACTATTATCACTACAACAACACGGCGGCGGGGGGAACTATGACGAAGGCCATGTTGCTGCCGGCGGCAAATAAAAGGGTGCGCACTCCATAGTCATATTGGCAGCGGCCG
The DNA here is from genome assembly GCA_003439945.1 of Dermanyssus gallinae. NCBI lineage: Eukaryota > Metazoa > Arthropoda > Arachnida > Mesostigmata > Dermanyssidae > Dermanyssus > Dermanyssus gallinae. The sequence continues at coordinate 90,499 of QVRM01001473.1, forward strand.
CTGCTGCCTCCCTGGGGGTTCGGGGTGGAAGGAAGCTGTGGGGTGACTGAAGCCCTTTTCGTCTTTGTTGGCTCGAGTTTCCTGCTCGCTGTTCACTTATTCGCTTGCTGGTTATCAGGCGGCTGCGCTGGGCTGGACAGACCAGAATGACGACGACGACGACGACGACAAAGACGAGTGTAATAACAACGGCGACGGTAGCGCAGAGGCGCCGCTGCCTCAAACGCGATGGGTGTAGGTGGGCCGTTTCTCCTATTCTTGGGAGTGTCTCTTAGGAGTGGGGTAGTAGAGCGGGGGTGCACGAGGACGAAGGGGGAAATGGGTGTCGGCGGGCGGAGAATAAGGAGGTCGGCGAGAAGGTCGGTCAAGTGAGTAAAAACAGCTGATCGTTGGCATAGCGACCGGGAGGGGGGGGGGGCGTTAGACGTAGACGCGGCAGCAGCAGCAGCGGTCGCCTTACATTTCGGTTGGTAGAGTATGGTCGCTAGAAGGCATTGCAGTGCACATACACATCGTCTGCGTATGCACGCACGCACAATCATATATATATATATATATATATGTGATCGTGCCTATGTACATAACACGCAAACTGCTGCTACTACGCCGTCCCCTCGTACGACCGAAACCTCCCGCCAAACAGAGACGGGATACGTCGTGCACAGAAATTGCGCTCGCGCAGAAGATGCACTCGGCGCGCTTTTTCACCGCTTATAGCGGCATACCTGCCCCCTTTGCGACAGTGCTGTTGCGAGTGGTGGCTGCGAGGTAGCCGGGCAGAACAGTGCAGGCATACAGCGGAGCATCTCTGCTGTTGCTCTTGCCACGGCTCTATTGTTGTGGCGACAGGGACAGTAGCTACTTCTGCTTCTGCTACCGCTATGGCTGGCTGGCTGGCTGGCAGGGCTCTTGAAGTACGACGAAGTGGCAATGAAGTCGCAAAAGGAGCGGCCGTAGACCTAGCAGAAGGAGCAGCTGCAGTACGCACGGAAGAAGAACGAGGAGCGGATCGGCGGAAGGACAACAAGCAATGGAGCAGCGAAACAAGAGCAGTCAAAGGATCAGCGGTAGGAGAACGAGTAGCAAGGGTAGCGCTAAATGAAGGAAAGACCACAGCAAGAAGAGCCAAGCAGTACTCAAGAAGAGCAAGCAGTAGGAAAAGAAACAGGAGTAGGAAAATGAGGCGTGAGCGAAGGAGCAGTACGAGAAAGGAGGTAGAAGAAAGAGATGCAGACAGAAAAAATAGAGTAGGAAGGAGGAGGCGTCACGAAAAATAAGTAGGAGGAGGAACAGCGGAAAAGAAAAGTAGAAGAACGAGTAGCAGGAGTAGCGTTAAATAAGTGAGTTCAGGAAGGACGAGGCAAAGCAAGATGAAGCCCCGAAAGAGAATGAGCAACAGCGGCCGAATAGAAACGGAAGCGAATGAAGAAAACAAAGAAGTCACAGTGCAGGGGCAGCATCCGTAGCAGCCTTAGAGGAAGGAGCAGGAGTAAGAGAGATTGTGCAGCGGCAGTACTCCAGAAAGAAGAAGGAGCCGAAGAGTACGCCGGTTGTAGCAGGCGAAGGAGAACAAAGGAAGCTAACTGGCAAATGGAAGAAAACTAGAAAAAGTTGGCAGATCAATCATACACTAGAAGAAGGAGAAGAAGAGCAGGAAGCAGTTATACTAGTCGCGTGCAAAGAAAGCAAGGAGACGAAGAAAGAGCATCGCAGTGAGTAGGCAGAAGAACGACGAGTAATTGTAGACGAGGCAGGGAGAGCCTCGGGAAACGAGAAGGACTCGGAGCAGCTGTAGCAATTGGTAAAAAAACAACACACAAGGAGAAAAGCAGCAGCAGCAACAAGGAAAAGAGTCAGGATAACGAGAAGGACAAGGAGGTGGTGGAGAAGAGACAGAAGAAAAGGAAGCAGAAAAGGTAGCAGAAAATCAACGCAGAAGAAGAAAAGGTAGCACAGTAGCAGGAAACGAGCTGTACGAAATGTAGGACAAGTGAAGAGCTGGGACAGGAGGAGCTGAACCAGTGGCGGGGGGGGGGGACCGGGGGAGAAATCAGGGCGCGGTAGGTGTCTTCTTCGTAGACGCAATTGTCGTAGTCACAGTGGCTATAGCCGCTCTAGCTGCTGGAAGAAACGAGCATCTATTTTAGCGGAAGAGGAGGCAACAACATCAGCGAAGGGATTCCTTGTCTTTGTTAGCCTCGATTTGGTCGAAGCGTCCGCTCATTTACCCCCCCCCCCCCCTCCTTGTCCGTTCGGCAGCTTCCCCGGCAGCTCGGCTGGCTTGTCGGCCTCATTCCTCTTTTTTCTTCTTCTTCTTCTTCTGCTTTCCGGTTCTCCTCGTCGCTAACGCTGTCGACGTATTGTTGTTGTTGCTGTTGTTGTTGCTGTCTCTATTGTTGTTTGCTACTTTGATGCTGTTGTTCTTTGTGCCTAACATGTCTTTGTTTGCTTGCTTTCGAAGTTGTTGTTTTGTTTTGGGTGTCACTCGTGCTGCTCGCTTAAGTCGCACTATTTACGATACAAGTTGTATAGCGATAGAGCAAAATATGAATTAAAAAAATGATGGTGATTACACTCCTAACAACGAAAACAACAAGAACAACGAGTATAGATATTGCAACTGCGTTGGTATATATATATATATATACTATATTAGGTCTACAAAAAAGTGTTTTCGGTTTTTTAATGATTTTCTACGGACAAAACCGAAAAAACTTTTTGTAGCCCTATATATATATATTGATGATAAGACATGCTCTGAAAAGCATGCTTTTTTATTACTACTTCTGCTACCACTTTAACTACGACAAACGGTAGCTATTAACGACACAGCTCCTGTTGGCGTGCGCTGCTGCTGCCAATTCCAGCTGTGGCGGGGGCTCTCAGGTCGCGATCAAAGAACCCCCTGCCTATCTGCCGTCCTACCTTCCTGTCATCTCGTGCCAGATGGCACGATAGCCTGTTACCACTGTCTTAATACATCGCGCTTATATTCGAAAACAAATCTAAGAGGATCGCGCGCTCCCATGAACACACATCCACGCAGCCACGTGCATTAGGCGTACTCACCGACACTCACCCACCGACCCAAAACGTGCCAAAGACAGACACATCCATACACGGCCACTGAATGAGACGTTTTTTTCTGCGTAGCAGGCGGCCCGACAGACATCGACGTGCAGATTTGGCCAGGAGCTGTTTTCTCTCTATTTGTTACAAATATCTATCTTTAGAGAAAGAGAACGAGCGAGAACGTAACGACCCTCCCGTCTCTATTATTCCTCTCTATGAAACCTCTCGTTGGGCCTCGTAGGATTGACCCTTAATTCAGCTGCTGGCAGTTCCGGAACTGCGATAGTGGGGCTGGAGAGTGGGTACCTGTGGTGATGCTGAATTGGGAACAACAACAGCATTAACAGTAGCAGCAGCAACAACAACAATAACAACAACAGCAGCAGCAGCAGCAGCAACAACAACAGCAACAGTAATAAAGGTGAATTGTGACGGCGGCGACATAATGCAGCACGTTGAGAGCAGTCGTAATATCATCCGACAAAGCTTACAAAAGCTACGCTACCTAGCGACCGACCTGACACGGCTGGAGTCGACCCCTTCGTCGGCTCCTCTGTTCCTGTCTATCTGTCCCAGTACAGCATAGGCTAGCAGAAGCAGCCTAGCCTCATCGGCTAGCCTCACGCGGCCAACTTGTGTCCTGAACCGAAGGCGGTGGCCTCACGAGAATTGTGCGCTCCTTGCAGTTCTTCTTCGCGTCGGTTCGTCGGTGTCGCTTTCGCTGTCGTAGTTGTCTTTGTCTCTCTATGCCGCCTCTTAGTGTGGAGAGCCCACTCGGCCAGCATCGCAGAAGCAGAAGCAGCAGCAGAAGAAGACACAAAGTCAAGGCCAAACGTCCTCAGGTCGGCTGTCGTTGACGTCGTCGTCGTCGTCGTTGCTGCTGCTTTGTGCTTCATTGTTCTTTGTCTTCGTCGTTGCTGCTGTCCATTGCGCCCGTTCTGTGCTTCGATTTGTACTGCGATCTCCTGCGCCAACCTTTGCTGCTGCTGCAGCCGCCGCTTCTGCGCCTTGCCCGTCTCCAGCAGCCGTTGTTCCTGCTCCTAATTTAAATTGCGTTTCTCGTTCCGATATCCGCCCGCTCGAGCTCGTCCTAGCTTGAGATATCACCCCATCTTTTTGCTGTTTCTTTATTTCCTTTTTTTCTTCGTGTTCGGTTTCCTTCTTCGTCGTTTGGGTTTCATTTTCTTTCTCTTCGTACTTCTATGCAGAAGAGCTCTATGTACAAGAACAACGATGACACATTTCGATGACACATGTGGCCTCCATTGGCTTGGTGCTCGCTCATCGATTCGACGACTCGGTCCCACAGCTAGGCGGCTGTAGTCCGGCCTGGTGGATTCGCAGTGTAGCTCGCCTTCCCACTAGCCTTACTTGTCCAAGTGCGGAACGGAGACACACGGGGAGGTAAAACAGATTCTGGTCCTAATGCTCCTGGTAGCCCAGCGGCCTATCTCATTATTAATGTTCTAACACACACACACATATATATAAATGGCCTGAGATCTTTTCAACCTCAAAAGAAGAGCGTCTAAGACATTTTAAAAATATATTTTTTTTCTAATTCGAATGCAAATATAATGCCCTTTTAAGTGAAATACACTAGCGGAGAGATGGGGCACATTTTTGATTTCTACAAGCTGACTACGAAACGCCCAATTTTGGTGGGTTGAACACTCATACTTTATTATATTATAAAAGGCTCCTACATATGTTAACAACACTGGACGTAAAAACCATTTAGAGCAGGCACAGTTCGGTGCGAGTAGAGATTGGTTCTATTAGCCGATCTAGCAACCGCCTTGGCCTTCATTAGTGTACCTGAACGAGTATTCGTTTCATAAATGTCAAACAACTCCTGAAACGTCTACCTTCTTCTTCAGGTCTCGGTAGTAGATATCCGCCTCGCGTATTTGATCACTAACAGGTGGCAAGGTTACAGTTGACCGTTCCTGTTTATAGTCAGGTTTTCCAGAGATAGCTATCCTGGGCATTTCTATAGACGCCCTAGTTCCGGAAGTAGAGCTGCGTCCAGGCCCGTGATTCGTACATGATAATTTGTCGTACAAGTCCGTTGCATAGGTTAAAGCATCATCGCGGTTTTAATGAGTCAAGTGTTCGGTTGGTCCAATTTGTCAGCTTGGATAACTTCTTGAGAATCTTAGTTACATGGTCTCGGAAATTGAGACAATCCGATGTGCACACACCGATATCATTTATCGTAGTTTTCACAGTTGCCCTCCCACTAATGTGAATCTTTAATCTAGATGGAAAATGCAACATTTGCGAAAATATGTGGTTAATCCCATTTTCGATGTCCATTCAAATAAATTTGCACCGGTATCTAGAGTATATCCTGAGTTCTTCTGCGTTCTTCACAGGTGTATATATCTTGAGGTCGCCAGCATAGATCTTGGAGCGTACTTCCGTGATGCAAATGTACTTTTCCAAGTCCATATATAGACTGCCAATGACGGTGCTCTGTGGGCATCTAGTTGGAGGCTAAGTCTAACAATTGTGCCGCAGGGAATTTCGTGGTTCACGTATAGGGGAATCTCATTTGAATACTCTAACACTTACTAGGTTGTCGGTCCTATAGGCAAACTGCTGGTCTGTGATGATTCCTCGTAAGTGAGCGTTGGAGTGATGTTATCCACAATTATGCACGCCAGTACGTTGCTCAATAAAGACTTGAGAACTTTTTCTCATAAATTAAGTTTACTCACAAGAGTGGCACGCTTTCACTGTTGGTCTTTGGTTTGCTCGTGGCCGTGAAACTATTAGTGTACACTTTACACATAAAAAAAACCATAGGAGAAAATCCAACGCGTTAATTCTCAATAAATCTCTCCAAGGCCAGTGACTGTCTCCGTTACGCGAGATTACCCGTCTGGAACACGTCATCCTCTGGGGGAGGGGAGGAGAGGCGTGACTATTTTTGTGTGTGCTGGAGTCCCACACTACCTGCTCACACAGACATATATATTATATATGGCATACGGAACGGCGCACTTCAATTCTACAAAATTTTATAGAAACGGGCTCAGTAGGAAAATATCATTTTATTTGCGCTGCATCATCTCGGAAGCTCAATTGGCGAACTTTAGCCGTTCCGGGTGATCCACCGGCTTTTGCTCTTGCGTCAACTATACATTATCGGCATCTAATATTGATACATGGATCTATACGACCTTAATATACGAGTACATTAGGCTTATTTGCGCCAGGGATCTAGTTGTTGGGTACGTTGCCGAACTGCTGTCTCCGGTTATGCTCTTCATAGTCGGCCAAGGCAGCAATACTTTGAGCCGACCGGGCACTCCGGAGAGTTTCACGGCTTGACACGTCACGTACTGATCCTGTGCCGTGAAACCCTTACCCAAGTTCACGAATGGTGTTTGTACCAAGGCCGGTTAAGTCGACGTAAGTTGAACGAGGGCTGGTCAGCATGTCCGTTCAGAGTTCCAAGATACATTTTCACAGTCTCTACGCGTTTTTTGTTGAGTAACGCTATATAGTTGCATTTATCCGTACACAGTGTAGTAGCCCACATCCCGGATTAGCTCGCCCGCATGAATGGGATCTATGCTGGATTTTCTAATTGAAAGGTATAAAGTAAATTTATTGAGGATGGAGAATCTGGTGCCTTGTTTGATATGCGGCAGCTTCTAAACGTAACACAGCGTCACCACTTTCTGTTTTTCTAGCCGATGTGCATATAGCATGATTTCGGTATTGAGCCTCACTTGTTGTTCGAGCACGCATCTGTCTAGCAAAGCATGCCAATATCGAGCCAGCCGACAATATATAGATAGGCACACGTCTAATGATCACGTGCATTGCCTCTAAGCGTTCACTTACGGTTCACGGTACCACTGGTGTATTTGCAACCGTGGGTATTCTTACGCTGCATCAGGCCATGTCCATAAATGCCAACGCAACGGTAGTCTCTCTCTCTCTCTGAGGCACGCACCTTCAGCAGGCATAGTGAGCAGTCGCATGCGGCACGTGCATACGTGGCGCATTGCATGCACTCGCTGCACCTCGTAGCCAGCTGATTGACGTCGCGTAACGACTCGCAGTAAACAACGTAACGTTTTCGGCCGAACTGCTGATTCGGGAAGCGAGACATTATATATATATATATATATATATATATAGAGAGAGAGAGAGAAGAGAGAGAGTAATAGAGAGAGAGCACGAATAAAGAAAACCGGAAAAAATGATAAAGGCAGTATATGTAGAGGAGGAACATTGACGAAGGTCTCACCACCCCAGGGTCCTATCCTATGCCTTTACATCGGACCAAACGCTAAGTGAGTTGCTTCTTTTCGCTGTTTCGTTACTGTCGCAGCCGCAGCCGGACAAAAAACGTATCGCCGCCACACGTTCTTCATCCAGCGGCCATGCGTTGCTACTGACGTTGGCCCATCGGCACTCGGCCAGCAGCCATAGCCGGGGCCGGAGACAACTACTGTAGAGATAGTAAGGCGGCGTGTTGTCTCGCCAGTCTGTTGTGTCCCTGTGTTTCTCCAAATACATACATGTATGTATGTATGTATGTATAAGCATGTAGGCTTGGCTTCTTGTCGGGCGGCCAGGGCCGTCTTCATCAGACTATTCCACAGCCGCGGGCGCGGGAAATGCCCTGAAGCCGTCTCGAAAGGCGACATGTTTACAACGTTTTTTAACCTTTTAGAACTACGTAACTGGCCGACTTCCGTCTTGTCGCCTTCGTTGACGTTAGTTTTTGCTGCTGTTGTTGTCGTTATTGTTGTTGTTGTGTCTTTGTTTTTGTTGTGCTAATGTCGTTTTCACTGTTATGAGCCATCTTATGTTTTTGTCATTGTTTGATTTCTCCTGCTCGTTCGTGTAAGAGTCACGGAATGTTAAGCAGAAAAACGAAGGGTCGTCCTAGGACAAAAATGTTCAATTGAGTAAGCGCTACATGTCTCGTTTTTTTGTTTTTATATAAACAACACGTGCTCTCATTTTTTGGTCGTAACCGATTCCAATCCACATTGCGCACGTCATTTACGTTGTTCACATTAAATAATATTACCGGAAACCATTTAACGAACGGCGAGTCTTAGATTTAAGCCTCGGGACCGCGCCTTTGTAAGGCAAGTCAATGGTACCTCACTCGGCTTTAACGTACACCTGAATATTTAGCTTTTATAAGTTAAACCCAAGTTTGCAAATCATTAAAAATATCACGTTTTGGAACAGTACCCGTCGCGTCAGGATCGAGTCGCACCTACTCTTATTGTCCGGGTTTCCAGTCATCTCCCGCACTCCATGCACAAATAGCGATGGTCAAGGATGGGATAAGATCAACCGAAGTTACATGAAATGTTAGGCCGATTATAACGGCCAAATAAACTGGTTAAGCATTTGAGTAGTCGGTAGCGATCTATGGAAATGTTCCTTGTTACAATCTAGCATGAATTCATGCTGCTTACAAGCCATTTTTACTCAATAATAGACTGCCGTATACTAGCGTACAGTAGCGCGTGTCATGGTGCAAGAAGTCTTTCGCTTAAAGTTCTCTAAATTTGACGGTGTGCTCACGACCAACGGTCGACGTGCAGCAGACCTATATGCTATAACAAATGTGAAATCCTCATATAGGAAAATCTATGCACCTGGTGCCGAGAATCTGTCCACCAGAGCCCACTCATTGATGACTGCTTGTCTGAGTCATAATGGCTATAAATATCAGTAGAATAACCCTATATTTTCAAAAAGACGGTAGAACAAGACAAGTCCCGCTGCGTAACCAGCATGTGGGGCCATGTATGTACAAGGAGGAGGGATTTATGTTTTTGATTACGATTGCTGTTATTATTCATAACATTGTGATTAATTTCTGCGCGCGGGCCGTACGTAGTAGCACAACGACGTAATAATAATAATAATAATAATATTAATCATAATAACTTTCAACATCATTATCATCATTATTATCATGCCTGACTCGACCCGCCTTTTTACCTTGTCGAGTTTCGTTGCTATTGTTGTTGCCACTGATGCCGTTATTGCTATCACGCTTATTCCCGCTCTGTACGCCGCCGGCCCACGTGCAGGTCAGGGCGTCTGTCTATCGGCCTGCCTGTCTGTCTGTCCGTCCGTCCGTCCGTTCGCCCGTCTGCGTGTATGTTCGCCCGACCGCCCGCACGGACGCACGCAGGCTTGCCCTACGTTGTCTGATAATAATGAAGGCCAATGTGCGGCATTTGGGGCGGCAGCCCCTCTCCCCCCCCTACCCGTCGTGGTGTGGCGTTTGTAGTCCACAAGCTGGTCGAAGAAGCAGGACTACTAGAGAATGACTCCATCATGACGATGGCTGACGGCACACGCAGAACAGATATCGATTGGATGAAGGAGGCGAAAAGAAGAACGAAGAACGTTTCGCTGCAGAAGAGAAGGCGAACGATGAGAACGATGAGGCTGGAATGAGGCATACGAGGAACAAGTAGAATAAGCAGCAGAAAAAGGGCGGGGGGGGGGGGAGCAAGAAGGAGAGCAAGCAGAATGGGATGATGAGGTATTAGAGGGAACCATAGAATAGGGAGCAGAAGCAGCAGAAGAAGAAGAAGAAGAAGAAGAAAGAGGAAAACTCCAGCTCGGCCGCGGCTGCAGCCGTAGCGAGCGTGTAGAAAAGCGTGTCTGGCGGCAGACACGAAGCATATGTCTCTCGCTTATCTAGCAGCAGCCTTTTCCGCTTCCCTGCATCCCTGTGTCTGCCTGGCTGGCTGCGCCACCAGGGCACGTTTTGAAGCTACCGCTCAAGCTGGCCGCTGAAAACAGAAGCCAAAGGGCACCAGCAGCAGCAGCAGCCGGCGGTAGACACGATAGCACTACGCTGTAGTACTCGTCGTAGTACTACTCATGATGTCATCGCGTAGCAGGCGGAATGTAGTGCTAACAGTAATAGAAATAGAAGCGGCAGTAGCAGTAGTAGTAGTTGTTGTAGTAGTAGTAGTAGTAGTAGTAATGGTAGTAGAAGCTGCAGAAGGCATGAATATATGCTGCGTTTGCACAAGCATATGAATAGCCAAGTCATCATCTCTATCGCCAATTGTCGACGACCACAGCGAGCGCCTAGATCTCGCATCGTAGTTCCGCCTAGGTCCGTGGCCGTGGCGTTGGTGTCGCTATTGGCGAAGGCGAGGCTGGGGGGTAAAGGGGAGTCAAGGGGGGTTGGGGGGGGGGGGGGGGGGGGTCGATGGAGATATGTGAATTTTGCTCGTCCGCGAGAAGACGAAACGATCTCTGTTCTTAGTCCAGCATTGTGGTCGTCCACCATCAGGCCCCGCATATATCTTGGCCGCCAGAGGGGCGGCCGCCAGAGACTCATACACAAAGCTCAGACCCACACGTCGGCTACAACAACTGCACGTATACGACGCGTTCGTGTGTATCTAAGTGCGTACATACATACGTGCATACATGCATACGTGCATGCATATATATCCTGACTGCGGCTACATACAAACTACATGGGTCAGTAGTATCTTACAGCTGAACAGATCCAGATGGATAGAGCGCTGGGATATGCGTAGGCATCATCGTCTCCCCATTTTGACGGTGCGCCAGCAGGTGGACGACAGACCGACCAGTACAATAACAAGAAGGACAACAAGGAGTTGAAGGCTGAGGAAGGTAGATATAGGCACGAGATAGTGGCGCTGTTGATACTGGCGCGGATCTTGGTTAGTCTGGTTCTGCTGCTGCTGCTGCAGCTGCCTCTGCTCGTGGCTAAACCGGGTAGGAAAGGAAATTATGCACGTTTGACTGATCGGACTAGCTGAACTAGCGAGAAGAGAGAGAGATCGTCCGTCGGCATATGGCATATGCTAACGAGAACGAAAAAAGAACTAGAAAAAAAAAGACGAAAGAAAACCAAGCGACCTGAAACTGGGGGATTGGGGCCGAACAGTCGGCAGTGGGGCCCGCCTGAAGTCCATCTTCTGTACTCCGTCTTACGGCTCGGCAGGAGGAGGCCGGCTTGGAGCAGTGGCGCGAGCAAGGTCGAACGAACGAAGGTGAGGCCTCGGTGCTGTTGCTGCAGCTGCTGCTTCTGCCGACATGCAGACAGTATGCTCCCGTTGCTATCGGCACGCGGCTGTCTCGTCGCCAGCGGCAGGAACAGCCGCAGACAGCGTGGCGGCGACGAGAAAGAGAGAACGTTACGGCCAAGGCCGTCCTCAGAGGCGCCGCCGAGGCCGCCGCCGCCGTAGTAAGTGCCGCCCGAGAAACGCCCAGAGATCGGCGCGGCCATCTTCGGCCCTCTCGACGCACCAAGAGACGACAAGCTGGCTGGCTGGCTGGCTCTCTGCCCGCGCAACTTCCTAGCCCAGCACGAGCAGCCGCCACCACCACCAATAACGGCGAGCAACCGCAACAGTGCCAGCCACACCAGGAGCAGTGTCTGGCACAACGACAACGACTGCCACTGTTACTGCTGCGACTACGACTACGACGACGATGTCGTTCCCCTCTGCACCCCTTCTATAGCAGATCATAATCATCATCGGAGGCTCGGGGGTGGTGTTGGCGCAGCTGCGGGGGCGCGGCGGCAGATTGGTGGGCATCTGCCGCCTTCTCAGTCGGATTCAACGGATTTCAACAGGAACACACTACGCTCACAGGAACAAAGAAGGGAAGGAGTCGAACGCGATGAGGACAAAGAAAGGAAAGAGCGAGGGACATAGACAGAAGTATAAAGAGGCATTAACACAGAGAGAGAGAGAGAGATGGAGAATGCTTCTCGGCCCGCGTTGTCGAAGGGAGCTAGAGGAGATGCTGTTGTTTACAAGCTCCTAAGCTATTAGCAAGGCAAAGGGGCGGCTCTATTCGCCCGTCGGCTAACGGCTGTAATTGGCAGAACCGGCCGAGATGGGGGTAGTGAGGACGCCGGGGGAGGCCAGGGGCTGCGTTCCACAAACACTTAACGGAGGCACGCTCGCTCCATGACTCGAGTAAAAACTCACTGCGGAACGCGGACCCCAATCTAATCCACACGCTCCCTGCCGGAACGATGAGACGATGCGGAAATGTTACACTGGATGGCTGGCTGGCGGCGGCAGCGACAACGACGACAAAAGCCGTCTATCGATACACATAGAGTGTAAGCGCTTATATGAATGCGTTAACTCGTGGAAATAGGTTCTCTATCACAATAATCACACGTTCGAATTGTAATTCTATCATAATGTAGATGGTAGTGCATCGTCGTTCTTTTGTTGAGACATCTGTGTTTCTCGTTTTTCATTTTTTGTCTTTTGGTCTGATCGTGGTCAATTAGAGGTCCACTCCTACGTTTTCCGTGTTTAAATTTGAAATTATGAAATTAAATTAAGCGTCGCCCGGCCGATCTAGGACTTGAATCCGCGAACGTACAGCAATGACTTTGCCAATAAGTCACCCTGCGCGATACTATAATCAGACCAGCAATAAATGTGAATGTTTGATTAATAATATTGCTGCTGTTAGCATGTTGCTATGCAACCAACAAAAATATAAGAATATATATATATATATATATATATATATGTGTGTAGGTGCATATACATGCATACATGATTCTATGCGCGTGGTTTACATGTTTACACGTACCGTGCATATGATACATCGCATCACCGCAAGCTGGGTAAAGGCACATAGGGCAGAGAAGGATAGGAAAGCCTATAAATACGCCACAGCCATTCGCTATTCGAGGCAATAAAATATGGCAAATATCATTGCCGCTGTGCGACGCCGTCTGTTTTTTTACATCTACTGTATTTAAACACCGTTCAGCAAAGAACCGTAAATAAATGAAGTCGTAGATTTCTAACACATTGTGTCGTTTCTAAAACAACACCTTTCTATCACCGGAAGCATAGAGCTGCCTAGAATGCATTACCGTCAGGCGAGCCCGTGTATACAACAACGCAATGCGCTTATCACGGAGGGTCGTAATAAGCCGATTGGGGGCTTTTATAAGGTCTAGACATATGCAACAATTCGGCAAAGATTAATACTAAATAATAATAATAATATTTTTCGAACAGGGTTTATTTTATCAATATGTACATGTGTCACAATTACTAAATATATAACTTGTATAAACCTACATATCGCTTATATTATTCTTATTGCTTGAGTGTCGGTGACCATTCAACATCAGCTTGGCGTTGCCTCTCTGTTATTCTAATTACACTCTCTGTCGGAGGAACGCGGGTCGATCTTGGCTCCGCTGTGGCCTCGAAGAGCTTCTTCCCAAGCTCTTTGTCAGTTTAAGTGCATCGTTGCCCCAAACGCCAGATGACTCGAGGCCGAACGATATTACAACGTTGTCCTTAAGGAGATGCGCGTATAGGGCGCCGTTTGTGCATCTCCGTTGTTGGAAAATGTGGTCGACGCCCGCGTGGCTAGTGCACGATAGCCGAGAGCGTACGTGTCGGAGACAGTGACGTCCCACGCCAGCGGCCGATTATGGTCCCAGTCTCGGCTGGTAAGTCCATCCGGTCGACGCTTGTCGTCCCTCTGCAGTCCACCAGGCTCCAGCGTGACGCGGTAGCCGGTTTGTCTGAAAGCGCGCCCGAGGATGTCATTGAGGGCATCGTGACGACCCTGCGCAAGCCCGGCCAGCTTAGTGCAACTAAGCCGGTGCAGGCCGCGTTCATAATAATAATAATCAAAGTCAGCCGGTAAATGTCAACAATAGTAATTTTAAAATTTGGGCTACATATACATTTCTTGATCCTTGCATTGGCAATCATTTTTTACAAGGGTTTATTGTTATTCATAATATGTACATGTCTCACATTTCCTATAATATTAAATAATTGCAATATGTTTGTATTAATGATAATTTTAATAATAATATTTTTTTAACAAGGGTGTGTATTATTATTACATGTATCACAATTACAAATCTATTAGCTATATAATAATTACAATATAACGTATATTATAACTAGTATTGCGTAACTGTTAGTGACCACTCAACGTCACCTTGGCGTTGCCTCTCTGAAGTTCCAATAACACGCGGCCGATCTTGGCTCCGCTGTGGCCTTAAAGAGCTTCTTCCGACGCTTTTTTATCAGTTCATTCGAGTGCATTCGAGCCCCAACGGCCAGAGGACTCGACCGAACCCATTGATTGAATGTCAAAGCAGTGGACACTACGAATAGCTGTTAAATTGACTTTACTGCCAATGCGACAATGTTGTCTCTTCTTTAATGCACAGCCGAAAAGTTCCGATGGACACCTTGAGGGCATTGTCTGTTAAGCTGTCCGTCGGTCGTAAGCTGCTGAATAACAGATTACCTTGCCGGCTTGGACAAGATTCTAGTTCGAAGAGATAGGGCGAGATGAGAAACAAATTGCATGTTAGTACTCATCCGCCAAACCGTAACTCTGAGCGTGATGCACGTCGGAAAACCGTTCAGGGAGTCAGTCTAGTTACCAGTCTGGTACCACGCCACATCCAGCCGGTCTTCCTTGCTTGAGCTCTCTCCCGCTATATCTCTCTACGCGAGCAACTCTTGCGTAACAGAATGGGCAATACACCTTAGTATCAGAGCTGTCGTGCAAGTGTCAGGCGAGACCTCTGAAATGGCAATATTATTGTGTGACCTCGAAGTATTTGCTTTCCGTTGTTGTTTCCTGTTCTACGATCACTAGGATAATTTAAGCTAATTATGGTACCTAGCTTTAGATAATAAGACAGTATAGAGAAATCGTGCATTTCCAAATCTCAGGATACGTGTTCGCCTTTTCCAAAGTAACTTGCATATATACCAAGTGGCGTTTTTCACTTCAGTTGGTATCTAGTAGAATGACAATATGTCCAAAGGCGAGTATGTTATGGGCATTATGCCTCCACGATATCGAGTTTGTACCTAGACTTTGCTTTGATTTCAGTAGGAAATTTGCCAACACAAACATAACGATCAATTAGGCAATCATTAGAAACATCTCTTCCCCGCCCGTCGCAAGAGTCACTGTTGGTTGCATTTAATAGGGTGATGTGTTTTCTATTTCGCAACGAAAATGAAAAGGGCAAATTCGCGCGGCTGTATGCGGAGCGTCTGATGAGGCGCTTAAGTGGCCTCTGTCCTCATTTTCTGCATAGGGGCAGCTCCGGCTGATCTGTGGCCGTTGTAGTTTGAAAATCCGTTAGTGTGGGCCAATGTGCGAAGACATCTAGATGGCTGTCCTGTTTCAGCTCAGTTTCCAGCTTCTCCCTGAGTGTGACATATATAACGAGAGCAGGAGAGACTCCCTCGCTAAGACTCTGATTAAACCACACATATATTACGATGGAGTATATACAAGCCCTCGATAAATATTGTCTTGTAATAGATGCATCTCTCTCTCTCTGTATATATATATATATATATATATATTAATTTTCAATTCAGACATGGTTTATTAACGGAACTGCATACGTTCACATTCTTAAGTTCTCGTTATGAAAAGTGGTACAAGGGTTTGGAAATAAAAGAAGAAAAAGAAGAAAATAGAAACAGAAGTTAATACTTATACCATATTATTAGCGATTCTGATACACAATGCAAAGGACCACACTGAGCTATAACTTGATAAACAATATAACTTGAAATGACAAGTGAAAACTAAAAGATAGATCATCGCCCTAAGTAAATTCCCTTTTTTAGTCATGTATTCCTATTTAAGAGCCATATTTTGACGTCTCGACTAGATCTTTTCTGTACCCGAGGTATCAAAAAAGTGGTGGCCCGTCGCGAGGTTTTCCGCTGCTAAGGGACTTGAAGGAAGAGAACCTCAACAGGTACTAAACTACGACTGATTTTGAAGCCTAAAGTAGCTACTTAAAGACGATACAGCGAATCGATAGATAGGATCTTACAATCACAATCCATATCTCTAACAGATTGACTACGTCTCATCCCAAATATAGCCCTCAGGGCATCGTTTTGCATTAGAGCCCGATGCAGAACGTGTTCATAACCACTTCCCCACAAGAGAATGCCGTACGTGAGTACCAGCACAAACAGCGTTTTGTAGATCAATATCAGACCATCCAGCGGAACTCCCACACGACGCAAACGTCGCAAAGCCGATATAACTACATAACATTTTGGGTGTTATATGATTAATATGAGCGCGCCAACTTTAACCTTCGTATATGGTGAGACTTAACATTTAGTAGTTGACAAAAACTTCAGACCGAATTCTGAAGAAAACCGATCAAGATCCGCCCGCAACTTAAGTTGAGGAGAGCAAAACAGAGTAAGACTAGTCTTGCTTAATAGCGAGACCGAAATAATTAAAGATTTTGATTACCTCCTTCACTTGAGATAGTGAGCGCGTTATATCGAGGGCTGGAGAGTCAACCCTAAATAAAAGTGAAGTATCATCGGCAAAAGATCTCGGTTTACCAATGTTCTCTCTTTCAATATTAAGCAGAATGAAATTGATGAGAATCAAGAAAAGAAACGGTCCTAGCACCAATCCTTCTGGAGATCCAATATTAACAGATATCTACGAGGGCACCACTTGCCCTATACGAACAGACTCCAGTCTAGAGGATAGAAATGAATTAAACCACTATACTGTACTTGCAGAACACCCAAGATTCTGCAAGATTGGAAGAATGAAAGAATGGCGAATGCAAACGAATGTCGCAGTGACATCGAGAAAAACGCCTAGACAGGCTTTTGTCGATTACAAACTGCCAAAGATGCGCGAGTGCCAGGCCCGTGGGCCGATCGTGACGAAATCCAAATTGATTAGGCGAAAGAAAGCTGCAGGATTCGAGGAAGTGTTTCAGCTGCAAGGGAGCAAGCGTCTCGAATAGCTTTGAAATGCAGCCAACCAGGCTCATAGGTCGGTAGCTTTTAAGCTCCGCAACGTCGCCTTTATTTTTGTAGATAGGTGTAACAAAAGAAGCCTTAAGTCGGTTGGAAACACTCCAGATGCAAGTGAAAGGTTCGCTATGTGCGTAAGAGGACCAGCAATGTATGGAGTACCAAGTTTTAGAAGTTGAGCAGGAAGTCCCGTTGCACCGCAACTCTAGTTCCGTTTCTACTTAAGTAATATCGAGGCTATCTCAATTACTGTTAGAGCGCGAAAACTGAAGGTAACGTCATTACAGGACCAAAGGTTCCTTAATCGCGGTCTAATATCGTCCTCAAAACTCAATGAAAAGACCGTCTTCAAACCCATCGACACGGTTAAATTCTTCAGCTATTAAAACAGGATCCGTAGAAGTTTCTTCAGAAGAGGTAACGAGATGATATATATATATATATATATATATATATATATATATATGAGAGCGAGAAGCTTTAACAAAGCGAGCTTATTTGCGTCTTGCGTTTGTTAAGCTTTACAAACAAGTCTAGTGTTATCAAGCTTGGCCCGCGAGCCTCTCTCGAACGACAGCGGCAATAGTGTTGATGCAGACGATTTGTGAATAATTTGTGCGGCACATCGACTTCCAAGCATACAAATAAGCTGTGGCCACCAAAAGAGACAAGTCTATATACGCACCTTCACTATCTAAATCGGTTTAGCCCCAACTAGCTCAGACAAACGTGCACGTCTGGATGGACAGACGGCTATACTACTATACGGCTTCCGTACCGTATCTTGGCCAGGCCGCGCACGGCAGTCAAGCATTGCACATGTAATCGTGCAATCTCCGATCTGAAAACGTATCGATTTAGCGTACAGTGTTGTGGATGCACCGTCAATGCGCGTGTGGCTGCTTATTATTTTTAGCAGTATTTTGAACAGTAGCACGCGGTCTCAATTACGCACACGTAAGATGTATTTACTTAAAAATACAAGGCTGTCAAAAGTCATGCACTTTTCGCCGTTTCGAAAAAGACTGCAGCAGAACAAAAGTCACAATAAAATGTCGATTGTATGGAATTTTATTTTTTCTCAAAATACTGGGGCTAAGATCGATAGTAGCATACGTACGCCGTTGATGAGCTTCAATGTCTGAACATTGATCTTCAAGGGCATCTGTAGGCTGGAATAGTACTCAGTGATAGGCAAGCCTATATGTGCTTGCCACACGGTGCAGGGGTTCAACCACCATGCCCACATTAAAATGGAAATTCATGGCCCATCTTCTGTCTATCTATGCAGATATTATGGCGCGCTGTGTAGGAATTACTTCGCGACTGGTTGTTATATATATATATATATATATATATATATATGAACCCACGTTTTTTTGTGTTGTATCGTAAGAGATTTATTATTATATTTTCACCACTTAATCCGATTTAATAATCAAGGAGGAAAACATTATTTTACCCCAGTAGGATTCATTATATGGTAATATACGGGTATATACAGTATGTCTTGTCTAGCGCTGCTTTATTTATTCGAATTTCACTGCTTTCGAATACATCCAAGTTCTTGCCTTAACCTTAGTGGGAAGTGTTACAACACAAGCTAGGGGATCAGTTACGTAACTTTATAAACTGCCATTATCCGCACGTCGGAAGCGTCACTGTCGTTTGTCTATGAATGATGTGGTGTGTGCTCTGTTTCGCAAACAAAGCGGATCGCAAACTCTTGCGGCTGTACGCGAAGAGTATGGTCAAAGGTTTGTGTGGCCTCGGATCCCATTTTCCACACAAATGTCGGGCGATTCCAGCTGATCTGTGGTCATTGTATTCGTGTAGCTATTGAAGGTCCAAAATCTGTCTGTGTTAGTCAATAGGCGAAGGAAACTAATCGGGCACCCTGCTTTAGCTATATGTTCTTCGGCTCATTGAGTTT
Source organism: Dermanyssus gallinae (assembly GCA_003439945.1). Classification (NCBI taxonomy): domain Eukaryota; kingdom Metazoa; phylum Arthropoda; class Arachnida; order Mesostigmata; family Dermanyssidae; genus Dermanyssus; species Dermanyssus gallinae. The sequence goes on from QVRM01001473.1 coordinate 109,345, forward strand.
AAAGCATATATATATATATATATATATATATTTGTTTAATTCAGACATGGTTTATTCACGGCACTGCATACAATATTTTAGCGGCGGTGGCTTAGGCGGCTAACGCACCGTTCGAAGCGGGGCGTTGCCATAGCAAACATGGTTGGCAAAACAATCGCAAGTTCGAGCCCGGCCTTGCTGGTTGTATTTGTTGGACGTGGTTGTCATTGTCCTGCTGCTACATACCTCTGCTGGAGAAAGACTATATAAAATCCAGTACGAGAACGCGATGACGATAAGTGCATTTAGACGATATCGTGCCACAGGCAGCGTCTAAAATGTGGTTGTCAGAGCGTAAAAAAAAAATATATATATGTATATATATATATATATATATATATATATATATATATTGAGGAAGAGAGAGAGAGAGCGCGCGCGCAGGAGGAACTTATTCTCTAAGACTCTGATTGAACCACAAATATGTTATGCTTGAGCATATACAGGGCTCGAATAGATTTTGTCCTGCAGTAGGTACAGGCGTATACCTTTCTATCTGATATATATATATATATAGAGTGAGAGAGAGAGAGCTTTAATGAAGCGTACTTAATTGCGTCTCGCGTTTGTTAAGCTCTACAAGCAAGTCTAGTGTTATGACGATTGGTCCGCGAGTACGTACTATAATACAATCTCGCGCCCTCCCTCGAGGGCAGCGGCAGTGATGCTGACGCAGAGGATTTGTGAGTTATTTGTACGGCACATCGATTTGCAAGCATATAGCTATGCAGTGTCCACACGCATATCTTTATGTGCAGCTTCACCCTCTAACTAGTTTTAGCACTAACTGGCTCAGACAAACGTTTACGCATGGACAGACTGCTATATAAACCGCCGCCTCATCATATCTTGGTCAGACAGCGCAAAGTGATCAAGCACTGCACACATAATGTGCAATCATCGATCTCAAAAATATTACCTAGCGTACGGCATTGTGGATGCAGCGCCAAGGTGCTTCGTCTATAGACAGGTTATGATGAGATTTTAAAACAAGTACAGCTACATTTTAAGGTCATATATATATATATATATATATATAAGTTTATTAAGAAAACAGATTTGCAGATCATTGGCATTGTGGATGCAGCGCTAAGGTGCTTTGTGTATGGGCATGTTATGATCAGATTTGAAAACAAGTACAGCTACATCTTAAGGTGATATATATATATTTTTTTTTATTTAATTTTTTTTTTTTTTTAATAACATACATATTTATTTAACATATATTAAGTACAAAACATGTATCGACGCTCGCATGGGCCTTAAGGCCTGTGGCACGGACGTCGAACGCATACATCCTCTTGTCATCCTGGGGGGGGGTGCTGGGGGGTGAAAATATATATATATATATATATATATATATATATATATATATATATATATATATATATTAAGTTTATTAAGAATACAAATTTGCAGATTACTTGTCTCAGGTAGCAATGTTCAAATATGTACTTTCCGATCCTGTGGAGGAGTTTGCGGGTGACGTTGTCTGACCCCCCCCCCCAGGGTCTCGACGCTAGAGGTTGAAACTCATGTAAATAACCTATTGACGCGTATTTCGCGAGCTCCTCGTATCGGCTAGGTTAGCAGCGTGGCATGCAGGGGACGGCATGCCACTGACCATAGAAGGTGCTAATGAGTCGGTGATTGTGGCGTCCCAGACAAGCTTCCTGCCACGACTAAGGGGGGTAAGCGTCATTTCATCCGGGCGCTTATCATCGCCAGCGGAAAGGCCCTGGGGCCCTAGAATGCAGGGGAATCCGCAAGATCGAAGCGCTCGGCTAAAAGTGTTGTTAATACCGACATGCCTGGTACGCCGTTCGGCACTCATGATGCACAATAACCAGTGATGGGCTAATTTGTTAACGGATTGATCACATTTGCATTGATGGGGAAGACAAAGTCACAGCCGAGCCGAAAACTTGCCCCGATTCGTCAATAGAACCAAGTAAGCCGTGATGTATTATATATATATATATATATATATATATTTTTTTTTTAAATACAATGCGGTCACATGTTGCTTTCATCGCCGTCTTCAAAATAATGCAAATTGGTCACAAATAGTCTACACATAAATACATTTCGATTATGAATATTTCAGAGTATGAAGTTTAACTTTGTTTTGTAGTATTGGGATTGAGATCGCTAATATCATACATGTGGCAGAATAGCGCCACACTGACTTTTTGGTACTGCCACAGGCATGCGGCGTTAGAGTGCGGTCACTGGTCACGCTCCCGCTAAGCGGCAGGAAACTGTTGAATGAGTGTGACCGTTAATATAGAAGGTAGCGAACACGCGTGCCGCAGGCATCCCACTTTCTGAAAATAATGGTTTTTATATATATATATATATACACACATACGTATATTTATATATATATATACCCAACACTTGATCATTGAGCACCGAGGGCATCTGTGGGTTTGAATAATCCTCAACAATAGGCAAACCTATTTGTGCTCGCCGCATGGTGCACCAGTTCCACCAACATGGCTGCACAATACGCAGATGTTACTGCACGCTGCCTAGAAATTGCAATGCGACAGGTGGCACAGTTTGGCAGGCGTAACCCAAGACGCTGGAAAAAGTGTATTTGGCTAGCTATACGTATGCTTATAAATGCAATAGCGCAATAAATGTGTAATGCTATGTAGTGTTGAATGAGTGTGACCGAGCGCTGTCTTGTATATTCGAAATCTGCCAATCTACTGCGATTATCGCAAATCTGCAGAGCTTCAAATGGCAATCGATTCAGTTTAGTAATTGTCTCACTGCCGATAGCAGCCGTCTGCGATGCTAGTTTATGGCCCACGGGCCACGGGCCAATCTCTGCTTATTTGCGGGTCCACTAAGTGAACGCAATAAACGTGCGCTATTCAACATTTCTCTACTAACACCTATCTACCACGACGGTTGCTACTAGCGCGACCACCACCACTATTATTACACACAGAAACACACTATGACTAGGCGGCCTACTGTTGCAATGAAGTACCTAGTGGTTGCGTAATTATTTTGCCCAGTCGCGTGATGAGGGCTTGACTTTGACTGTCAAGGTGAGGTGACCCACCTACTTGACCTACACGCACAATGGCCACTGGTCTAGCAGTATGCTTCTATCTTCGTATCCTTCGACCTTCTCGGCTGAGGTTGCCCGAAATGGCATTTGCTATTTTAGAGCTACTGGCTGAGCACTTCTGCCAGTTTGCTTTGGATGATACTAGTCCTACTGATGCCGTTCGGCTGTTATTTCTGCGGTGCGGACGACGACGGCGACGACGACGACAACACAGCGGTCCTGCTTTGCAGGACAGCCACTCCACTACTCCTGCTCCAGGTCCTGCTGTCGTCGCCTAGTGAAGGCGGGTCGCGGCCGGTGGTTAGTGGCAACTGGCGAGCAGCCAGGCCAGGCCGGCAGGCCAATCATGATGGACTGACCCATTCAGGTCCAGCACGTTCAGCAGATCCTCGTCGGGTGGTCGTACAGTACCGCCACTCTCTATACATACGCCCTAGGCGGCCGTCGTTCGTGCCCCACCAGCCTCTATACACGCCTACGTCGACTGCCTACGTCGCACGCATCGAGCGCCCTCACCCTTCAACGGCGTTCCGCGGTGCACAGAGGATAGGATTCTTGCCTGCGGAGAAAAATAGTGGACGCGGCGGCGGTGGCGTTCGTGGCGGGGCAGAAGATTCGTGATCGCCCTTGGCAACGTGAACAGCGCGCGATTCCTGGGCCTGTGAGTGGCAGAGCAATGGCCGCCAGGAAAGTCGTATCTGCCGCTGCCGCCGCCGACGACGCCGCCGCCGTGCTCTGACTGCCGTGTCGTACACGTATATCGTACATACATACATATTTACGTATATACCGACACATACACAGTGTTGTCAGGGGTCATCCGGAGAGCAAGTATTCGAATGGAATGGACTGACTACTTCTTAGAGGCCACACCGCCGAGAGCACCAAGCACACACCATGACCTCAATAGAATAGCTTGCCCAGTCCTGTTTCTGTTCCTCTACCGAAGGCGCAGACCGGCCTGGGCGCCTTACAGGGGACAGAGCCCCCTCCCTGCCCCCTGCCGGCCTCGGCTGCGGGCTCACGCAGCTAGCTGGCCTCGTTGGATGGGCCCATCCTGCACTGATCCAAATAGAGTGTGCCACCGCACTACACAGAGATCCGGCAGCCATTCGATTCGACGTCGAGCCACTGACACGCTCGAGGATTCGGGTGGAGGCGGCAGGCCTAGGCAGTTCCAGCTCGAACGAAGCAAGACCAAGCCGCCTTGCGTTCTCTTGCCCGCGGTGGATGGTTTTCCCTCAGCTCGATGGCTGTGGTCAGAGTGTCGCCATCGTCCATCGGCGTTCCCTTGGGTTCCTTGCGCCATCATCTCTGACGTCCAATCCCTTCTTATACGAAGCCCTATATTTTCCCTACATCTTTCTCGGCTTTTCTCTCTCCTACTGTCGTTTTCTCATTTTCGCTACCTCTCGGCCTCGTTTACCCTTCTCTCTCTCTCTCTCTCTCTCTCTCCCTCTTCTTCTCTTTCTTTCTTTTCTTGTCTTTAACCTTCTCAGTAACACTGTGGCCTTCTGTCACCAGCCACCCGTTCTGCGGCTACGTAATGCTACTGCTTCTGCTGTAGGAAATACTCATCGACGAACGGGCAGGCAGACAGGTGCCGGGGGGCTTGCGGGCCTGTGACTACTTCGACTACTACAACCTACAGTATTACGACCATTTCCATTATTGCTACTACTACTACTACTTCTTTTACTTTTTTTTTTTTTTTTAATATTAGGGTTTTATTCATATAACCATATTCCAGCGGTACACTTTCGTTTTACATCACTGAAACATGGAGATTTCACTTGCTATTCTCCTTTATGCTTTTCCTCGTTCGGCGCTACCCGCTGGCTGTGGACGTCTCTTGTCGTCGGCTCGCGGCCACCCGTGCTCGCTCCAGTTCGTTCTTCAACCTCATTACGCCTTCTACCAGGTCCAGCCCTTGCTTCCATTTCTCCTCGTTTTCGAGCATGGCGTTAACCAGGTCGGTTACCGTCATGCACGGGTCCGCCACTGCGCTCCTACCTGCTCGTGCCGCCTCGAGTGCTGGGCAGAGGAAGACAGTGTGAGTAACATCGTCAACCTCGCCCGTGCCGCAAGTAACGCACGTAGGCTCCGCGACTTTACCCACTCTGTGCAGGTACTTTTGGAAGCATCCATGCCCCGTTAGCACCTGCGTCAGATAATAGGTGACGTGGCCATGCTTTCTTTTGAACCATTTAATGAGGTCGGGGATAACCTGGCGGGTCCAGGCTCCTGGGGCCTCCGTTGGCAGTTGGCTCCATTCCCGTTGCCAGTTCTCGAGCGTTTGCTGTCGAGCTACCGCTTTCTTCTGGCGTTCTCGTCTTCGCCGCACTCGCTCCTCGATTAGCCTAGGCCACGGAATGAGCCTGGCGATCGCGATCACCGCTGTTGTTTCGGCCGTGCGATACGCTCTAGCGACTCTTATCGCGAGCTTGCGCTGCGTCTTCAGAAGCTTGTTTCTATTCCTCTTTAGCTTCATCGCGCTGGGACCCCACGTAGGTGCGGCGTAAAGCACGGTGGACTCTGCTACAGAGGCAAGAAGTCTTCTCCTGCCCTCAGTCGCGCCACGTGTTCTTGGCAGAATTTTAGCCAGGCTGTTGACGATCTTTTCTGCCTTGGCGGTTACCTTATCTATATGTATGTTGCCATTGAGGGCTTTGTCAATGGTCACACCCAGGTATCGGGCTGATTGCTTGACTTCAATGGCCACTCCATCCAGTGCCAGCCGGACGTCTCCGTGCCTCTTCCGTCCTGTAAGAAGCACAGCCTCGCTCTTCTCAGGGGCCAGCCGGAGCTCGTGCCCCACCATCCAGTCGTTTATTGCTTCGATGGCACGCTGGGCCCGCCCCTGAAGTGCGTCCGCATTGCGCGCCGTGACAAGGACAGCCAAGTCATCGGCATACGCAATGGTCTGGACGCCCTCCATGTCGCAGAGCCGCAGCACATCATCGTACGCCATATTCCACAGCGTGGGCCCTAGGACAGAGCCTTGTGGGACTCCTGCTGTCATGGCAAACTCCCTGTCTGTATGCACGACTTTTCGGTTGCTGAGATAGGAGGATATTACCCTCTGCAGATACGGAGAGACACCCTTCTCAGCCATAACCTCTAGGATTACTTTCCAGCTCAGTGAGTTGAAGGCGTTGCGGACGTCTAGAAGGACGACCATGCAAAGCTCCCTTGACCACTGGTTTCTCTGTCGCTGCCTTTCGGCTTCCTCTAGCACCAGATTGATGGCCATTTCTGTCGAGCGCCTACGTCGGAAGCCAAACTGGCTGTCGGACAGCGCTCCTTTTTCCTCCAGTTCAGCAATCAGTCTGTAGTTGAGTATCGTCTCAAATGTCTTCCCGATGGTATCTAGGAGACATATCGGGCGATACCCACCTGGGTCTGTCGGTAGCTTTCCTGGTTTCCTTATCAGGACCAGGTCTGCTGTCTTCCACTCTGTTGGATAGACCCCCTCCTCGAGGATCTTGTCTGCCATCCGCCTGAACACTTCTGGCTGCTCCTGTAGGAGGATCTTCACCGCCTCTGCTGGTACTCCATCGGGGCCGGGGGCCTTGCCTTTCGGCGAGCGATCCGCGGCGGCCATTATCTCGCAATCCTCAATGGGTGGCACGCCCGCCTCTGGAACCTCAATCTCTGGCCGAGCGGGGTCAGCGCGACTCGGAAAAAGTCGTTCTACCGCGCACTTCACAAGCCCGTTCGGGAGTGCCGGGCGAGATCTTCTTAATTTATCCATGACAATTTTATAGGGTTTCCCCCATATATTGTCATTCACCTCTTCGCACAGTTCTTTCCATTTTCTCTCTATGCTGCTCCTGATGGCTTTTTTAAGAGCCTTTCTTGCAGCTTGTAGAATCTGCCAGATTACTTCTATGCCGATCCTCTTCCTTCTGGCCCGCGTGTATTTTCTCCGGGCCGCGTTGCTCGCCTTTCTGAGGTTAGCAATTTCTGCTGTCCACCAGTATTTAGGCGGCGGGTGCCGACGCGTTCCGGTCGATCTCTGGGTGGATGCTGCTGCGCATGACCGCCGCAGAAGATCTACAACGTCGCCGGGCAGAATCTCCTCCTTCTCTCTGAGAAGTCTTTGGCTTCTCTCGCTCAGCTCCGTACGAAGCCGTTCCATGTCCATCTTATCGGCACGCCATGCTAAGCGACGGATGTTTCCCTCTTGCTGGGCAGTGTTCGCGCCGTACTCAAATTGAATATACCGGTGGTCGCTCAGAGAATCTTCTTCTGAAATCTTCCACCCCGTCACCAAATTTACCGTAGCTTCATTACCGAACGTTAGATCGATAAACGAAGACTGGTCCCTTCGTTCAAACGTAGGCCGCAGGCCATCGTTGAAGAGGGTCATGCCCAATTGGGCCAACCACTCTGACAGCTCACGACCTCTTCCGTTCGAGCGTCGGCTTCCCCATTCCACTGCGGCCGCATTAAAGTCTCCCCCAATAAGGATGGTCTTATTTCTTGCCGCACATCGCCTGATCTCTTCCGCGAGGTTGTCCAGAAAATCGGTGAATTCCTGCCGTCGCGTGTTTGGCGATATGTAGCAGCTGAACACTGTCGGTCCTTGGTCGAGTTCCGCCCATGTCCAGCCCTTTCCCGCTCCTTGCGCCTTAACGGGTACTGTGGGTTGGACCCAGAGCACTGCGTCGCCGTTTTCATCCCTAAGGCATTCCTTGCCCGGCCCGTCATTAAGCCATCTCCTATTGGGTTCACTGATCAGCGCCAGCTGCACATCATCTTTCTGCATTTTTGCGTCCAGCATTGCTTGGGCCTCGTTGGACCGGCCCAAGTTAATCTGTATGCATTGCAGTTTGTTCGGCGTCGTTTTGGATGGTGTTCGCGTCCCTGTCTCTCGGATTTTTCATCGTCTTTTTATAAGGGACGAAGCCGTCGTCGTCTTGTTTGGCGCTTGACGTTTGTTCGTCTCCAGCAATGGCGGCCTCCATGATGTTGTCCTCTGTTAAAGTGGATTGCTCGTTAGCGTTGGGCTGGAGCTGGACTGCTTTGGGTCCTTGTTTAGAGTCCGTGCCTCTTACCTCGCTCTTTCGGTCCCTTGTATTTCGAATACATTGCCTGTAGGCCGGGCACTCCATGGAGTTGGCCGCGTGTCCGGTGTCACCCTCTTTGCAGTTGTAGCATTTGGGGTTTTTGTCGCACGTCTTGGCCGCATGGCCAATTGTTCCGCATTTGTGGCATCGTATGTCTGCCACTTTTGGCTCCTTGCATTCGCGTTCCCAATGCCCAATTTTCTGGCATTTAAAGCAGCACGGGGGTACTACCCATTCGATTAGAGGATACGACACCCACCCGATTGTCAGCCTCCGCTTGGCCAGCAGTGCTTCTGCTTTCCGTTTTTCTAGCAGGACGGTGGCCCCCCACTTGCCCATCTTGTTTTGTCGGGGTTCTTCGATGACTATGGCCTCCGAGTTGGCGAGATTGAGGGCTTTTCGAACAGCCTGTTCGATGGTATCCTTACTAACCTCGTTATTTATTCCCAGCACACGAATCTTCATGCTCGGCTGGCTTTCTGTGGCCTGCAGAGACGTTTTGTTCCTAATGCTGTCTAGAAAGCTTGTAGTTGCTCCCTTTTGGTTTTCCCTATAAAGTACTTTGATACCGCCCTCTCTGGGATATACGATGTTTGTTACCGTGACTCCAGCTCGGGTTGTGTCCACATCACGCTGTAGAATGCTGGACCATTCTGCTTGTGTTTTATCACCTGTTGTATTGATGATAATTGACCCGGTCTTGGGTTTTTGTGGACCTCGCGTTCGTCTCTCTGTTCGGGGGGCCTTCTTTTTTAGGCACAGATCAATCTCGCCTTCGAATCTTTGCAGCCAGTATTCTGTCGCTTTTCTGGCGAGTTCGGGGTTGGTTCCTTCTGTGATGTGCAGAGCTCCTCTTCTTCTGCTTTCTTCTGTCTTCCATTCTCTGTTAATGACCTTACTCATTTTGTCTATAACCATTTCAATTGTTTCACTACTTCTTTTACTACTACTACTACTTCTACTACTACTACTACGACTACTTCTACTTCTACTACGACTACTTCTACTACTACTTCTCGTCACCACCGAAAGGTCGCGTCAAGACGGCGCTGTCAATCGACGGGTGTGCAGCATACCGAATGCTGCACATCAATTTTCCCGTCCCTTCGCTAAAAGGAATTCGCGTCTCTTTGACCGTTGCCCGACGTCTGCCGCCCGCGTTTCTTTTTTGTCCCCGTACGATGACGACGACCAGAACGTTGTTGCTTCTGGCCACCGTGGTTCACCGTCCGCTACAGACCCGCCCGTGTACCGCTGGCATGGTGCGTGCGTACGACATTCCCGTCTCGCCTCGGCAAAACGACGTAGGTCGATTTTTGCTGATTCTTTGTTACAATGTTTCAAACGGGCAGAACCACCAGAAGAAACATAAATGCGGGAGAGAGAGAGAGAGCGCGGGAGAGAGAGAGCGAGAGAGAAATGAGCGACATTTGAGTGTGAACCGTTCAGAGAAGGGAAACCAGTCTGTCCCGTGATTTACTCTTACACTGGCTTATGGCGCATTGCCGTCGTCCTATGGCTGACGAGTGCGGACGCGTTTATCCGCGAGGTCCGACCTCACCGCTCGCCGGTCATTAGGTCTGTAAACAGGTAGACGGGTAGACTGCGCTACCCTTAACAACGGAGCCAGCCACACCTCCTTGTTACCGATGTCCCGCCATAGACGAAGACGGCGACCCACGAAGAGACGGAAGTGTGCAACCGTCGAATCGACCGCTGCACCGTATGCGCATATGCATGGTCGGCATTACGCAGTTGTCTAAAACGTTCGGTACAGCGCTTTCTTCGGATTTCTCTTCAGTCGGGCTTGTACGTCTCTGATATTTTATTGCTGGCTAGTTGCAGTGTGCTTTGTCACACGATATCCCACTAACTATAGTGGATGTAGATTGACTCCAACATGTTTCATGTTGGAGTTCTCTCTACATCATTTCATTCTCTCTCTCTCTCTCACATCCTTTACTATGTATATGTTTATATACGTGCATGCTCAGCCGAATGGACACATCAGCAAGTAGGTGAGTAGCGTCGACGAGCACACATATTTATTTGCAAGACATTTCCTGATGGCAGATAAACTGGCTGGCTGCATTGCCAACTCCATCGAGCTTGCAACGGCTGTTGCCGTCCTAGCTCCAGCTTGAATTACTTCTCTCCATCGCCAATTTCATCGACTTGCATCGCGGTTCTCTCTCTCTCTCTCTCTCTCTTTCTCTCTGTCTGCGCAACACAATAAAGCCTCACTATCATGCTCACCATCAAGCTGGCCGACGTCAGCGTGCTCGGTCGAATTTGGTTACTCGCGTGCGATTATTGTGCGAAAACGTTGATTAACGACGAACACCTACATAATATTCTGTCTGTTACCTCGTCTCGCCTGAGGCAAGCTAGCTCACGACTCAAGATGCGACTGCCAAAGACAGCGGTTGTTGACAAGTCCTGTAACATTAAACTATGCTACAAACTCTAAGTATTGTTGGCTAGACTCCTGGCATTACTTGTTACTTTATGTCACTGCCAAAAGATGATGACGCTGTGTGAGCGCGTAAAAATCTTTGCGCCCAGGAAGTGACAACTAGTAGAGTGATACATACCTAAAAATGTGCGTATGGCCAGTATGTCTAACCGAAGAACAGCATTTAAGCTAGACACGAAAACTGCCGGAGATAGGCACCGATTTCTCGGCGGCTAAAGCGACATTGAAAAGCGACCGCTTCGTCAATCGGAAGTACGGCCTACAAAACAATGTGATTATGTTTGTAGCAACAACGACGTCTTTACTCGATGTGAAACACTTGCCATCTTCTAAACCGGGAGCGCTTGCAAAACACAAAGATATGCTCTAAGCACTAACAGAAGTCTCGTTTACACTAGTGCTTTGCCTTGAAACCGAACGACCATCCAAAATGTCTGCAGCTAAGTACCCTCGTCGATTTTCGAAATATCGACTCAGAGAAATGTCGAGGGCTTGTCTTGTTGTCGAAGGCGATTGTCTCTTATCAAAGCAGCGCAGGAGAGTTCACATGATTAGGAAATCAGATTACGTTAATCTTACGACATCGCGCCAACCTAATATATGCTCTTGCGGACATTCGGATATCAACATCGACGTCGGCGCTGCAATGCTTGCTAACGAATTTTTTGGAGGAGACGATGCAGTAGTTACATAGCCTGTCGCTATTATATTGGCATTTTAGGTTCGACGGTCACAGCTAATCCGTGTGAACGTGTAGATGATCATAGGCTCTATAGCACAGCAGACCTAACTTCATAACTCTTTGTAGGTAGAACACCTACCACGTGACCTAGATGCAGTCAGTGGCGAAATCGGCTTTAAAGACTGATTGACGGCGACCTTAGCAACATTTTATGTACGTTTTTGCCAGGCTCTTTATGAAAAGAGAGTCTGCCTTTCGTTTATGGCGCAGTATTTTAGCAGATTTAGAACGTGGTTTATTTGCGAAACTGCATTACAAATGCTTAATTTTTCGAATAGAAACTGACCTTTTATAAATTCGAGTGAATTTACACAGTCACATGGTCATATATATACAGGCGTGTACACAGTAAACCGGGGATACAGCTCATTGGTGTGATTCAACATTGTAGCAAGGAAATACGCTCGACACAACAGTATTGCTGACCCTTTATATGGTGGTTCGTATAACTCATCAATCAATTACCATATCCGCAGCTCTTCACTTCGCGACGCCTGCTAACGCCCTCATCGATCTGTTATACCAGAGCCAGAGACAAGATACTTTTTTAATTCCCGCACAAATGTACTCACAGAGGTGAGAGATCTTATGCATACTGGTAGCGCGCCCCAAATATGCGGCAGTCGAAGGAATAAGGTAAACCAATATTTACAAATAATGCTTCGAAGGTGTATGCATGCGTCGAGCCACGATCACATCCACTCTACAAGCTGTTTGTAGCAAGTCACATGCGCAATATATATATATATATATATATATATATATATATATATATATATATATATATATATATATATATATATATATATATATATATTTATATATATAAAGAGAGCGCGGGCGAGAAAGAAAGAAAACGACGAACCCAAGCCAAATCGTCTCGCAACGATACTGAGACCCGACGTCTGCAAGTGACAAGCTCGACACATGCTGTCACGTCGGGATGGTTGGTTTCTGTTCGTGCGCAGCCGAAACGTATATATAGTTCATGATAGGCCGTTTACTATCCAATACGTACATCGAGCGCGGCGGTGCGACATGTCCGGCGTGAAAACGCCTTTTCCACTCTCAGCCTTTCTTTTTCGTTTCGACAGGCCGGCAGGTTTACAGACAGCTAGCCAGCCAGACAGACAGACAGACAGATAGACAGACAGACAGACAGAGGGATAGGTCTATATAAATAGATGGATGTTCGTTCCGCCCGTTACCGCCGGGCCTTCGCCGGTCGACGACATTATCTTCTCTTTTCGTCGGTGTGGCCCAGTGTGGCTTGGGTGGCGGGTGCCCTCGTCCCGCCCCGCGCCGCCCGAGACGGTTCCCTCCTTCCCTGACTTCTGTGACCCACGCGCCACTTTTTTCTTTCTTTCTGCGCGACTCGTTTTTCAGCTTCATTTCATCTTCGTCGTCGTGGTTCGCTCGTTCTCGAGCCTCGATTTTCCTCTACGCTTTTTACGTTTCTCCACGACCACGACCACTACCACCACCACCTCCAACTCCCCCTCCAATGCCACAGCCACAGCCACCACCGCCGCCACTGGTGCCGCTGCCTTCCTCTCGATCGTGGTTGTTGGTTGGCATGCGGTTGGAGTTAGGATACAAACAGCGGCGGGCCGTCGTTTTCCCGTCCATCCGTCCTCCGACTGTCCGATCTGTCTACCTGGTTAGTAGGTTGTCCAACGTCACTCGTCCAACTCAGAACCACTCACTGCCAGTTGAGTTGTGGCCTGCCGACGTCACCACGACCACGCAACCTTCTACCTTAGTGGCCGGCTTTTTGACAGAGATAGAGAAACCAGACATCGAGAGAGAGAGAGAGAGAGAGAGCGCGCGAGCGAGCAACAGAGACAGAGCGAGAGAAACGCGATCGTCTGCAATCGAATGAATAACTTTGCCGGTTCTCGTTGTCGTCGGTGGTGGTGGTGGCGGCGGCGGCGGTTCCTTGGTGTTCGTTTGCGCCCGATTCGACACAACGTATCTATCTCCCTCCACTACGCCACGAGGAGAGAATGTGCTCAAGTAAATAATGCTGTCATTGTCTTCTGCTGCCGTTGCCGACGACCTTGCTGTGACAGCGCAACCAAGCATCCCGCTGACTGAGTTCGCCGAGATCGATACGGTCACGACCGCTGCTGGTTACGTAAACAAAATACGAGTACATCACCTACCGAATGATACATGCACATATGCGAGCCCAGATTGCAAATTCTAGTGCTTTGAATTTTGCCGTCTAAGCGAAATCACTTAGGTTTTTAGGTTTGTTTTGCTTAGAAGCTTGTTTCATATATATATATATATACATATATACATATATATATATATATATATATTTATTTATATATATATATATATATATATATATATATATATATATATATATATATATATATATATATAAATATATATATATATATATATAGGCTTTATTTTTGTAAGTATTACATATTTTCATAACAGAAACAACAAGTGTTCAAACTTTATCCATTCTCATCATGTCTAAGAGGGAGAGAGAGAGAGAGCAAAAACAAAATGAGAGTACGTTAGCCTGATTGGTGTCATCAAATAGGATAGCGCTTTAAGCGATGGCAATGTCTCCCATCACCAGCAGCAGCAATACAAGACTAGTAGAGCAATACAATAAACGCCGCTGTTGATGAGAACCTGTCATGATCTTCCATATCGCCCATAGCGCACTCCCGTGTCACTGTCGTTTTCTTCATCGGAGGTGTTGAGGGGATGCGGGGGAGTGTTTTAGGACATGGCCCTTCCTCTCTCTCTCTCTCTCTCCTTCTCGTCGCTTGCAGGAGAGCAACTACATGGCAAGACCATAACGCTGTGTTCTTGTCCGTCGGCCCGCGGACAGCTGGCTATGCGACCAGAAGCGAAGACACGCCGCAGCCAAAATAAGCCCCCCCCCCCCCCCTCCCTGCTCGTATGAGCAGGTGGCCGCCCTGTCACCCCCAGCATCACCACCACAACCCCCGCCACCGCCGACATCGCTATATAGTGGTGGCAGCAGCTGGGCTATTGCGGTCCAACTTCTCGCAGCCTGTTGCCGCTTTTATCGCCGCCTCATACAATACACTTGTCTAACGAGCGAAGCGAAAGTGTACAGCATGTCTCTTGTTACGTTAACACCCCTCCGGCCGGACCTCGCCTCTTCCCCTCATCACCCCCCCCCCCCCTCTCAACGCCTTGAACCAGCAGGCCCTCTTTGCGTCTCCAAAAAGCCATCGACTATCATCTTCCTCTCCTTCTTCTCTCTGTGGTGTCGAAACCGTCCGGCACTATCGCGCGGCCAACGCTTTTTTTGACAAAACTTTAAGCCGTCAGCAGTTTTTTCGTCTTCTACTTTGCAAAAAAAAACAGAAAGCGAGAGAGAAGTCGAGAACAATATTCGTCATGCTTGCTTGTATTCGCATATAAGCATGTTTCGAACATTTAGGGGACACGCATTTTGCCAGGCGGTCATTGTATTTAAATAAATGCCTGGAGGTAAGGCTTGGCTTACAGCTTTAGTCAAAGGCAGGCGTTCTTAGGTAGATTGACGTCATTTGAACTGCTACAAAACGAGCATGCCGGAGCGCAGATGCATCGAGTAGGATTTTAATCATGCTCAAATGTCTTCAGAGCAATAGATTCAATAGCGTTACTGGAGCGCTAGGTAAGCAAGGAAAAACATATTTCGCTCTGAATACAGCCTGGCACGGACAAGGGCTTGAAATAGTATCGAATTTATTTTGTCGTATTTTTTATACATGCCGTCTACATTTTCTCTTGTGTTTGGCATTATCGTAGAAAGCCACTTAGTCCTTAACTAAGTGCGCACCTTTTGTACGATGAGAAAGCTCACTTACTTTTGTATGAGGATAGGAATTACGTTTCTTATACACACGTGTATATATATATATATATATATATATATATAGCCACTTATCTTCACGGTGTTTCATTATTACGAATGTTTGTCATGCCATGTTATATATGGGCTCGCATCTGCCGGGGGATATGCAGGGCATCTCTGAAAGGCAAGAACGATAAAAGGAAAAGAGAGAGGAGAAAAACGCAAGAGAAGGAAAGTGTGCGTAGGTGCTGGCTGGTCGACGCATAGTCAACGAGGCGTTGAGGCCGAAGTGCTAGCAGCAGCAGAAGCAGCGACGACGGAAATCGAAAGGCCAACAAAGGGGAAATCGCCATTCGCCAGCCCACCATCGAGAGACAACGTGATCGCCATAGGCCCGCCCGAATTGCGGCACAGAGGGATGTTTGCTGCGAAATACGAAGAAAGGTCCGCTGTCGTTTTCGCTATCGTATCGCCCCCCTCGCCTCGACCTTCTCCCCTTCATCGATGTATCCGCCTTAAGGACGACCACTCACCACGAGGCAGCCAGCCAGCTTATCGACAATTCTTCAGGTGTTTTGTGGTCCATACGTGTGTGCGTGTCGGCGTTCTCAAACGGCTAGCGAGAGTCAGTTGACTAGCGAGCGCTAGCTATTCCTGTCCCCTGCTGTACTACTTTCACATTGCCACATGCAGCTATCGTGCTACTGCTACTATTTCTACCGGGCATGGCTCTGTTTCCGCAATTGAGGCCGCCGCTGGCTCTGATCGTAGTAGTGTTTGCCTATATCTGAGCGTAAGACGGAACGATTTCTATAAGGAAGCTAGAGGCTAGAGAGAAAGTATTGAAAGAGAGGGGCAAGCAATGAGAGGGCAAATTCCGTAGCGGCCAGGCTATCGAAGGACCCGGCCGAGTTGACCCCCCCCTGTCGAGGGGTATCCCGCGCGTTTCAAGTCCTTTTACTATGGGTGGAAGCCCATCCGCCGGCCGTTGGTAGCCGCAGCCCACACCCCTGTCGCCCCTCAGTCGCCGCCGTTGGTCGTACGTTTCGCCAGGAGGAGAAGGAACAGGTCAATAGCAGAAGAAGAAGCAGTTGCAGTAGCAGCAGCAGCAGGAGCGATACACCCCAATGGCGGTAAGGCGACGGTGCTGCTGCTGAGGAACGAATCGTTCGTTGCCATCCTTCCGCACTCAGCGCAGCCTCTTGCAGGGACAGCCGAAAGGCGGGCGAAGAATCCCCAGCGGTCATAGTAAAAGTGGCAGTAAGGCTGAGTCGTTCTGCATCGACTGCGGCTAGGCGGTGAAGGACGACGGACGTTCGCTATTTGGGAGATACAGACGACGGGTGCAATATTGAGAAGCGAAGATGACAAGGAAACGCTACAGCAGCAAAAGACGAAAAAGAAACGCAGCGGAAGAAAAGGAAGACGTCAACGAGAAACAAGCGGAGAAAACGCAAATGCAGGCTCAACGAAAAGGGGTTAGGGCTGGGCATTACCGGGTTTTGAGGTTTCGTTCGAGGGCGCTTCATTAGATCGGCTTGCTTGTTTGCATTAATGATGGAAGTGGCATTGTTGTTGTTGTTGTTTTTGTTGTTGCTGCTGCTGTAGTTGTTGTTCCTGATGTATTCTCAAAACCTTCCCTTCATGTTGTTGTTGTTGTTGTTCTTTAGGTCGGTTTTTGTCTAAGCCGGGTAAATGCGCCGGGAGACCGCCAACGGCCTTCAATCAATGCGGCCATCTGCTAGCTAGATATATAGATAGTGGGATACGCCTTACCGTAACGTTGAATGCTATAGCAAGACGCCATAATGGCTTTCGCGCGTTCGCCTTCACTTCGAGCCATCCTCTTATACGCTCAGTAGCTCTGTGCGCTCCGCCGTGATTGAGGATCGATCGAAAAACATCTGGACGGACGGGGCATATCGGGCACAATGACCCTGAGCAGGCCACAGTGGCGGCACACGAACATGCCTGAACACAAGCACGGTCTGCCGGCGAAGCCTCGATTCCAAATCAGAGATGCCGGATAGAGAAGTCTCTTGACGATTACACCCCACACCGGTCTGGCAGTTAGCAATCATTTTGTATCAAGCGTATCCTATATAATGATAATGATAATTATTGCACGTCAAACAATGTTACAGCTGTAATATCTAAACGTATTATCCCGATTTTTTTAAAGAATGACCTTACCCTATGGCGCCTTAAATAGATGCCGCATTTTTTCTGCAAACGGCCAAAGACAACGCTTGCCTGAAGAATTGACACTCCCTTCGGTCGCTCGTAACCTCCTCTTGTATCCGCTCCAGCGCATTTAGCTCGTTTTCTGGCTTCGGTGTGTTTTGCTACTTTACTAAGCAGCAGTGGTGCACGAAACCGTTGCATCCCAAGCTAAGGATGACCTATGTGACCATATTGCAATGATCACAAATGCAACAATATGATGCAACAATCTAAAATCTGACTGTTTTTTTGTTTGGCTTTTGAGCTCATCTAGGTTATACTGGCTGGGGTGTTCTTCTAAAAGACCCGGATCCAGTTTGGTGTATCGTGCCTTACTGGTGTCATGTCTCATTTGAGGTTAAACTGCCTCCTTCACTAACGAAGCTGGCACCGAACCTAAGCGTGCAAGTGAAACAGCGTAGCAGAATTGACTTTTCTTAGTCTTCCACATTGAATTCAGATATTGATTTTTTATTATGAGCTGGATTGTGTTGGAGAAGGATTGTGTCGCGTAGGGATCAAATTGGTAACTTCCGATGCTAAAGCCGCCGGCTATTTCTACATCTTCTCCGTATCGCCGTCAATAGAAAAAAGTGTGGAATCTTGCACAACATATATCGAAGACACACGTAATATTAGAAACGCTGTACCATGACCACTTCAACTGGCATCAAAACGAATCGTGCCCTTGGATGTCATTGTTCCTCGAACACGATTAGGCAAACGTACTTCTAAGCCTCTCGGACATGTCACCTCAAGTGTGATCATGTGACCGTACCGCTATGCCGCGGATTATTTCCGCTAACATAACAGGCGTTTGTGCAAGAACGATAACTCGTTGAGCAAACACGATTCAGAAGCGTAACGCAAATAGCTAGATTTGACGATAACGCGACCGCCGTTAAGGACAATCTACCGACAATCCAATTAGCCCCCGCTATATACACGTATGCATACAAGGGCGAGAAGATCAATCTGTGTCTCATTGATCTAGCATCGCTTTAACATTGAGCCCACAACTTACTGCACCGGTAGACATACTATTGATGGTCACTAAACTGTTTCATTGTGGAATTATTGGTGAATGAGATGCCACACCGGCATACAAGTAAAGCTTTGGAATTATACGTACATCTTAGACGATAATAGTGTAGCAAATCAGATAAATAGATTAGGGAGGGAGGGGGGGGGGCGCTATAGGATAACTGAACTCTCGTAAACGCTTAGACCTCAAATAATTAAGGACTGAACCTAAGAATGCATTTGGCATATTTTAAGTTGTACGGGTTCGCATCTTTGTGTTAGTGTTGACTTCAGCCGCTGAATTTTAGTTTACATGCCAAAAAATGACACCTTTGATCAGAGGTGCATAATGGCATGCAACACAATTTTGACGACAACAACGAACGTGTCCATATAGATGTTTTAAAAAACTAACTTACTATTAGCATAAGGTTGTGGACGACTGATATATATATATATATATATATATATATATATATATATATATATATATATATATATATATATATATATTACACTGTTTTTTTTTTATTTAGCTCATAACGAGGTGTAACCAATTGGCTCCCCAGCGAACGTGACGACAAACTACACCAGCTATACATATTGATTTAACACATACCCTAGATATAATTACTCAACACGCGTGCATGACACTGCCGAGCAGGGTCTCCGCTGTTGCCGCCTCACATAAGGTTATTATTAAGGAGGCGAGGTAGGAACTCAGCACATCGACCGCTGCCATAGAGCATCGTATATACACGCACATATACGGACGACCGAGGACTTCCCTACCCCTCCACTTCCCGGCTCCTGTTCGCCCAAAAGAACACAGGCGAATCGATATTTGTCGGATGCCCGTTGCTTGCTAAGAGCGTCTGCTTGCTCTCGTCTCGATGCTGATCAGCGCAAAGCGTATCGGTTGTGTCCTGCTGCGTTTATTCCTCAGAGATACAGAGTCACGGAAGAGAGCCCTGCAATCTGCGACTTAACGCCAATTGCTTTCAAAGTATGAAAGAGCTTCATTAGAGACAAAGAGATTGACGTCTAAGAACGTTACATTCAGAGCCAATTGGATATGTATATATATATATATATATATATATATATATATATATATATATATATCAACAAACACTACACGGATATGTAAACATATCATATGTCAAGATATACCATGGACTTGCTGGCATTAACAAAGAAGTCATACGCTTCGTGAAGACCATTGGCCCTGGTTTAAAGCCTTCTAAATGTGAAAGCATCGCTGGAACTCAGTTCACGTTTCCGCCTCAACGATGCTTGTCCACAAATGCTATGTTATTTATTGACACAACCGGCATGCACCTGAAACAAACGTCTTTGATGAGCTACTTCCTCTCCTCTGCGCGGCACTTAAAAGTCCAGACCCTTTGTTTTTTCCATCAGACTTTTTTTTGTGGAAATTAGCTAAGCAAATTAAACTGCGACAGGAAAAAGGCAAGCGTTTGAGCGCCATTTACGGCAACTGTCATCAGGCGGGATGGAGTGGGACATATAATTGACGACTTTGACACCACTAGTGTTGGTTTAACGCCAAATGGCGTTGGAGTGACTATTGTAACATACAGCAAAATTACTCCACATATACGTACAATTCTCCGAAGTTATCGCAGAGGAACAAGTTGAGGGTCAGTTGGCCCGCGTTCTATGTTATTGGCAAAAAAGAATCCAAAAGAAAGCTAGACAAGCAGATGAGTAGATGGCGCTAAGTGCAGAATCCCGTATTAGTGAGTCAGGCTGGTGAAGTGCTAGTAATTGAGCTCTTTGCTAGTATCGAGCCAGTGTCTGACGGACACTAACGTCTTTGCTCTGTTTAAAAGAGTCCTTTTGGGCGTCCGACATGCAGTAGGAATCGACGTGCACTAATGAGATTAGGAGTCAAAGTGCCGTCATTTTCGTACAAGAATTACCCTGCCCGACAAGGCAGAATTTTTTTCTAAAGTTTTGTGAAGTAATGTTTGGCTTATTTCGTTACTCCGATATAACTAGACGGACATTACTTCACAACATATGTGTCGCGAGGCAAAAACAATCTGTTCTGTTGAGAAGCTGAGCATAATGAATTCGGAAGAAAATTCTACAGATTTTTCAATGGGTTTTATAACTTCCTGAAGTAATGCTATATCTATATGAACAATTAGAAGTGAAGGATCGTTCTTCATGGTGAGTGCCACGATAGCTGACCATCAATCAAAAACATACTTTAAAGATATTTTGCAGCAATACTTATCGATGTCTAAGCGCAATCTATAGGACTTTTTGTCGCCGTAATTCGTGACCGCGGACGAACTCTGGCGCCATCCTTACACACGCGGATGAATACAGTGAACGGCGTATTGTGAATGTGCGCAGAAGGTGGTGATGTGTGACTCTGGTTTATCGGTCAGGAAGTCGGTAATGACCGCCCTTTTTGGAATTCCCAGGTAATTATTTTCATTGGCTAATTACAAGAGGACCAAGCAATCAAAGGAGCAGCACAATATTCTGCATTCCACACCAGACAACGCTCGTTCTAACACATTCGTAGTCGTAGTAACAGAATACGGGCTTCCTACGTCTGGAATATAAGTGACTTGCTGCGATCATATATATATATATATATGTGTGTGTGTGTGTTTCGTTCTGCATGGAATTACATGCATGTGTTTGTAGCCCAGCCGTCTCTCTGCATATTTCGTTCTCTGCCCTAATGCCTTATTGCCTGTCGTTTTACCCATTTTCCTTCCTTGCTAAAGTAGTCCCCACGCTTGACAGCATACATGCATGTTAAACGGAACGCAATGTGCCTGTGGCCGTATTTAAGCGAACATCTGTCATCTGCATTGTCATCGTTGTTCCGGCTACATCTTCAATGTTGTGCCTGTGCAATGCATTGAGTTACTTTTGGGTATTTTCCCTTTTGTGGCTCATTGCACTAAATTACACCGGTGCGCCTAGAAGACAGCACCTTAACAAACACACGTTTTAAGGCGTGTGCCAACAACGAGCGACGACAATAGCAGCAGCATTTAGAACAACTTTAACAGCAGTATCTACATTTTTTTAACATTCACAGAGTTGTTTATGAAGGTGATGCAATCTCAACGGCAAAAAACACTTTATCTCTGCCCTATATATATATATATATATTTAGTGGGTGTAGACCGTAGGCATCGACTTCATTTCCGCATGCTGCGCAAAGAAAGGGTTCGCAAATTGGAGCTCCTATCCTGATAGAGGCAGCCATGCGAAAAGTGGTTGGGTCCAGCATGGTGCTTTAATGTGGAGATGGCAGGGCTTTGAGCCAGCCTCCACAAGAAGTATCTTGGGTGGCTCAAAAACTGCTCGTTCATGCCGCGTACACAAAGAGTGCTAGATATATCTTGCTAGCTTTCTGCTACTATATCTGTATAGTTTGCGCTGAGATAGATGCTCTTCCAAAGGGCCGGGGTTCAATTTTATCCAAATTTTACACTCAATTTCCATCTTATATTTGTGAATTACCTGTTGCACGTCGTGGCTTAGCAACGATTCTGACAGAGATCCGGCCTGGTTCATATCAGCGTAACATACTGGAGCAAGATCTATTGAACTCCTTAAGCCAAGTCCACTCTCATTACCACTCATCTTTTGTCTGCCTAATGGGGCCCCTAGTAGATCCATATCAGCCTTGTCTAGTTGTCTCGCTAAAGGTAGAATCTCTATGATCGTAGTTATTGCGCGTGTTCTGTCTTCCTGGGATCCACCAAAAGCAGGTACTTCGCATTTCTCTATATTTAGATGTAGGTCTTCTTGTTGTTCACATTCTTTTATTTGGCGTATGTCGCAAATAAAAAATATGTGCCAAATAAAAGAATGTGAACAACAAGAAGACCTACATCTAAATATAGAGAAATGCGAAGTACCTGCTTTTGGTGGATCCCAGGAAGACAGAACACGCGCAATAACTACGATCATAGAGATTCTACCTTTAGCGAGACAACTAGACAAGGCTGATATGGATCTACTAGGGGCCCCATTAGGCAGACAAAAGATGAGTGGTAATGAGAGTGGACTTGGCTTAAGGAGTTCAATAGATCTTGCTCCAGTATGTTACGCTGATATGAACCAGGCCGGATCTCTGTCAGAATCGTTGCTAAGCCACGACGTGCAACAGGTAATTCACAAATATAAGATATATACCCATATATATACCCACTATATTATATATACCCACTATATATATATATATATATATATATTTATATATATAACGTGACTCGCATACACAGCGCGTGCCTAGATGGTTCGCGATTCTACGACGTAGTGCTAGATTAAATTGTTAAGATAAAAAATAAAAAATATAATGATAATAATAGCGTGTTGTCTGGAGCTGCTGATGCTGATAATAATAACGGACGATATATATATATATATATATATATATATAGTCTGGCATATTTAAACTAACGTAAAAACAAAACTGTTAAACATATATATATATATATATATATATATATATATATATATATATATATATATATATATAATTTATTTATTTTTTGTGGAGGAGGGTTAAATGCAGTTACGCACTGCCGCTACGATTAGGAAATTAGCTTTTCGTCTCGAGCTGTGTGGAACTCGACAGCAGCGGATGGATGTTACTGAGACCCATACACACTAAACTCGTTGATATTTTAACATTATTTTAAACAAGTATAAAGCCATTTTTAATGAAAATAGCAATACCGGTAAGGTGGTAACATTTCTGGTTTTTACAAGCTCTATAGGGGCACCAATTTTTCTTCACATAGAACAGGCTAAATTGCATTAATGCACGCTTTCACGTTGGTCTTTTATTGGGTTGTGGTCGTGGCACTATTAGCGTACACATTACTCATCAAAACGCCAAATTTCACAAATCTAGCTACGCCGCAAGGTTCTAACAGCCAGTGAATGTTCCCGTTACGCGAGTTTACCCGTCTGGGACACTTCATCCTCAAAAGCTCAGTTATCTCGATGCATCCTCAAAACTTAATTATCTCGGCTATGTGCATGTGGCACTATCTCGTTCAAATTAGAGTTCACTCGCATCGATTTCATCCATATTCGGCCAAAGACACTTAAGGTTCATGCTGCGATAACGCTCGCCATTCACCGAGAAGTTAAAAAATGGAAACATAATGATTCCTTGAGACCAGCAGACCAGAGGCCGCACCAGACCGTGACATATGGCACTTGTATCTTTGTGAATCACGTGAGGGTTGTCGGGTGCCCAGATGCATCAGTTTTGGTTGTTCATACTTCCATTTAGCTGGAAATGCACTTCATCGGAAAAAAAAGTTTATTCACAGAATCAACATCACGCTGTATCGATATCTCCGAAGCCAATTGATGAAGGCTGATCGCTGATGGCCTGCGTGCTTCAGCTTTTGCTTCAGCTCAGAATCGTATATGGGTACATTGCTTGATCCGACCACCTTAGAAAATACACCAAGTTGAGACGCGCAAAAGATTGCAGCTGTTAGACACGTGACGAAACCTGGGTTTTCGAGCCTTATTATTCCACACTGTCGGCCACAACGGCAGTATCTTAAGTCGATACACAAACTTTTCAGCACAAGGTTACGCCTGGCGTTCTCACCCGGCCGGCTTATTTGACCGTAAATCGCACAAACAGCTCGTCGACAAACTCGTACACAATTTCCCGTTTCATAACATGCTCTGATCATCTCTACGCCTTGTTCCATTTAGTAGCCTATTTCCTTGGATGTGGCAGCCCTACTCTGTTCGTTCCTACAGCGAAGACAACAGATCTCAGAGAGCGCAAAGCTAAACGTGGGAACCTTTGAAAGACGCCAGCTTATTATTCCGAAACCCCTTGCAGGCGTCTCGACGCATCTAGATGGCCAAGACATAACACGCAGTTAAGCACACATGGAAGCGCACTTGGAGGCGCACACGATAGCAGACGGTTCTTCCTGCTTCTGCGTATTCTTCTCTCTTCCGTCAGAGGACAGGGCGGTGAACATTCCATTTCAAGAATATGGAAATTCGCGCCCCGGCGCCAAAGTTCAGTACGGCGCAGTTCGATAGACAAGTCATCATAATGTGAATTCTGCTGATGATATATAGTGGTGGTTGTGGTGGTGATGATGATGATGATATGGTGGTGATAATGATGGTGATCATATTAATAGGTGGACGTCCCAGTACGTAATGCAACGTCCCAACCGGGATAGAATTCACCTAGCCTTCCAATAGACAGCAAAAGAGTACCTGCAGCTGGACATTCTAGCATGTGCTGTAGCCGACAATCAACAATGTCCGGTCGATGGATAGCTTTTGGTTGTATGAGGTGACCGGATCAACCGCTGATAGTCAACTCAATATCTCTATTTAAGTAATGATGTATTCGGCTATGTTCGGTGATCTATAGAAACTCAGAGAAACGCTACCTGGAAGACGGTTATTTGGGCTACTGCATGTAGCTTGTCCGTCCAGGTCATTCGAGCAACACGATCCTAAGCAACTTTTTCAAGATGGGCTATACTGAGTGGGACGGAGTGAACGGGATGCAAAACAGATGCACCGTTATTTTAATAATTATGAAACACGTTATCTTAAATCTAAATTGTTATCGGAACTGAAAGTGCAAGAGTCCTACAGGGCGTATACTCGCTGTTCATGTCTGGATGATGCCCCAGCGCTGCAATTGCTACCGAAGCTTTAGCCTAGGAAGCCGTGGAAAAACGAAAACGCCAAAGTTTTGCGAGGCATATTATGTTTGTTGTTGTTGCATTAGGAGCTGCTACTGGAGTTGCCGGAATAACGACGTTATGAGTTTTATTCGTTGCATGCAACGAGATCAGGCAATATCTGCAGGCAGGCAGGCAGGGTCTGGTTCTGTGAAACGAGGAAATGCTGACTAGTACCCTTTGGAGGACTTCCTAAAGCAAACATTTATGTGTGCCTCTCATGCCGCTGCATGAAGCATGAAGTCAAAAACTGCATGGGACGCTTTCTTTGTTTATCTATGGGCAGTACGCCACTCGCAAGGAGTCAGAACGCGCACTCCTGTGACACTTGACGAAACATAGTCGACTTCTGTTTCAACTACTTGTATGAATGAGCACGAGCGAGGTGACACAAACCCTAACGTAATCACTCACTATGCTTGTTTAAAATAGAGATGCACAGATAATTAAGCCACCGGCCATGGCTGGCAGGTCAAGGCTACCGTCCACCGGCGCTGCTGATGCTGAGGCTCCACCCGCGTTTGAGATGTTCCCCCGGGCCAAGAAACAGTCTAGCTATGAGCTCGAGTGCAAGATACGTGACACGCGTTGAGCGCCACAATCTCGTTTTTGTTTTCGTTCCTCTCGCATTAGCTATCTTGAATCGCCGAGCATTTCGAGCGCCAAACAACTCTAGATCTGCAACTCATCTCCCGGATGGTCAAAAACCCGGACCGTTCGTTGTCCGAGCTTCGAGCTTAGTCCCCTGCGCAATATGTATACGTAACAGATGATAGCCATCGTGCTTGACTTTAGACGAGTGTTTTAATTTGTAGACATGTTTGCGTGGAAGCACTCGCTTCTCCAGCATCATGCAACTCTTCGCTCTCTAGTTTGTTTTTTACCGCTCTGACAACCACATTTTAGACGCTCGTAATGGGCTAAGTTGCCTGTGGCACGATATCGTCTAAATGCATCTATGGCCATTGCGTTCTCGTACTGAAATTTAAATAGGCTTTGTCCAGCAGAGGTATGTAGCAGGAGGACAATGACAACCACGTCCAACGAATACAACCGGCAAGTCAGGGGCTCGAACTTGCGATTGTTTTGCTTACCATGGCTGCCATGGTAACGCCCCGTTTTGAACGGTGCGTTAGTCGCCTAAGCCACCGCCGCTACACATATAAAATAGAATACACATTTATATATATATATATACAGGGAGTTGTAAAAAAATTTGATAATTGATATAGGAAATTGTAGAGCTCATTAAAGCAAATATTTTTTCCAATGGAACACGGTGTCTGAGAAGTCTTGTTTCGGAGTGAGAGTGAAATTACTACATTAATATGGCAATGCGAACGGTGGTTGCGGAGTAATTAAAATTTTTTAAGGCGGGATGTTCAGATTAAGTGCTTGTAAAACGACTGCATGGCGACCCGCTGCGGCTGTCGCGCGACACGTCGGCGGAAGTAAACGTCGCCACACAGTCGCTTTACATGCACTTAATCTGGACATCCCGCCGAAAAATCTTAATTACTCCGCAACCACAGTTCGCATTGCCATAAGTTTGGTATCAAAGACTTCTCAGGGACCATGTTCCATTGGAAAAAAAATTGCTTTAACGAGCTCTACAATTCCCTATATCGATAATCAAAAATGTTTGCAACACCCTGTATATATACATATAAATATATATATATATATATATATATATATATACATATATATATACATATATATAATTATATATATATACATATATATAATTATATACACACACATATATATATAGACATTAGCAAGAATTGTTGGATCGTGAGTCGGCTGTCATCGACGAGGCAGGCGACCGCCCATCTGATTTGATACGCTTTCCTTCATCATCTCCACCTTCGTCCACTTCTCCTACGTCGAGCTTTTTCCCATCATCGTGGCCGGTCGTCCCGGCCGGTGGCCTGCACAGGTGTTCCGGGCCAGCCATGTTCGCTGGGAGCAGCTACTTCCGCCGCTGATGTTGTTTGTGATGCCGCTGCTTTTCTATGGTGGGTTTTAGGGCGTGTGCCGCTGCGACGCCAAGCGGGAACGAGGCCATGATGAAAGGGAAGACTCTGCAGGAAAGGGGTAGGCAGCAGGGACCGAGCCAACCAAGAGAAGATCAAGGGTTGGTCGCGGGGGAAGGCGGAGGGCGCTGGGAGTATACGCAGGGGAATGGGGGTACCTTGTGAACAGGAAACCTTCGTGGAACTTCCTTCTGACCGACCTGCCAGACGTGCGCCGCTGGCGGACGCAGGAGAAATGGGCCCTCCGACCGACCGACCGGCCATCCGGGCGACAGACGACGGACGGATAGATGAATGGATGGATGGATGAGCCAAACCGATGCACGGTCTCCTGAGTAGAAAAAGGAGAAGCAATGGCAGGATAATGAGGAGGAATAACGTTCTCATGAGAAGGCTGTATTAAAGACGGCGGCATCAGCGCGACAGTCTCCGTTTGTAGCGGCACGAGCAGCAGCGGAAGAGACTTCGAAGCAGTAACGGCAATGCCGACCTCATCGCAGACGGCAGGTAGATGTATCGTTGACTGTTCTCTCTTTATTACTAATATTGCTGCTGCTGCTTACTACTACTACTACTACTACTACTACTACCGTAAATCATATGTGTAGCATCATCATCGCCATTGTCGGAGAAGCACCCGCTCAAAGTGGAGCAAACAGTGAGCGACGAAGCACAGAGATCGTAAGAAGGGGCATCGTCGGGGTCGTTAAAGGGCGTTCGTCGGTCCCCTTATCAGGGGGCTCAGGCCGAGAGCGGCGGTGGGCCAATACGATCATGTCCATCTCAAAGATAATGGTGGTTAGGGTGGTTGTGGTGATGGTTGTAGGGGTGAAGGCGCCGCTAGTAATGATAACAATGATCGTAGTAGTGCTGCGAGCGGGGATCGTTGCAGCGGCTGTTCGTGCGGTTGTAGCGATACGGTAACAGCGTACTTCATACACGTGATTCCCGGGGGGAGGTGAGGCCTCACCGCTCGTTGTAGGAGCGGCATGGAGACGGCGGCGGTGGCGGCGGTAGCGGCGATGGAAATGACGAACGCTATGCTGGCGCGTGAAGCCAGGTGTGCATAACGAGCGCGTTAGAAACAGATTTCGAGCGGTAAACGGCGCAGTATGAGAAGTCTCTCATCCGCGATCCGCGCTTTAATAGAGCGAGCAAACGGTCACCACACAGCAACGAGCGCGCGTCGACACCACCTGTAGAGGAAACTGAGGAGGGCGCGCTTAAGCCTTGAGCCGAAGAGCATGTGTTCCTCTCAATTGCTTATTTAGGTCTCTATTTAGGTACATAAGAAAAAGATAATGGAGAATTCATATATATATATATATATATATTATCAAAACTTTTAGATTTATTTACATAAGTTCCTTATGTTAGCACTTTGGAGTGGACAGTGATATATTTATATATATATATATATATATATATACGAGGTGTGTTGGAGGTGCGTTATGTTGGTACTGGTATGTCTCTCACTTATGCCGACAAGCTCGGCCATTTTGAATGTTCACTTAATTGTTGACAGCTGCTTTGCTTGCACGTGTTTTGGATCGTCTTCGATTTTTACCTATTCAAAAAAAATGGATTAAAGAACCTGTATCAAATTTTGTGTGAAAAACGAAATTAAGTGCGCGGATGCATTCCGAATGTTGACTGTGGCATACGGAGAAGCTACCTTGGACCGAAGCAACGTTTATCGGTGGTACAAAATGTTCTCAGAAGGCCGAGAAGATGTGAACGACGAAGAGCGTGCCGGACGCCCGAGCACTTCAACAACAGACGAAAAAATTAATGAAGTGGAGAAAATGGTATTGGCCAATCGTCGAATCACCGTTAGAGAAGTTGCTGAGGACCTAAACATATCGATTGGCTCGTGCCATTCGATTTTTATCAATGATTTGGGCATGAGACGGGTCGCCGCGAAATTCGTACCAAAATTGCTCAATTGCGACCAAAAACAGCATCGCATGAACATTGCTAATGAGATGTTGAACTCTGTCCGCGACGACCCAAATTTGCTCCAGAGGGTCATAACTGGTGACGAATCGTGGGTTTATGGTTATGACGTGGAAACCAAAGCTCAATCATCTCAATGGAAGCTGCCGCACGAACCAAGACCGAAAAAAGCGCGCCAAGTTCGGTCGAATGTGAAAGTTTTGCTGACAGTTTTCTTCGATTGCAGGGGCGTGGTGCATTATGAGTTCTTGCCACAGGGTAGAACGGTCAATAAGGAATATTACCTGCAAGTTATGCGCAATTTGCGCGAAGCAATCCGCCAGAAACGCTCGGATTTGTGGAAGAACAAAAATTGGCTTTTGCACCACGATAGCGCCCCTGCTCACACATCGTTGCTTGTGCGCGAGTTTTTGGCCAAAAACAACACACTAATGATGCCGCAGCCACCGTATTCCCCAGATCTGGCCCCCGTGACTTTTTCTTGTTCCCTAAACTGATGAGGCCCATGAAAGGACGACGTTACGCTACGCTTGACGAGATAAAGACGGCATCGAAGGAGGAGCTGAACAAGATAAAAAAAAATGTTTTTTTGAAGTGCTTCGAAGATTGGAAAAACCGTTGGCACAAGTGTATAATATCTCATGGGGATTACTTTGAAGGGGACAAAATAGATATTCATGAATAAATGAATAATTTTTGAAAAAACACAAAAGTCGCGATACTTTTTGAACACACCTCGTATATATATCTGTGTGCTCAATTATCAGTAAATCTGTAACTGTGGAAAATTGTTGAAAACGCTGTGTACACCTTATATGATATATATATATATATATATATATATATAATTTTTAATTCAAGTGAAAACTCACGGACAGAATTGTTGACCTTTCTGCTGCGACTGTGGGTCTGTTATTGTCGTTTGTTATTGGTGATATATATATATATATATATATATATAAATATATATATATATATATATATATATATATATATATATATATATATATATATATATATATATATATAAACCGAGCAAGATAGCTTAGTGGCAAAAGCCTTTGCCTTGCATTCGGGAGGACTGGGTTCGAGACACAGACCGGCCACTCTTAAATTGGTTTGCATGGTTTCTAATTTAGACAAGGTAAATGCCGGAGTGGAATACAAATTAGCCATGTCATGAAAAAACCGTACACGGAAAGTAGCATTACGGAAAGTCTAAAAAAAAAATATATTTTTTTTTATTTGACAACCGTGAGGTTTAACAGTAGTAACATCTTATTTATGTTTTTCTATCGAAGGAAGTACGATCGCAGTAGTGGGCGGTGTGTATAGATGTTGTGATATGAAATCGAGGGAGAAAACTTGAACAGAAGGCAGTGTAGCGTAGCATTTATTGCACTGCCTAATGACGAAGACGACAACGAGTGTGGCATTTGCTGTGGTGGCCAAGCACGAAGATCCAGCAGCGGCGATTTGAGATTCTATTCGAGTTTTGAATTCAGCGACGAGGCGCTGGTGGTGAAAGGGCTACTTTTGCTGTTTCGACCGGGCCACAATTGGGGGCTAGATCTTCTTGATGCTACGGTAGCACGAGCAGCAGCGACAGCAACAACGGCAGCAGCAGCAGCAGCTTCAATAGCATCAGAATTGACGTTTAGCATCCGAAGGGTGGCCGCGGTAGTATCGAAGATCAGAGGCTTGCCGAGTACAGCAACATCAACAACAACATGGTGGCTGTTGCGGTCCGCTTGTCGAGGGGCGCTGGTCTTCGCCACGATGAGAGTTCACAGCAACGAAAAAAATGCGAACACCAGCAGGAAGAAGAACCGGGCATAATAATAGTAGTAGGAAAAGTAGTAGTAGTAGTAAGAAAAGGAGAACGAGAAGGAAAAATAAGAGGAGAAAGGAAAATGACGCGGCAGCATGCAGGACAAAATGGGACGCGAGCGGCCACCCGCCAGGCGACAATAAAGCATGCCTCATTACGCCTCTGCACGACCTTCCTCGCCTCGCAACCCCCGCAGCGTTTGGCCGCCGACAGACATCGTCATTATCGTTGTCGTCGTCGTCGTCGTCGTTACGTCGTCGTTGTCGTCGCCACCGTCCGCCTTTTCCTCCTCTACTATCACCCCCACGCCATCACGATGATCAGCAAGCGGCATACAGGCACGCAGGCATGGCAAACTACATCGAGCGTCCTGCGACCTCCTGTTTACTTCTCTCCCTGTTTCCTCTTCGAATGCTACAGGAATTGCTGGCGTTCCTGTTGTGGCTGCGGGTCCGCTACTGTCGTTTGTTGTTGTTGCTGCTGCTGTTGTTGTTACTATGTTGTGACGTTCTCGTTGTCTTTGCCGTCTCATTCATCTTTATCGTCGTCGTCGTCGTCGTCCTCCTTCGTATCCCTCCACTGTAGAAACCCGTGTCGTTCGTCCTATGTACCTATACCAGGACGGGGTGGTATTGGCGCTGGCAGCGGGAAGTCTTCGAGAGGCCGCGAAAGCCCGCCACCACGCAATCTTCGGATCGGTTTTAAACGCTAACTATCGACTTGTAACCACTCGTTACAGGTCACTACTCGGATTACTAAGCTGTCGATTCTGTTACGATTATAAACAATCCCTCGACAACTACTAGTACTAGTAACCGCAATAGCCGTGGCCGTCGTTAAGGCTTCCCGGTAAATCGCCCCACCTTACCTTCCCCAGGTTGCAAGCCTAGCCCCCCCCCCTTCACTTCACAACAACAATAGGTTAGACCGTAGGTCGCATCCGCTCTCGCATACGACAGCGACCACTATTAACACTACGACTAGTACTTGTTGGGTTGTAGCTTGAGTTAATTCATTCCGGCCAAATGCTGGTTTGGCTTGTTTGACGGTGCTATCATATTGCGTGTCAATCGCGTTCGCCTGCCCTCCTCCTGTCCGTCTGCGTCACACAGCCTCCCTCTGTGGGTTTCTACATCACCACCACCACAGCTCTATGTCTCCGTGTCTTGAATACCTGAACAAAGCATTGAATATAGCGGGAAACCACGCATAGCCGTTTGCCCGCCCCGAAAGGTGGTTTTACAGACGACAACGTTGTTATCCAGTGGCAACTAACAAAGGTAACGCTATCTTCCTTGCGTATAGTTGCGTCAATAAAGAAAACATGTATAGAGAGGAAGAGACGGGAAGTGTGGGTTCGTAAACAACCTATTGTTATATGTTTCCCATGTCTGTCTATGTACTGTTAATAAATAGTATATACGTAGACATGCTGCCAAAAAGCAAACAGAGAAGAAAACCATATAATCATAAGGGCACTTTCGACGCACTCACGGTCTTGAAGAGGGGGCCTTAGATTTTCCTTAAGCTCACTTTCTAGGCGGCCGCCGTTCACGTAGCGTTGACAATTCACTCCGAGCAGCGGAATTTCAGCGAGACATGAAGAGACGAATTACTATTTTCCATGCTACTGTACGTGTATATTTGAAGTATAATTCACCGTCTCCTTAAAAGCCACATGATGATTTCCTACTGTTCGTGACAAAGACAGCTGGTAAATAGCGCAGTTAGGGGAAGAACTCTCCATCATATGGACTTTCTACTGAGGGGCGCTAGGCTTGAAGTGTCTCCAACATTGCCACAGCATTATTTGGCACTTACCTAGAGTTTCGGCAAATCCATCCTTGCTATCACCCAATAGATATAAGTAGTACTGAAATTAGAGTTGCACTGCCAATGCAGAAGTATTAGGAATGTGACCAATATTTTGTGCAACATAGCACTAGGAATTGATAAGGTTGACTGTGTTTTTCCACAAAAAAATGGTCCGATTAAGTGCAAATATATTGCAAGTGTTTGCAACTGTGCACAATATTGCTGTGGCGCAAACTTCAACTAGGAGAAGACAACAACGAAGATATCCGATACAGCAAAATACCACAACAATCGCTTTCTCATTTATTTAAATCGTAGAAACATCAGCCATAGCGGGGTGTGTTGGCTGATTCGGCTAGACCCGTACAGCTTCTCTGACGTCGGCATTTTGATTGAATTACTTATCTTATCTCGAGGCGCCACTGAAAAACCTGGGTACTCAGATTGGGGCGCTGCCAAGCGAAATTTTTCGGTAGGTTCTCTCTGCAGCACGTCTTTGTACCCGTTCCTCTCGATGATCCAGGCCGCGGCTCTAATAAGATGAAATGCTCGAGCAGCACACGCGCGCGATACCGTGGTTCCGTGTGATTCGTTTCTCCTTGGCAGCATCATTGCGGTGTCGCCGGGCGTTGTTTGGGGCCGAAACCGCTTGATTCGTGCCGGCTCGCTGAGCCGCAGAGAAAGGTCTCATTAACTGTGCCTCCTGCCTGGCCCAGTTGTTTCCTACTCCTTGCATAACATATCATGATCGTCCATGTTCATTTATTTGCTCACCGCATCTGCACGTTTGGTTTGGTGCTAGTAGTGGATGGACGCTTAATCCTCGTGCCGATAACACAAGACCTGCAACGTTGCGGTCGAGGAGAGCTGTCGCAGCGACCCAAATCGGGGATCAGGGCCTAGAGGCCTGGATTTATAGATGGCATCCGCTTTGGCCAGCCACTGTGGTGCGGGATGCTGGTCGTTTGACAATTGCTCACCATTCTTTGAGGCGTGGTTGTTGTTCCTCTCATTCTTCTTTTTATTCCTCTGATACTGCTAATCTCTGTTCTCTGATTGAAACAAGCGATAAACAAAATTCGCGTTTCAGGGTAGGAAAATTGGAACGGCACGATCACCCAGCAATGGCACTCCATTGATCATCATCAAATGCACAAAGTGTAAATAAATCAAAGGCGTGCTAAACTAAACCCGCTTATACCTCTCACAGCGCGGCTAACGCTCATGGACAACATCACAGTAGCGACAGTATGAAGTAGCCTCGTGGTGGCGCTTGCATATTGGCCGCTTTGCAGTAAATAGCATAAACAGGGGCCTGACCTCCACTGGACTGGTTTACGATTTCTGCTGACGAAGGCCAAGAGTTCAAACACACTATTGCAAACCGTCGGCCAGATGAGACGTATAAGTATTGGTGTTTTACCAGTGTCCATGTTTAAGCATTTTAATAACACAATATTTTTTAATAATGAGGTCATTACGACATATGGCGACTACTCCCAACTTCGCAACTGCTATTATCAGTGGAGACTGACTTGCCGTTAGGATATTAATTTGTTCGAACAATGGTTCGGATATTGTTTCGTGATGGTAATGCATACATGTTATACTCGATGACAGGACCGATCCTACCGTGCTTACAGTCCGAACGTTGTTCCTGAGACAGTGCAGTTATAAATGTGTACAAAACGGGCTTGCGTTTCTACTCGTCTGTTGTTCAATTTCAGGAAAAGAGAGTTGGCCGCTTGCGCGTTTCCATCTTCGTCCGCGATTATATCCTGAAATTATCCCACCGCTCACGTTATTAGCCTGCTCTTAGCCCCGAAGTGGATGTAGCTAGCGTCAGAACCTCGATCGTTTTCCTGATTCCCAAACTGGCTGAATTATGGGCAACGTGGTGGTGTATGTCACGAGAGATAATGCTATTATCCTAATGCGCCCGATACATTTCGATAATATCGAAACAAGAAACAATTTTATTGCAACCACAGTCGCTTTAGTAGAAAAGCATGTCCGTCCCATATATATATATATATATATATATATATATATATATATATATATATATATATATATATATATATATAATATAGCCTTGGGGTAAATCATACTATCAAGGGCTTCACCAGCAGGCCCCCATAGAAGTGCATAAACCAACTCTATATAGCAATTCCTTCAGTATGATCTGTACAGTAGCTATATGTCACATTGGAGCGTTCTACCGCCACCAGTAAGGGCACTGTTAGTGTGGGCGCGAAGCTGCAAGCACAGAGCTTTAGGGTGATGCGGCGCGTATAAGATGGCCGGAGTTTTGTACTCCGAACTGTGGCCAAAAAACGCGCATGGCTTAAGCACGCTTGTATGCGGCGGAGGTCGCCATTTGTTATTTCTGGGCCACCCAGACCAACGTTCTGGTCTGCTCGCCGCGGGCAGGAAGGACACTGCAGCAGAGAGTGATCTCGGATCGGAGCGTCCGAGAGCGGCCAGTGAAGTCGATCGGACTCAGTTACCGGTAGGTAGATGCCCAGCTACCTGGCTAAATAGCATCGTCGCTGCCGCCTGGAAGGCCGTCAGCGGGTCGCGGCGAACCGGGTTCGGTCGCCGTCTACACTGCTAGCCTTCACTACTCGCCCGCTACTCGGTGTCGAGTGGAAGCCAAGCCAAAGCAAGGAATGATGTTCCGCATCTCGTCTTGTTCGGCGTCCCATCCGGGTCGCGATAAGGCCCGAACGATGGCGCGATATACGATGACGTTTTCCATTAGTCGCCAGCCACAGCGGGGGGGGGGGGGGGCGGAGGGTGAAACCGAGATGGCTGGCGACGGCAGCGAAGGGCGGCTGTCGGAGACCGCCGACCACCGATGGGTGAATGATAGCCGCGTGGCCTTGCCTCGCCTCGCCTCACCTGATTCGATACGTAAAGGTGAGGAAGAGCCAGAAGTACACAGAGGCAGATAGAGACAAACTGACAAACCGCACTTCTGCGTGGAGAAACGATGGAGGAATACGAACCCCCGCTAGTGGAGGCGCGGTATTAGCAGCTACTAGGCAAAGTCCATTGCTCCACGATCCCACTTAGGACGAGACCCATGTACTAAGCCCCGTTTTCTGGTGCAGATTTCCATCCGCACCCAGAATGAAACGGAAAAAAAACGGGAATAAGAGAAAGAAAACGAACGGTCACCTCACTTCCCTGATATCTTCCTAGATGGCTCAATTGAACTCGCCCGTGGGGCCTTTTTTAATATGGGAGGTTCAGAAAATGCATAATGCACGGTCGGTGTTGGCAATGAACAACACCTAGTGTGGGACTCTCACCCACTAAAAACCCCAGTCCTCCCCACTCCCCTAAGATTCGAAATTGTGTTAGACAATACTTCAAAACCATGAGAGGGGAGTCCCGTGCTCTACCGGCTCATGGTTCCCGAACCCGGGGAGATGCGTCGAGATCCTTCACCTGAAAGCTGGATTGCGTTGGGCCTGTGGGGCCTAAATAGTATTTAGCATGCCAGAATGGACTGTCGACAAGAGACTGTGCCATGTTTATTGACATCGTCGTCGTTCATCTTCGCGCAGCCGGCCGCTTGTTGGATCCTTCGTTGTCGGATCTAACACCAGGCCCTGTTTGTTGTTGCAATTCCACTGCATGCCCGCAAGTCCAACCAGTCATGACTGCCACTCGATAGACTAGGCGGTAGGTGGTACTGTAACTAGTGGCCTTCTGAATGAATTCCTTCTTCCACTGTGACTTCTGCAACTACTTTCTCGTTGTCTTCCTCTATGCTGTATGCTGCTTCTCCTTACTTATGTGTTTTCGTTTTTTTTTGGGGGGGGTTATTTCCGCACTACTCCTTGCTTTTCACACACTGCTTACGGCACAAGAGCGAGCAAGGGGGAAGGGTGGCGACGGTGGTATCGATGGAGAGGCCGGTGTGGCTAAACGGCGGGCGCCACACGCGAGACTAGCGCCATCTGTGCCAAACCAGGTCCTTCCTTATAAAGGCTGCTCGACTGAACGGGGGTAGCCAACTCGCGTTGCAGCTGCCCCACTGCTGCTCCTGCGGCAGCGGGCGCTCCTACTTCTGCAAGTTTAGCTGCGAGCTGTGAGGTGGTGGCAGTGGTAGGTGTGTTCCCGTCCCGTCCCGTCCCGCCGCCGCGGCCGCCCTTCGTCTCTCGGTGCAGGAGCAGGAGCAAACGTCTCTGAAAAACCAACCCCCGCTTCCCCCCCCCCGCAAGACCCCTTTGCTCATGCCTTACTCTCAATTTCATTCCACATCCGAGGCAGCTCCTGGCTTTTCTTCTCGCCATCCAGCTCCTTTGCCCTCGAACTGAAGCTATCGACACCGCGACAAAGGGCTGGCGGCGACGACAGCGATCCTATGTAAGGGGGCCGTCGACAACGTTTCCGGTAAACACGGCGACGGCGTTGGCGACGAGGAACAACAAGTATAATAACGATGACGAGTCGGCTTGTGTTTTACATTGGTTGCATGCCTACGGTCGCATGACATTACTTTACCCGTACCTCGAATAGCAATGACACGTTAAGACGATGGCTTTCGCCTGCCAACTGCTGGCCTGAGCAGGCTTTTCAAAAAAATAATATATATATATATATAAATATATATATATATATATACATATTTATATAAATATATATATATATATATATATATATATATAAATATATATATATATATATATATATATATCCTAGCGGTTGTCCAATGGGTATTGTGTTGCTTTCTATTGATTAGCTGGTGAATGGCTGCCTCAAAATAAGAGGCTGTAAAGCACCTCTACTCTTTTTGGAACCTTTGAAATCTAAGCTCCTCTATGAGTCACTGCCTAGTGTTATAGTAAGCATTTCTTGCTGTAAGCCTAGCTGTACGCGTCGACTTTGCTCCATGGCTTATTTTGCTTTTAAGCAGTACACACAATTTTAACGATCATTTCCAATGGCTTATTTCCCTACCTGGTGATAAAGTTTCAAGCTATCAAGTATCTGTCATTGTACAACAACAAAGTCAAAAAGAGTAAACAGCGTTTGAGCGGGTACGGAACTTTTCCGTATATATATACATACCCACATATACGTGAGTAAGAAAAATATAAATAAAAAAAATATATTTTTTTTTATTGATATTTTTTATACTCACGTAGATGTGGGTGTATGCATATTCATGGTACAAATACTCATGTGTAGAAGAAATAGCCAACACGCAGCCGTATCATCTGCATGAGGGCAATCGTTGTCAGC
>QVRM01001473.1:150000-185000 GCA_003439945.1 Dermanyssus gallinae
ATATCACAGAGGTATTTGAGTAGCTGCTTTGACGTAGTTCATACCCTTTCGTGCATAAACTACTAGAAAATGCATACGTCCAAGAAAGAAACACAAGGAAAAGTGTTAAGCAAACAACCGAGGTTCCCTTGTTTGTTGGCACAGTAAGCCAATCTCTCAATCCAGGATTGACTAAAACTCCTTGTCTGTTGTCAGACTATTCAAGCAAAGTATTTTTTTGCCGAATGAATGAAAACTTAATTCTAGCGATACTTTACGAAAATAATATTGCCTCGCCATAAAAATGCTTTGACAAGGATTTGGTAGATCATTTCCTAAGGTAATGATTGGGAGTCGATTATATTTACTCAAATGAATATTTCGTCTTTGCGAATTAGACAGTTCACCATATTAGCATACTATCTACCATTGACATTTAATTCGTTGCCATGGAAATGTCTAACAGTTCAAACTTTCCATATTAACTTGGCGACTCATACGAATATTGTGTCGAGGGTGCAATATTATGTTTGTTTGTTTTAATTTAGGACAAAATTCGTTCTATGGAAGTTTTATTAGACACGTTTTGTCTATATTGGGGGCCACTAGCTTAGATCGACAAGTACCTCGGTTTGAGTTGAACCCTCGAATTAAGTAAATGAACAAATATCAATGACGATATGGTGTTGACTGGCTAGCTAGCTTTCAATCGATGATGCATTT
Organism: Dermanyssus gallinae; assembly: GCA_003439945.1. Lineage (NCBI taxonomy): Eukaryota > Metazoa > Arthropoda > Arachnida > Mesostigmata > Dermanyssidae > Dermanyssus > Dermanyssus gallinae. The sequence continues at coordinate 150,703 of QVRM01001473.1, forward strand.
TTATTATCGCAAATCCGTAATGAGGATGGCAATTAGCGAAAGACCAAGGCACCCACCAAGCGGTTTTAGCGACGTTGTATTAAAAAAACTTTTTCGTAGACGTAGACAAAATTAAGACCGAACTTTTCTCGCATTTGATTCTCTGGCTACTGACATAAAACTTAGAAAATTGTAAAGATGATTGTGCTACTACAATTGTTATTGTTGTTGTTGTTGTTATTGTTGCTGCCGTTGTGACTGGTTGTTAGTGGTCTTCGTTTTTTGCAAAAATTGTGTCGGAATCGAACACGCGCTCGTCGTATGCTGTAAAGATTCGATATTGGCCCGCGACGTAGGCGATACAACAGCGGTTTCGTTTCGCCGCGATGCGTTCTCAAGGTGATACCTGTCGCGAACTTGGAAGCGATCTCAACGCAAGTTCACTCAAATCTCGAGCCAGCGCAGACGAGGTGAAGTGGAGACGCTTTTGGTTCGACAAGCTCTGCTTCTAGCGCCTTCCTCTACAACAGCAATTGTTGATACTATCTATTTCTAGTACAACTATTGATTCGGCCGATACCGAGTGGCTCGTAGACAGGCGAACATCGTGTCACTGCTATGAATTCGCGTCATACCCAGAAATGGGACGAGAGCTGATGGACGAGAGATAAAAAACCGTCGACGTAGCAAAAATGCCCTTGATGCGCTAGATTTACACCGGTATTGTGGACTAGTATGTGCTACAACTAACGAAAATAAAGGTATATACTACAACCAACTGGGAGAATAGTAATCGCAAAGAAAAGCAATGATGAAATATGCTAGTACCAAATCAGCTCCGATGAGGTGGTGACACCGAGGGACCAACGCAGAATAGATCTTAGTGACATGAACTAACTATTTAAATCTAGAAAAAATGACTTCCTTTATATTCTTTTATTTCTGATCTATTGGATCAGGTATCGTCAATGGTGAACCCTATCTGTAGTAGGCTCCAGCCGTAAATGCAGTCAGCTCTCAAAGACGTCGCAGTTGAGAATCAGCCTTCTGTGCATAAGAGTGCTACACTTTAGAAATCATTCTGCAACTTGCAAGCTAACCAAGGGATGACAAGTTTGCAGTGCTGGCACCGGCGAGATAACGGGGCGCTTACTAAAGCTTTTTTTTCACGCTCTGACAACCACATTTTAGACGCTCGTAATGGGCTAAGTTGCCTGTGGCACGATATCGTCTAAATGCATCTATCGTCATCGCGTTCTCGTACGGGAATTATATAGGCTTTCTCCAGCAAAGGTATGTAGCAGCAGGGCAATGACAACCACGTCCAACAAATTCAACCAGCACGTCCGGGGCTCGAACTAGCGATGTTTTGCTAGCCGTGGTTGCCATGGCAACGCCCCGTTTTGAACGGTGCGTTAGCCGCCTAAGCCATCGCCACTACCGAAATATCGCATATAATCAAGCACAAAAGAAGCGTGTTTTTTCTAGATTAGATTCAAGATTCAAATCGTGGTTTATTAAAGGAACTGCATTATACAATGCTTTAGTTCTCGTTTAAAAAATTCTAAAATTGAAATCATAAAAAAATATGCACGCTGCAAACCACCTGGCAATATTAATATAATTATCTTATAATATATTAACTATTGCCAGGTGGTTTGCAGCGATAGTTAATATAATATTGTTTAGATATGCTTTAGCTAGCATTATTTGAACAGCCGCAAAGCATGGCAGGTTAGCATCTTTGAAACGTAGTTGAATTTTTTTTGACCAATAATAGCTATTTCGTAGAGAAGATTCGTTCTTCAACAATCAATCGATTAGTGATATCAAATGAGGACACTTGCTCCTTAATAAAAATGCTTGACTTGCATCCTTAATAGAAATATGCGTACAATAAGGACACTGTCGCTATCCGGGGGAGGCTCACGTGACCTTCACTCGGACTTCCATTCAACCTACGAGAACAATGCGTATTCGAAAAAGAGAGGAAACCTGGAAGTGCATACGTATCATTCTTTTTCAATAGGCGATTTTAATTGATGAGAGCTGTCCGTCAGCTGTCCATTTGAACTGGTGTTATGCCTTACTCTGCTGAAAAGCCACTGCCGCTATTAATAATAGAATGCCGAAAAACCCTCTTGTGGCTACATGAAATTGTTGACTCTAGACAGGAACATGCTCCAACGAGTGAACCAACAAGACGCAAGCGCAGGCGCAGACGCACAACGCCGCAGTGAATCTGCCATGGAGAACCTTTGTCGTACATGCGACTATCGTTGTAGCCGCCGGAAACCGTAGTTCTGGTGTATCAAACGTACTAGCGTAGATGCCAGACCCTGTAGCCTGGCGAGTGCTTAGAAAGGGCGCGTCAGAAACCGATGACACAGCACAGCCTAGGGTGGGCCCAGAGTCCGGATGGGCGGACACGTAAACTAGCAACAGAGTGTGACACTCTACAGCAGGCCAACGGGCCGAAGGGAACTGTCAGTTCGCAGTGATTCTCGGTGGTCTCTTATACTGGGTGGACGTGACGCTCGAGCCGGCTTGCATGTGCTGAGCAAGCCTGTCTGTGTGTGTGTGTGTGTGTAGTCGCGCTTTGTCGCTACACTGTCGTTTGTTACTTTCATAGCTCGCGATTGTAGAGGGGCAAGCGAGGGTCAAGGAGCAAGCGACGCCAAAAGTCCACGACAATGACACCAAGACAAGTCAAGACAATGACGCCGATTCCGGAGACTGCTGTCCAAAGCCTCATTGCTTGACGGGCGGCGATCGTCGTCGCCGTTGTTCTGCACGCTATATCTTTGGCGTCTGGATGGATGGACACCAAATAATGGTGGTGTAAATCAGTCTCCTATCACTCGTCCGACGAGAGCATCCGGCGGCCGACGACTGAAACACAAACAACAACAACAACAACAACATGTGGGTCGTTAGAGGAAGGGGCGTTCGAGCGCGCGGGGCGTAAGCCAAGCGAGAGATCGGCCACCAACACGCCGCTTTATCGTTACTACCATTGCTACCAGCGCCTTCATAGTGGGCTGCCGGCACTATTGCCGTGATTGTTGTCTGCCCGCACAATGGACAGTATCATGCGTTTCCCCCTATTTGTCTCTCTCTTTCTCTACCTATCCACTATCCGACGCAGAAGAAATCCTTCACCAACTTCAGCAACAACAGACAGAGGTTGCGTTCTCAGCGTGATCACCATCGCATTGATAGACTCGCGCTCGCTTTATCAAAGGTGCCAACATCATAGTGCCGCTTCGCCGTTGCGCGTATGATTGGTAAAATTACAGGAATAGCCTGTGTTCGGGGAACTAGAAGCAGGCACTTGCTAGTAACGGGACGTGCTAACCGAAGTGCCAAACGTAATACTGGAGTAGAAGGAATTTAGTGGCCAGAACCCAGCAGGTTTTAGCCAGTCACGCGTGGAACTTGGGAATCAACTCGGGTGCAGCTAACTTGGCGCTCCCGTTTATGCTTACGTAGTTGTGCAGCTTCAACGGCAGAAACATTAGCGAGTGAGGGTAGATGAAGGAAGGGGGGGAGGGGGTTCGTTCTTGGGGATTGTCCGAACGGGGGCCTATTGAACAAGGGCGGATGAGGCGTATTGCAATTCAATGCTTTGTTGTGTTCACAGACGATGCCCCATGAAGGACTTACGCGCCCACAGGGCCTCGTATACAAGCTTCACGGAGTATCTATCTTTCTGCCGGGCTATCTGAACACCTATCGGGTGACTGCTCGTTTCACCCCCTTCTCTCTTTCTCTCTCTTTTGTTTTGCGTTACGAGATTACTATGCTCTATCGTGGCGGTGCCTCCCGCTCAACGCCGCTTGCGCCTCGAGCCAATGCCAAGACATCCGAACGACAACAGAGTGGCGCGTTTCTTGCTAATGGCCGCCCATTTCGATTGGTTGGTAGCAGTTGCTCTTAAGTGCAGTTTCCGCCATGAGTCGCCGTTCCGCTACGACTATAGCAACAATAGCAGCAGCAGCAGCAGCAACAACGGGAGCAATAATAACATCTGCAACAACAACAACAACAAAAACAACTGCTACGATTATTACTGCCATTGCAGCAATTGTCGGCGATTGTGACCACAACATCGGAAACAGCAACAACAACATCTGCAACAGGGACAACAACAACAACAACAACTGCAACAGGGACAACAACAACAACATCTGTAACAGGGACAACAACAAGAACATTGGCCTGAGAAACAGTGTCAGAGGCAATTGGAAGCTACTCGAGCGTTGCTGATCGCCGGCTTCCGCGCGTTGTTTGAAAATGCCCGCGAGCCAGCCGACTCGATGTGCTCGAGATGGAGAAGGTCAAATGCGACAGCTACAGCTGCAGCTGCAGCAGCAGTTGGAAAAGGACGAATCGACAAATGTTGTCTGCAATCGAATGCCGCTTCAGCACCACGGCTGAGGCGGTGGCGGCGGCGGCCACTGAACCGGGGATGGTAACGGTGGACCAACCAGAACCGTGATCACCAACCACCTCGACGCCACGGCGGTGGCGGACGGCCAGATCGGGAGAACACTGATAGCCTCTGCAAGAGCCCCAAATGCCGCCAATTCGGCTCTTGGTCGAAAGCGGTACGAACGTGTCTCGGTACGTGGTTGGAAAGAGTCGCCGAGCGAAGCTGCGCACACACATCGTCGCCAGCAGCCAGTGCCATTGCAATCGAAAGGCATTAACAATGGTACCACAGCGGCCAACAACAGCAGCAGCAACAACAACAACAATAACAACAAAAACCGGCATTCACGTCGTTTATTCAGTCGATTGCTCCGAAATCGCAAGTTGCCGCTACCACCAGTAAGGTCTAGGCTAATAGTAATTACTCGTTCTCTCTCTCTCCCGCACGCCCCGCGCTCTCTCTCTCTCTCTCGCCTTCGCTCTTCTCCTCCAGAAAGAAAGAAGAGCCTTATACGAGGAAAGCGAAATACAACTGTATATGTTCTCTCTACATAAGATCTCCGCTGAGGATGGCTGTAAATGCTCTCGCACAGAACAACTCGGCTAAGAATGACGGTTGTATATAGTACGCTCTTACGAACCATTTCCTCCGCTGAGAGCAGCTTTACAGAGAGAGAGAAAAGACATTATTACTACATAGCAGGCAGACAGACAGACAGACAATAGATTCCTCGACAGAGGGTTCTTCCGCTGAGATTCAGCTTCCACAAGGTCTGTTGGGTTTTTATCCAACCCGTCCTTGTGGCAGCATGGAAGCTGATCCTCAGCAGCGGGATGGCTTATCATCTATTCTCGATGAGCATCGTTTAAAGAAAAATTCGATGAACAACCGACACTCGTACACTGAGGGTTCGACGTATTTTCTGCCAGTTGAATGAAGCTATTTGCAGAGATTTTACAAAATGCTTATATGAAGTACAATATAGCCAATAAGCTTAGGTGGCTTAGAAAACGCTAGATAGTTAGCAACGACTAGTGTGGGATTCACAAACGCACTAAGCCGAAATGCCTCCTCACACCCTATATATATATATATATATATATATGCGCTTTTGTATTACAAATTGCTAGGTAAAACAGCAAAACCTCGGCATCTACACATTACGTGCTGCATCGGAATCAAACGCACGTCTTATGAACGATTATTGTCGTAACCCATCTCGATCAGGTATTCTGGCCTAGGTATATATATATATATATATATATATATACGTGCATACATAGTTACATATAGACTAGGAATTATTAAAATAATAAAACCGTTGTCCTCAGAGAGATAAACAAAAGCGACTCCCTTCCCCCTAACTGTGTTCACTTCAAATGAAGCTGGCCAGCAGCAGCAGAAGCAGACTCGATTTTGGCGACGGTGGCGCAATGCTGACTAAGAAGAAGGTTGGTTACTTGATGGTTTCGAGGTTACTTGATGATGGGCTACGTTGCATTTTGTGCATCTTCCTGTTTCTTGCGCTCTCTCCTTCTCCGGTATCTCGGTTTGTTGTTGTACGGCTCGTTTTGGCACGGATGGCAGCAGAGAGGACAACAACAGCAGCAGCAGCAATAAGAGCGAGAGCTGTGCGACTATAGACGCTACCATCAGCACCACTAATTAGCCCGTCAGACTTTGTTTGTTAAAAAATGAGCTGACAGGCGTAAGAGCTGGACGAGGGAACGCTAAATGCGAGCCCAGTAACGGATGCGATAGCGACCGACAAACAAGACGGTGACACCGATTAGCGGCGACCAAAGAGCCAGAAGTCGTCTGACTCGCCTAAGCGCGGCCCGCGACAGTTTCCGCAAGGCTGCCCGTGGAACGAGCACTGATGGAGGATGGGCCGACAATGAGATTTCTAGATCTAGTTCTCTTGACCCAGCTCTTTGCGGCAAGCTAAACTAACCGAAGGTAGAGAAAGAGCACCAGTACGAGAGGATAGTTTTTCCACTATCTTCTATGCAATCCGATGATTCCTTAAAATCTTTCCGACGGTCTCTGGAAATCGTTTTGCTGACCTCTGGCAGTCTCACCGACGCTCCCGGAGGCCTTTCTGTCCCGGAGGTCTCTGAAGGTTGCTTCGCGGTTCCACGCAGCTCTCTCTCCTGTGACGACTATTGTTGGTTGTTGTTACCTTGCGTTGGGCCTGTGCATCTCATTTGCCAACGATAACAAAGGAAAACAACAACAATATGACAACAGATGATAATGAAACGAAGAAGAAGAAGAAGAACAGGAAGAAGAAAATGAAGGAATAAAAAGAAGGATCAATACGTTCGCTTGCCCGTCGCTGAAACCTACGTAGAACCATGGCTACAGTAAAAAGCAGTAGCCGTCGTTCGTCCGAGTTGGCGACGACAGAACGAAACGGAGCAACAAGCATCGGAAAAGGCAATGGCGGCGTGACCTAGTGGGCTATTGCGGTAGCCGTGGCATGTATCAACATGTCCGGTCCTCGGTGCATTGACGATATGCCTCACGGTAATTCGAAGCCCATAGGGGACGAAATATAGCCTACAATTGAGCACTGGAAAAAGCACGGTGACAACAAACTGCGGCCGTAACAACGCCGACCTCTGAAACGCCTCCGTTACTTCAGTCGACTCGTGACGAGCTGGGAAGCAATAACCAGGCCGTAGTTAACGCCACGTGGACACTATCGGTGATTGTGATGAAGTGCATGATGATGCTGCTGCTGCTCTTGATTATTGTGATACGAATAATGCGAATAGTGAGATTGATCATGCTAATAGCTATGACGAGAACCGCAAACAGAAACCGCAGCCAAAGGCCAGCCGAAAGAGGTACTGGTGAAGTTAAGCGCGATGCCAAAACGATAAAGCGGCGTGTGATGCTGGACGATGAGTTCACATCTCTCTCTCTCTCTGCTTGATGGAAGCCTGGTTTTTATCATCGCTTTTACGGTGCCTGTTGTTTTCGGCTTCGCAGCTTCCACTGCAGTAGCCAACCGCTAATGCGATGCGCGGTGATATGAACATCTGTAGCGATCCAATACAAAGCTTACCTTTATTAAGGGTGATCTAATGCACTCAATAGGTGTCAGCAAGTTCACATCGGCTAGTGAGTACACGGTCGAAGCAAAGGTGATCTACGCATTCCGTTTAGCGAAAAACGTTGTGCACGAAGAAGTGAAGACGATGACCGGCAACACCGATCCAAGGATCCGTGGGTTTGAGTCCTGTGCGACGCATATCCTTGTGGAGCAATCCTTTTTGCGATTGGCAGATTTACGTTAATGTTGAAGCGTGAATATTTGAAATGATAAGTACTAATGCGCTACTATGAGTAATATCCTGCGCCCAGTAGGAAGAATCAGAAGGATAGAAAGTCCCCTTGCTACTTTGCAGAGCAGCGAATCAATATTTTTGCCAATTCATATATATATATATGCATATATATATATATATATATATATATATATATATATATATACATTAGCTAGCTGTTATCCTTATTACCAGCGACAATCGTTCGTTTGGACGGCCATTTGCCGTTATGGTAAAGCTGTTGTCCAGTGGTGTCCGTTCATACAAAAGCGGACGACCACCACCACCACCAGACTATGCCATCTATGGAGGGAGGAAGGGTGGCAGAGCAATTGGCGACAATCCGTCATTGGGCCGCCTCGGGCAACGGTTCTCGCTGTATAGACGTCCCATCACCACAGCAGCGATAAGGCGCGTGCAGTACACTTCCGCATTGTGCCTAAACGCCTCTCCCGAATTGCAGCACCACTGAACTACTATTGCTGCTGCAAGAAGAATTGTCGACAAACAGATAGCCGCATATCCGGCAAACAACACATAGTCCCTCGTAGACCCGTTGTGCGGGCAAAACGTTTGTTCATTCGCACTTCAACGAGGAAACGAGTTTAAAACGAAGAAGTAGAGACTTCATTCATCGCTAGGCTGTGCCGTGTCTTGTTTTTCGCTTTTGCGCTTGCAAATAAACACGCTCGCATGTCACTCGAATCGAACGTGGTGATGAACGTGGAACGGTCGAGGCACTGGTTGTCGTAACCATTGGCCTCCCCGGTGTTGCTGCTTCGTAGCGGATGATTAACGAACTATTACATCAAAGAACGGTATTTCGAAGGGCCGGAAAAATTGAACGCTAATGACGGACACTCTAGTAGTATTACGTATGTCACAGAAGTTGACCAGAGTGGCGGGAAATTATGTATATACATATATTTAGGCGAGCACTGCCGAGTGTGCAAATGTATTGTAAATGATTAATAAATTATCGCAATATTTTCGATATATATAATGTTTTTTAAGAACGGCTAGTTTTGTCACCGATAGATAGTATTACAAATTATCAACGGCAGAGAAGGCGCTACCTTAAGATATCCTTGTGTAACGCCTTCTGTTCGCCTCTTGGAGGTAGGTGGCAAGGCTATCAGCAGACTGCGTTGTGTTGCGCCTCGCAGCACGTAAAAACAAAAACAATCCATAAACGCACACCAATTGTAATATAAATATATATATATATATATATATATATATATATATATATATATATATATATATATAGACAAGATGCACCATTGAAAATAATGCTAGTTCGTTTCAATTGCTGCAACGGATGGCGGTAAAATGAAAGTGTGCACACTTTCCATTTCCTCTGCCCAATACAGGAATATATATATATATATATATATATATATATATATATATATATTTTATATGTATATACAGGGAGGGGCTGCCTTGAGAATAAGCTCGACTGGTAGCGCACCTCACAAGTTTTTGTGTAGTTAGTTAATCACATTTCCCTGTAACACTAAATAATAAAAGAAACATATTACAATATGTTATTATAAAGATTTACTGGTAGAGTGCATGATGCATACTGGGCGTCTCATTGCCAAAGCCACGGTAGAGTGGGACTCACAAACCCACTGAAATCCAGTCGTTCACTTTGCCCCATGTCAGAAGTGGGGTCACAGCACTTCTTGTCGAGATTAGTTCACTGCCGAAGTATTTTTAGCAGTGTTTTTGGTGTGCACTTTTGGGGCGAGTTTTGGGGCCAGCTAGAACAACTTGGGACAAGGAGCACAACAACACTAACAACAACGACGACAACAACAGCAACAACAACAACAAAAACAACGACAACAACACCAGCAACAACAACAGCTGCAGCAGCAGGCCGTTTGGCAGCACTGGTCAGCTAGAGCCACCTAGACTCTATGTGTATACACATTTTTCCAAACAGCCAGCCACCTGCTCGCGATGCGGCCATTTCGCAGGAGCAGTCTGCTAAATATGGCAATCTGCCTTTGTCCAGTCAGAGGCTCGCATCATGGCGCGTCCCAAACTTGAAACAGACGCTCACCTCAGCTTCCCCGGCCTTCACTATGTGGCCCTAACAATCATCACCACAACAACAACAACAACAACAAAAACAACAGCAACAACAACAATAACAATAACAACAGCAACCACACTATCACCAACAACCACGGCGGCCATAGTGACGTCGCATGTGCGTGCTAAGTCCGGCGGGACCGACTCATCAGCTGTCCTTGATTAACAAACACGAACTATGGCATCTTGTGCGGCACGCTTCCCAAGCATTCTTCTTCTTCAGCTCGAAGCGAATAGCTATCATCAACGTCAATACGAAAGAGTAACCCAGCAAGGTTACAGTTCGTAAGACGCACGCCATGTCTCAGGAGAAAAACAACGTTCTTTGAGTTCGTCATGGGTAGATATATATATATATATATATATATATATATATATATATATATTTGTATATAACAATTCAGACTTTGCTCATTGCAGACTCAATTGATCTTATTTGTTTTAGCTTAATTCTTGCCTCTGCGACTCTTTCTCTCTCTCTCTCTCCCTCCCTCCCTCCCTCTGTGCGCGAAAGCACAATTCTCTTTCGAATTGTTATTTCGACTATTTCGCAATAATCGTTTGTCAATGCCTGCGGGCTATAATAGTTGCGAATAGATGTTCGGCCGGCTCTCCCTGAGCGGGCTAATCCTTTGGCAAAGCCCATCGAGCCGGCATATGTACACACGCAAACACCAGTCCGCAGGTCGCACGTACGAATGGATTAGGAACGATCATACGACCCTCATGCAGGATGCATTTCCACGTTGCGATACTGCTGCTGCTGCTGCTGCCTCTTACTCCCCTCGTATTCGCCTTAGTCGGGCAGCCCAGCCGGGCGAGTACACAGCCCACCGAGCCTAAACCCAAGAGTCTGCCCACTTTATCCATAGCGTAGCGTTCTGGTGGTATATACTTAAGATTAATCGCGTTATGCGAATTACCTTGTCCGCTTACGCATGCAGTCTATACGCAGACGGGCTGGTTATTATTACAATTAATAGGACGATAGAGAGAGATGGGGGGGGGGAGAGAAAAACATTCATAGATAATAACAAATATTTGTTATTCACTCTCTCGCACATTATTGGCATTCACACAGGTACACTCAAACGAGCGAATTTGGTACGCTAGCTAGTTGGTGGTAGTAAGCTTTGCTAATAATGTACACATTTAGGCACACGTTCAGAGTTTAGACAGTTGGTGCTTTCTTACTTAAGAGCATTCTCGACTCTACATGTATACACAGTGTGTCATATGTACAGTAAGCTGCAGGTTCTGCAGGTTTGCTTTCATGCGCTCCAGTTCGTCTAACGGTCGCCACAACGCAATGGAAAAGAGCCGCTTCGCTTTAGGTCATGACGCAGTACAGGTCCTATGTTTTGCGTATGTAGGTTTGGCAGTGATTGCGTCGTGTGAGATCAAACTGACTGGTGAAAAATATTCTCGTCATGGATTACTCTATCATCGAATGTCCTGTTCAGCGCGCGATTACTGCAAACCAGTTTTGACGAAACTTAATCTGATTTGTGTGGATCGCACCCCGATTCGCCCGTTCTAGAGCCCGCAGACTACATTATATTTATATAATTCTAATCCAAATCAATTTATGTGGTTTTCGCTCGGCTTCGTACATACAGTGGGGTAGGGCGCACTTGTTACCCATGATTCTACAAAAGGACTTTCACTCCGCCCCCCAGAAACTGTACCACCGTTCAGAGCATACATGCTTACTGGCAATAGACGTTAAAAGTAAACAGTAAGATATGCGCTGTCATTCCCATAGGTCGTTTTATCGTGTCCGTTCTAGAATTGAGCAAACACACTGTACATTTGGCGCTTATCGCCGTTCTGTGAACGTTTCAAGATTGTGTATACTAACCTTTCATACTCGATCTGAAATTTGTCTCTCACCAGTTTACAGACAAGCTGTAACAAAACGTTCGCCCTATCTATTCGAAGATATAATGCTACAATGAATAGCTCTTACAACAACAACAACAACAACAACAACAACAACGCGCCGACCACAGACAGACGCAGATAAGAATTCGAATGACTACTACCAGTAATCACAGTAGAAGCATTATCGCCTTCGAATAGCCTTTTCTTCCTAAAGCAGGGAAGGGAAGCTCAGCTCAATTGCGCTAAGTGCTGCGTGTGGTAAGTAAATGCCTACCGATGTCTGGCCGCGATCAACACGCCCAGTTTTCGCTGCCGCGACGGCGCCGGCTGCTACTGGAGAAGAAGACAAAACAGTAGCAATAGTAGTAGTAGTAGTATTAGGATCAGCTCGAAGAGTACACAAATAATAATTCGCCGTGCCACCTACCATTTATCTCATCGTCATCAATACGTCCTAATGTGTGCGCTTGAGGAGCTGCGATGGACGGGGGAGCGGGCGAGTTGGCAGGTGGGAAAGGATGAGAATCGGAGAGAAAAGGAATGGGGCTCAGCGAGGGGGAGAAATAGGGCTGGGAGGGGGACAAATAGGGCTGGAAGGGGGACGAATGGGGCTGCGAAGAGGAGGAATGGGGCTGGGAGGGAGAGGAATGGGGCTGGGAGGGAGAGGAATGGGGCTGGGAGGGAGAGGAATAGGGCTGGGAGGGAGAGGAATAGGGCTGGGAGGGGGAATGAATGGGGGCAAGCTGAGGAGGCGAGCAGGAAGAAGGAGACGAGCAGGAAAAAGGAGGCTGTTGTTCAGTTTCCACTTCTGCACCTTTCTTGTGCACACCCATAATCAGTACGGGTCTACGAGTACAACTAACTCCCTGCTATTGTCGGTAGCAGAAAGAGGCCTCATAGGTGGAAGCTGCATGCTATTTATTGTCACTACTACTTCTATTACCCTCTAGCCCCCCAGCTTGCTCTTGCTTACTCTTTGATGGCCGAGCTAGCTCGGCAAGTGAACCTTTCTTACTGAACCATAATTGGCAACGTCGCCGCCGCCGTTGTTAAGAGCACGTTGTTGGCAGCGGCAAAATAGCAAGAACAGAACCAACAACAACAACAACAATGACAACAGTATGGGCTAATTTACCCTGCTGGCTCTGAGTCCGGCGTCGACTGGAGTCGGGCGTGCTTGCAGGTTGGCTGTGTAATCACGAGGGCCGCGGTGTTCAGCAGGTGTTCAGGTCGTTAAACAGATATTTTTCCCACTTAGTGGCAGTTTCGTCTAAAAGGTAGAAAGCGCTGCGCTGAAAGATGAGATTATGAGATGACGTGCAACACAGCCGAGAAAATGGTCTGGCTACGATCTCACCTACTCGTCATCCGTCAAGCCAACGATCATCAAGGTGGCACATAAAAACACTAACTGCTAACAACGCACTTAAACATTACGCACAGGCGCGCAACAGGCCGCGTGTAGTGACGTGCATTCTCTCGAAGCGCACTTAGCGCACAACGGGTAGCTAGCCCAAAAGCCTAATTGATAAAAGTCGTTGTACCTAAGCTGTGCTTAGGTGGCGACTAGACAACCTGCCCAGCGTACGCAGGTCAATGCAGGCGTCTCTCTGTCCTAATGGCATAAAATGACAAAAATATTTAACGACATGCTGACAATTAAATCAATGGTGAATAATCGCCGTACTGTACGCGCCCTTCAGACCTACAAGAAAGAAACCATCCATAAGTATACCCCCCCCGCCCTGATTGTTTGAAGTGTTTGCATAGGCAGTTCCCGGTCCGTGGAAGATTGGGGAGACAACTGGTTTTTAGTGGAGTAATGTCCCACGTTACCGGCGCACACTTGTAGGTACTGCGGTAATGTCTGTGTGTGTGTATACAAAAAAAAGTGGAAACTAGTTAGGCGCCAACATGGACTTTTTGTTCTGTTTTACTATGCTGTATATATATATATATATATATGCTGTCGTCTCAACATCACATCCGATCCGACCCTATAGTCGCATCTTCTAGTGCTGTTTGTGGTCATGATGTAATGATACATTAATATGCCAAACAAGCATCTATTTGCCTGCGTTAGGAGGCCAACTGGGTCCATTTAGTTAAGACCTACATTATTTAATTTAATCATCAGTCGTTTGTTTATCTCGTGATCGATATTGGTGTAGTGCATATGTGTTTGTTTTATTGACCATTCTTTTTGTAGTGGAATATCTGCAGCTATGTTGAAGGTACTTGTTCACTTCAGAATGTCGGTTAGATACGATCGTGCCGACTTTGGGGATCAACTGCCTGGTCCAAACGCCAGGAGTATCCAAAGTTTTAAACGTGAAAGGGCAGAATTCGTAGGGACGCTTGATTGATGAGTATTTTCTTTACTTAGTAGTCTCCTCAAGGTGGGCTGCATAGCCACTTCGGATGCGCCGCCACCGAAGAGTCTGGGGAGTCGGTGACATGACCTAAGGGCTCTGCTGAAGGTCTCAATAATCCCGGCATGTCTAGAGCATTGTCATGCTCTGATGATAACTGCGGCTAACTAGGTATTCTCCTAGTCATAGGCCTATTGCTATGCGAGTTGTCTCGTCGTCAAGAAGGGTGTCTATGGGGGCACTGGGAAGCGCGTGTAACTAGGAGATCGAATCGTTTAACTAGGAGCTTTGGCGGACACGGCGTTTAGGCGGGCTCGTGGTCGCATCGTTGGCAGTTTCATTGAAGAAACGTCGTTTTACCTCATCGTGCAAGGAGGCAGTTCATTCACGTTAGAATAGTACGTTGTCAGGCCTAACTCCGCACTGGGACCCAAGTTCAGCTCCTCAATAGGTCAGAGAAGGAGGTGTGCAAGTCTTGAGGACGAAGAAGAGTACTTAAGTAAATAAGTCGCCGGTGAGCTCCCTAAAAAAGTAGACGAGTAGCGGCACCTTCCAGTTTTCATCTCCGGTGCTTGATTGCTACTGTGAGCCCTTCGGGGGCAAATGGGTATATCTAGTAACCGCAGAGCTCCTTCGCAGTCGTCTTCCGGCCGGACAGGAGGTCTCAAAATGAGTGCATATCGAGGGAGGCCTCACGGGTAGAGCCAAAGAGGCATATCTCTTATTTGGCCGGTTTTAGCTTCAAACCGGAAAAAACGCCGAGGTCAAGGACCCGTCGAATGTCCCTGGCTACTGCGCAAGCACTTGTTCCTAATATGCTCTCGTCAAGTTACCAGAAATAACCTGACGAGGTAGGAAGGATGCCGATATGCCAATCCGACGTGGTGTAATATATATAAGGGCCGTAAGATGCAACAGTCTTCACCAGAAGATCCGGGCTTATACTGTTAAAAAGAATATAAAATCGAGCTTCGCACGAATCCCTGGGGGTTCACGGGGGTTGAGAAAGGCACGGGTTGCGCGAACGACTACCGCGGTCCCAGCCGGTGTCGCGACTCCCGATTGGGTGCACCAGTGGCGTCCGAAATAACGGCTTTATTGTAGTTGCATCTGATCTTCGCGACGAGCCTGCGCAGCGCAGTGGAACACGCAATGGGACGTACCGATCCGTTCTTCTGATTTCTGAAGGGCGATATACGCATTTACTGGAAAAAAATATTAATTACCAGTAGTATTAGTGCGCACAGTATCGATATAAACAACTAACAATGACCCAAGTAATAACAAAAACAATTTGGTCGTTTCAGGAATGCGACGCAGCATCGTGCCCTCTTCAGGATCATTACTGCACCTCCGCTAGTGAACACAGTGACGACTCTCCGAACAGCATGATGCTCTCAGCACAGAGGTAGGATTATAGCACACAAATGATATCTTTGTTTACCAATATGTCGACTCACATACCAATATAGGCTAAATATGTTTGTATTTGTGTTTTATTCTAAAAATTATTTGTCTTTGCTGTTTCAGAATCTTTAGTTATTGTGCCGTAACTTGTTCTAACTTGTGCGCTGATGCATCACAGCACATCAACTCCAATTCGGCGTGTCTTGAGGTCACCTGCAGAAATAATCGGCTCGCATATTGTTCTAGCTTTTTTAATCGAGTTTTATTCACTATTGAATTGGTGGATCTAGTGAGTCGATTGAAATTGAAGGTGAATTGGTAGGTATAATATTATAGGCCGTCGTTGCTTTAGATTTTAGTAGTGATACGCGCAGGCTTTCATCTTGAGATTATTTTCTGTTCGTGCATTCTCACACTATCACATGCCAGAGCTCATTTTCGCACCCGGTCATACACTTTTGTCTTCACAATTTATCAATAATTATAGAATGTAAAGCATATTCTTCTAAAACAGATATAAAGAAAAACTAGACAAAAAACTGAGCTGATATTTGTATTGTAGAAAACCCTTGTGACAAGATCGTGTTACCACCCGTTCCGACTGTGGGCTACTGATGGAATTAACGCGACAGCCCCCCAATGTTATACTAGCCAAGTTTAGAAAAATACGACATATTACGGATTACGGAAGCATCTAGGTTGTAGCAGTTAAATATACATATTTTTTATTATTTATTATTGGTTATCTTTTTTTCTGTTTATAAGAGAGTGGCATAGTCACGAGATCGAAGTTTACCGATCGTCAAGCGTAGACAGCGGCTGGTGTCTCTGATCTCTCTCGTTGATCTGTCTGCGGGTCTGGTCTGCGCACCGCTTGCAAAACTCGAAACTCTTCGTGCGTCCAACGCCGAACCGCATGACGAATTAGTGCTTCTACTAAATTGTTACCAAATACCGACGGCTGTTTGATCCAACGCAGCGTCCCCAACGAAGAGCTTGTAGTGCCATCTGAATGAGCCAATTGTTGGAACAGCAAAGTAGGAGTAAGATAGAGAAGATATAAGCGAGATAGAGAAGGAGAGAGATTGATTCTGTCGTACGGAAACTTCCGTCAGACGACCGCGGTTCCATCAAACAGATCAGAAACCACACGTGAATTCGGGTTCAGCCCGGCGTCACTTTTCTCGAACTCGAACATCACCTTACGCTCTAGTCTCGTAGCCTAATTGTAACGATAAAGGTACGCTCGGGTGTACGATAGTAGTCATGCAAACGTCATGCATCAACTCGACAACGCTCTACCATAACGTCTGTCACGGGCCACGGATTCGCTGTTCTACGCGCAACTAACACAATATCCAACACGATGAGCTCATCACCTACTCTTTGTCTATTCGCGTTCGTAGCCAATTAGTGGCGCTCAATTTTACATAGCATTACCTGCTAATTGTTAGATTGGTGGTATTGCAGGCGTGCAAAAGTGGCATGCACGTTGTTTGAGTCACCGCATACCATTCGAGTACGGCTTGGGTATGGACGTACAAAAATGCATTTTTCTCTGCAGCTGGCCAGGTACCTGGGGGGAAACACCGTTAATGCACGTGGCAACGACGACGAAAAAGCAGAGGCAACAACTGCAACAAAAACAACAACAACAACAACAACAACGGCGGCTGTCGTCTCGTCCGCTGCGCCTAGAGCTCTGAGCGAGTATTTTCATCGTAACGTGGCGCTAACTGCTTTAGCACAAAATACGCCCATGAATAACAACAGACTTAGAGTTAGGCAAAGAAGCCGGCGGAACTTGGCTGGCGATAGAAACTTGTGTGTACGTGTGTGTGTGTGTGTGTGGGTAAGCGTGTATGAATGCGTGTGTGTACGTAGATATACACGTATACCTACCTACCTGTGTATAGGTTTCTGTACGCGTGGTCATGTAAATATTCCGCTCAGGTAGGCCAAATATGGCTTGTATACCAACCGACCGTTGGAGTTGGAGAATCTTCCACTTGTCTTTGCCTAAAACAATGTGGCGCAGCCCCACTACTACGCAGAAGAAGGTGTTTCTTTCTTCTCTACAACGGCGCGTACGCTTTTCCTGTACTACAACAACAAAACATTTCGTACAAAAAAAAAAATATATATATATATATATATATAAGCGCACACTTATACAACTGCTGAAAAGGTGACATAGAACCCTGAAAAGAAAGAAGGAGTACGAAAACTACCGACTACTAGCACTACTCTAGATCGATATAGGTATTGCATTGGTACAATTTCAAGAGTAGCTGGTACCGCCGCACAACAAGATGTTGTTGTGTTATTGGTGGTGGTGGTGGTGTAGGAGGGGCGGTGTGGGGGGTTGGGGGGGGGGGGGCTGGTTGTGTTGTTTGCTTAGCTTTATTTGGAATATTCAGTTTGCCGTGGAAACGAACAGGGACGACGATGATGATGACGGCTGGCCGCCGAGAGCGCCGGCGGGGGTGGTTTACCCGTGCCGAGCAGCTACAACGCGTGCAACGTGGCCCAGAGCCGGCCCTGCTCGTTCTTCATCCCCGCTGACGCTGCCGCTGGTGTGGGGGTGGCGAACGCTGCACGCTTGCGTTCGCTGGCATGCTCAGTGAAGGAACAACAAGTTGGGCGGCGGACAGGCGTACGTGTGAATGAGAAGTTTGAGTGCTCTCCAACCATCGGCAACCCGACAGGTCCCGACTTAAACAGGGCGTTAGGGAAGCTCCTGTCGCCGTTGTCGTTGTTGTTGTCGTCGTCGTCGCCGCTCCCGCCTCCGTACCTCTTCACCCCGCGCCCACCCACGCTACAGATGCTACCGCTGCTGCTGCTGCTGCTGATGCTACTGGTGGCTAAGCGATGCTGCTTGGTGAAGCTTAACGAAGCTGTGCGACGACCGGCCTCTCTCTACTTAGTAATACTACACATACAGACGCCGTTACACACTTACGCTGGCTGCGCTCCTATACAGAGTAGTGGTCGTGGTAATGGTTCTAGTACTTGTTGTCGTCGTCGTTGTCGTAGTAATAGTAAACGTTGTAGTACTAGAAGTAGTGGCAGGTGACGCGTCGTCTAGCTCTTCTGAAGATGCACCAGTTAGACGACTCTCGTGCCACAGGCATCGCACCCCTGTGCCCTTTTTCTCCTCTCTCTCTCGCTCTCTCGCTGCGTTTCTCTATCTCTCTCTCTCTCTGGTTCTTCGCCGTGGTCGAGAAGGGTTTAAGAACACACGCTGAGAGAGTCTGAGAGAAAGCAACAGCAGCAGCGGGCAGATAAACATATAGCTATATAGAAACGCAGAGAAATATGCGTGAACGGACAAAGAGAGAGAGCAAGAGAGAGGGAGATGGAGAGAGAGAATAAGAAAATAAAACCGGATAAACCAGGCCAGGTAAAGGGTCAGACAGATAGGCATACAGATAGGCAAACTATTGCTGAAGCTCCTGCTGCTGCTAATTCGATTACGTCAAACATTGTGAAGTGGTAGCAACTACAACATGGCCGCGATAACAGGATATCATGGCAGCACTGGTCATGGCGCTCAAAATGTTGCGTCTACTAATATCTTGTTGCGCTGTTCACTCGGCAGCAGTGGCTTAGTGGAAAAACCTGATGGCCGGGGCATTCGGGATGGCTCGAGAGCGTTCAAATCCAAGACCGGTGAAGCGCACCTAAATCATTATTTGATAATCTCCAATTTAGGCAGAGCAAAGCAAGTGGGGAAAAGATTTGCTATGACCGCAAAAAAATGAAAACGGAAATAAAATAGCTTAAAAACGTGTTTCAATTCATGAAGCGTGCATTATTTTTCCTTACAATAATTAATCAAAAAACAGCCTCACGGCACGCTTGAAGAACTCTGTTAGAGCGTGCGTGTACGACAAGGGCCCTATCATAAAAACTAAACTTACTAAACTGGGCGAACGATAAAAGATAACTACTGAGACAAGAGAGCCGCGCAATTTTTGCGCCAGAGACTTTCTGTTGACGTTCAGCGGGGCGACGCAATCTCAATTTTGGGATCGCTTGCCGAACGATGCAGACCAGGGCTGTTATATGCTAAAAGTTAACACGGTCACTTACACAAGATTGTAATATAAATTGATAAATAATGGCCTTACGGAGTTTAGAGAGGGCCCTACGTATGTAGGCAGAATAAAACGACCGATCGGAAGAAGTGGGCAAATAGACACGTCGCCTATACTTGAGGAGGTTCACTGCGTGCATGGTCGACAGGGCACGCAGCAGCTGGCTTTCGCAGAAGCACCAGTGCTCGCAAAAACAGGGCATTCGTCAAATTCACGTGCCGTGTTCTACGTCTACGTGACATATAAAGCTTTAGCGGTCGCACACATATCCGACACAGGTTGGTTGGCAAGGCCCCGTCGAGATAGTCGCTCCGTACCCGACACTTTGTACTAGCCCCTACGTGTGTTATGCTGGGAAGACTTTAGGATGACGTCAACAGATTCTACCTCAGTAACGTTTCATTGCTAATTTTCAATTGCGTAGAGATACATATATGTAGAAAAGCATTTGATAAAGAATACCAAAGAAGTGCATTGGGGAAGTATTTAATTAGTCAACGTACAATAAAAGCGCTGTATACATATATATATATATATATATATATATATACGAAGGTACCTCGGAAAACACTTGTACTTTTGCGCATATTGGAGTACAAAATTGTATCCAATCCACTGGCGGATAGCGCCATCTTTGTTGATTTTTGGTTCGAAAATTCGAGTCGACTCTCCTACACACAACAGTGTAAAATACGACGAACACGACCCTGTTCCAAACAGCCGGTCCCAAAAAACGAGAACTTTCAGCGACGGATAAGTGCATTAGAGAGCATCAACGATGAGCTTGCATCGACTGGCACAGAAAAGGAAGGGCACTCCGACTGACGAGAACTCGAACATAACGTGTGCACCGCAGAGGAGATTTCGTGCTTGAATGCTGTCTCCCCTTCACGGCCACTTCAAAGTCGCCTAAAAAATCTGATCGATAGACACCTTGATGGAACTTAAGTATGTTTTTATGACTTTCTATTAGAGCTAATGTTGGTCGAGGCGTTAGTACGCCTCGACCCCCAAAAGCAAAGCGTTAACGGTCTGCTGACAAGGTCCGCCACATCATTCCACCGTTAAGAGCTAATACAGCAAAGACGGCAGCAGTACGGCATACCAGACCATTTTTGAATGAAAAAGTTATGTTAAAGATGCCTTCAAGTTCATTGAGACGTTTGGCAACTATCCATACGAACGATTCATATGCGTAGCGCTGCATTAATATGTCGTTTCGTGAATGAATTTTACTCATTGGCAATGGCAATGTATTTTAGTTCCGTCTAGCCGATAGGGAAATGTATGACAGAGCAAAGTCATAGAAATACAGTGCGAACGGTACTCACGGAACATTGCTAGCGTATAAATGTCTGAACCAAAACATCTAGGCAACTAAACTGTGTGAGCTGCGCTCTGCTCAAGAATTCAGACATGAACACCTGTCCACAATATCTAGTGTTTGCTTATTTCCTTCTCTCTCTCTCTCTCTCTTTCTAGCTTTTTATTTTGTTGTCTCGATCTATGTATTATATGCCCCCCCCCCCTGTTTTCGAACTGTATACACACTATTACTAGGCATTGTTGATTACAGATGTAATGACTGACAACAATATTTACGCCGACACTTAATCAGTCTTTAATTAGTTACTCGGCCGTACGTAGTGCATGTTGTAGACGACAAGAACGCGCCTATTGCGCATACGCGCAAATTGTGGGATGTCAACGGCTAATGGTATACGTTTTCTGTCTCGGCTGCTGCTGCGGCTGTTTGTTCGTTGTTCTTCTTGCAGTGCTTCTGACGATGATGGCGAAAGCGATGCCATGATGAGCAGTGCCGACAATACGATCGAGTTCCCGCTTGAGGGCACCGGTTCAAAGCTGGCGGCGGCAGCGGCGACGAGCTGCGGAGGCGACCAGTTGTCCCATGAGGTCGTCTTGCTTGAACGTGTCGCCCCTGCACCACCACCGCCCCCGAGACCTCGCCGAAGTAGGCCGTCGGAGGAGGAGGTCTTGTCAATACGGCCATCCTCAGGGCCTTCCTCACAGTCTTCATTGTCATCGTCGCCGTCGTCGTCGTCGTCATCGTCAACGACATCATTTACGTCATGGTCGAGTTCATCGACTGCCGCGACCAGACATGGTCAAGGTAGCGTCGAATGTTCGCGAAATCGTGCAGTTGCGGCAACTGCATGTAGCAGTTGTCAGGTTTCACAGTTGTCACGATGTACATTATCATCATCGTCGTCGTCATCATCATCTACATCATCACCACCATCACAACCACCGCCATCAACAACAACAACAACATCAGAATCACCACCATTGCCATCATCTTCGCTACCATCATTCAAAACAGCTGCGACTCCTGTCGCAGCTTCTGCATCAGCCTCATCAATATCCTTAGCATCAGTGTCATCAATGCGGGCATCGTCGAAGCCCATCATCAATCCTTCTTGCCGGCAAACGCTTGCTTCTCGAGCAACGACGGCGCTAGATTGCAGTGCCTGCGGCGGAGTCAGCGGTCAGCATTCGCACGTACCGCACGTCCAAACATGGCCGCCGATCCGCGCACAACGCCAACAACAACAACAACAACAACAACAACAACGCCAACAACAACGCCAACAACAACAACAACGCCAACAACAACAAGAACACCAACAACAACCACGGCAGTCGACACCGGCAGCAGCACCGGAGGCAGTAGTAGTAACACGTTCTCTGCTGAGCGTCCCCGAAAGCCTCTCGGTAACGACCGCGTCGTCGTTGTCGTCTTCATCCGCAGCAGAAGGGCCCGGCTGCGTTCTCACGGCCCGCGGACGGACCCCGCGCTCAGTCAACGCTGTTCCGGCTTCGGCAAGTTCCGCAGCAGCCGGAAGCGACGCCTCAGCCGCCGCCTCAGCCGCCGCCGGCTCCGTTGGCTGGTTGCGGAATGGCCGACGTGTTTATGGACGCCCGGCAAGACTGCTGCTGCACTGCACGGCCAGCCGAGGGCCGGACACGCTCGTTACCGCCAATGGTCTGTATGCTAACTACACTATTCGTCTACGTCATGTACGATGACACACGCTTGATCTTTTTCGCTCGCCCAATTTCATTGGGCTGTCACGCACACATATACATTTATGTTTTTTGTTTAGTTAAAGTTGAAATTTTGTTTGTATTATGTTATACATAATGTATAATAGATTACCAAGTTAAGCACTTAAGAAATTATTTCGTTCGTTAAATATTCTATTCATAGATTAAAAAAAAAAAATATATATATATATATATATATATATATATACATATATACGAATTGGAATAACGGTATGATGGCCAAATCACAATGGTTAGATACCAAGGAATTGTTTGTTGTACATGTGTGGAACGTAATTCTTAAATGCTTCTATAATAATAGGCAAACCTATAAACAAGTTCACCAGTACTGGAAGTAAGTTTAGATAGCGACAACTAATAAGAGCCAATGTATGCAGGACACGTACCGGTAACACTGCTACCTGCGTAAGTGATTCTCTTCGGAGAATCCTGCTTTCAGATCATGAGGCACACTTCTGTCCTTAGGTTCCATTGGGTACGAGAAAGCGGTCCGGGGGGGGGTCAATTCGGCTAATGAGTCTTCGGGGTGATCGGGAATTTGGTTTCAATGAGGTGTTTTTCAAATAGAAATAGACACACAGCCCGACCTCTGGCATCGGTTCGGGAGATTATACATTACTAACGATGCAAATCTAAGCTGCACCCTCCTGCACCTACTTACTGATACAGACGGCCGCCCTTCTTAAGCTGAGGTTAGCGTACCGAATAATAATCATTAACCGGGCAAGGTTGCTTAGTGGCAAAGCCATGCGATTACAAGGTCGTTCTAGACCTGAATCGGTAACTTCTAAACTGGTTTTCATAGTTTCCAATTTATATAAGGTAAACGCTAGAGTAGACTATGACCGTTCATGATCAGACAAGCAACGGGGAGCATATTTGTCTTAATAACAAGAGACCATGCACTATATCACATCCCATGTAATGATTTATGTCATTTTTCATATGCCTTTTAGTTTATTTACAGTTTATTTCTGTTATTTTTCATTCATCTTTAATTTTTGTAATTGTGTTGAATGAAAGTTTTTTTCTGGTATCAGTTAATTTCGTGTCAGCCCATGACGCATATGCTAAAAGCCAGGTTCGCTCTACGAAGAGCCAATGTTATGATCTGAATCAGAAACATCCCTTCGCGTTGGCCTCCCGTGATATCCTCCGTACGTTTTGCGATATCCCTCAATAACTTCACGAAGCCGACATTTATAGGACTTAGTGCCTCTTAAACAATACACATGAAGTGGAAGCTCCTTGACAGCTCTAGGTACTTCGCTTTTCCGAATCTGCGTGTTCTGCTACCCGACTATTATTATTATTATTATTGCTTAAACGTTACAATTATGAGGTGAGAACGTGTACTTATCCTTTTGTGGTCACCGACACAAGCATTAATAATATAGGCGATATTGTAGATGTTATATAATTAATATATTAATTATTGTGATACCTGTATACTATGATAATAATAAACCCATGTTAAAATAAAAAGGAGTACAAAAATTAACCCGACAATTATTACATTATTACCCATGCCTTGCTGGCACCAGGAATCGTGATCTCACGCTTGGCGGCACGCATACCCTTTTCAATCCTTATTTATTAATTTTTCATTTTAGGTCAAAATCATTATAAATAAATAAGCATGAGAGCATCGAATAATGTGTATGCCACTTCTCTTAACGCCAAAAACGACGCGCCAATTACCGTCAGCGACCGCCATACAAAACGATCGTAGCCCTTCGTTTCGTGCTGCCGTTTGATGTGCCACTGCCATCGAATGGCTTTTCCAACAAGTTAACTTTTTCTAAAAGCATCGCTGTTGTCGGTCGTATAGCTTTAAAAAAAGCACGTTATTGTTTGCTTAACAAAACGAAAAGATAAAGATCTTCTACTATATTATCGCAATGTGTGAATTTATCTCTCTCATGCTCGCATTCTCTGCCTGTGTCTAGACGAGAAAACCAGGCGTCAAAAGCAAAAAAAAGAAGAAACTTTATTACACAGACGAAGGTGGCTTGAGGTAGCGCCGGCGACCGATTGCATGCATAGCTAAATCCAGTCAGGCGTTACACGACTTTTCGCGATAGCGCCCCAGTTGCCAAATGGGTCATTCATGACTATCGGATCGGCACAAGTTCCAAACTTTTCCAAAAGTAAGCTAGTTGAAACTTTATCCTGGATGGCTCGAAGAAGGCGTCAGAGGTCATTTTCAACTTCTAGATCGGTCGATTACTGCCTCGTCTCCGTTCGTCGTGTTTTTGCATGCATCCTGCTTGCAAAGCCTCTTCTATCGATAAGCTCCTTCTACCGATTGCCCACTATATAGTGTATTATCTAGATCAATCGCTCGAACACTGTTGTGCTCACTTAGCTGCATAATCTATTATTGTCATAATAAAGTAGCAAATACACTATACAATGTTTGCCAGCTAATTTGAGTAAACTAAAATATCTATTTTAGAATTTATTTAAGTCCAATAGCTGTATATATCATTTTTGACGCCGACTTGATTCGGCTACAACGGAAAGGGGAGTCTCTTATCCGTAGGCAATGAACCAATTATCGACGCGGCGTTTCCGCGTTGTATTTCAACTGATATTCTTTATAGCAACAACTGCCATGCCCTTCTATCGCCGGTTGACGCAGCGACTCTGGATCCCAGCTCCGTTAGAAAGCTCCTTGTGATTTTTCCCAATGTCTCGAAGGCGATTGGTTGAACGATGAAGTTTTGCTCCAGTTCACGACACTTTGCCAACTTGCGATCTTCAGCGAGGCGAGCGGATGCTCCGACCTCCCGGTTGGTATGGCGAGCATACGAAGCGGCCAACGTGCAAGTTATGGTGGCATCGTACACGAGGCAGCGACCTTCATTCCATGGAACTAGAGTCAAGCCGTCCGGACGCAGTTTGAGTAAACTATATATATATATATATATATATATATATATATATGTCGCGTATTTGATTAATCCTATTCGCAAATCCTTCAACTATCAAGGATCCATGTATAGGTGGTAGTATCCAAGTATGGATGAAGGCAAACTTTTTATACCTGACGCGTATATAGAGCAATGATTCAAATGACAGTTGGAGCCTGTTTGATTTTCAGGGGTGACGTTGCTTCAACGGCTCGAGACCGAGTCGGTTTCCCGACGAAGACAACCTGGTCATGTAGTCGGCCACCGAGAGGACGACCTAGATCGGGTGGATCGGAGGATATCTCCTCTCCCGCGGAGCTGTTCGCTGCTGGCAGGTGAAACGACATCGTCAACAGACAAAGTCAGCCCGGACCGTCTGAACGACGCCTGCGGCAAGGCAACGGCGGCGGCGCTCAGTAGTAGCATTGCAACGAAGCCGCTGAATAGTGCTACGCGAGTACAAGGGACTGAACCGCGCGCCCTGCGCGTCGTCGACCCCGTCAACACGCTTGGCACGAGGTCTCGAGACGAGGGCCAACCCCTACAGCGCTATCAAAACGCACAGCACCAGCAGCAGACGCTGGCGATGCAACGGCGTTCAGAATACGAGGACGATACTTTGAGTCCGACGATACGATTCTTCTCAAACACGCCCGAGGAGAACATGATTGCCAGAATGCTAGGCGTTTACCCAGGGGACAGTACGTCGATGAACAGGCGAGCCGAAGCGCGTAACTGTAATACCAGTAGTAGTGGTAGTAGTAGTGGTTGTAGTAGAAGTAGTAGTAGTAGTAGTCGTCGTAGAAGTAACTGTAAGTCCAGTTGTCGGAAGTCTATAGCTGTCGCCGCAGCCTACGGCGGCCGTTACAGCAGACCAGGGCAGCCAGAGGAATCAGCCGTCCAATCACGCCTGGCCACGCAACAAAGATGCGACGTAGCTCCGCCGCCAAGCAGACCGCGGTTGCGAAGTCAATGGGAAAGTGGGCCGCGGTTGCGAAGCGGCGACATATCCACCCACGGTGCCCCAGCTTGCAGTGGTTGCGGAAGCGGTAGTGTTGGCAGCACCAGCAGCTGTTACCGTCACTGCAAACACTGGAAGCGGCCAAGTTCCACACCTCTGGACCTGCACTCGGCTCAACCAACTTTCGGCTCTCAAGAGAACTGCATGCAGCACATCTCGAGCTCACCGGCTACATCGGCAGCGAACATCGCTCGCAGGGCCGTCGTCGACATCGACTACGCTGGCTCGCCGTGCAACGTCGTCCGGCCGTCAGAACGTAGCCACAACGACGAACGTGACCTAATGCGTGCCACGATGCCCGCATCCTATGAACGTATGTCGGCGGCTATCCGACTCGTTGACCTGCACAAAACTGCGTCGCCGTATCGTGAGCTGCAGACGCAGTGCGCCACCGAGTATACGGTGATCACGATCGGTGACGAGAGCGCGACGTCCGTGGGCAGCAGAGTGAGCGTCAAGTCATGACAGCATATTTGGCCAGATGGTAGAGTTATACTGCGGACCATTGCTGCTGCTGCCGTCGCCACTGACCACTACGACGACCCGGATTCAGACAGCTTCTGCAGCTAGTGCTGACTCACGAGGAACTCCCGCCAACAGACTAACAGGGTGGCGATGCCAGTTAGTATACCTGTAGGGCAAGGAAGCAGTCGACAAAACCGCGGGCGACACGCCGATTGAACTACGGCGGCTGACCACCAAACCAAGACACGCCCCCCCCCCCCCGGTCTACATAGGACCTTTGAATGGCCAGCAGTAGAACGGCAGCTGTAACCGGTGGCTCGAGCCTGCAGTTGGAGGAGCATTCTTTCTCTGTGCTGGCGTCGAGCTCGTATGCGATCGGGAAGAAATTTACCCCGTGCCGCGGGGATTGTCTAATCGTGAAAACGACTTTGGAGGCCACCGGAGAGGCGGCTGGGGGGAAAGAGGGAGATAGAGAGAGAGAGAGAGAGAGGGAGAGAGAGCGATACTGCGACCCATCGTAGAGTTTGCTGATCTTGCTCTCGCATTGCTCCACATAAGTCAAAGTAGCTTTTTATTGACGCCGTCGCCGTGGTGAGCTCAGCCATTGTTGTCATCGACTAACACCATTCGATTAACGACGATCGAGCTGGTCACCCTCGTCGCCTGGCTCATTCCTACCAGCTGCTGATCACATGCTTGATCAGAGAGATCAGCTTGACCGGCTGAAAATGCCCGGTCCCGATCGAGTCCGGAAGATAATATCAGGAATTCTGCAGACGTGCAGACTAGACGGACACGGTGAACTGGGTGTTCTTCTTCTCGAACGCCGACATCTACGTTTAGCTATATACGTCAGCATGACGTCTTGTCAACAGCACACATAGTTGACCTAGTTATCGAGCCTGCGGTGGCTTAATGCGTTAACGTTCGTTGCTACTTGTGTAACCTTGATACATAGAATACACCTGCATCGCCACCACTCTAACTACTAATGACAATGACACAATTACCACTTATATACGGTTACTACCAGTACTAGAATTACTAAGAACTACTGAGAAAAATACCAGATGATGACACAGTGACACCCACCTTTCGTAGTCAGACATTACTAGCTAAACTACGACGACAAACTGCATACTATACTCTCGTAAATATATAAGTATCGTGTACATTTCGTGACTCCAGTACAAAAAAATACGCTCCACGATATAGCTAACGAATCGCACGCATAGAACTCAAGATGATATGGACTGCTGCTGTTGTCGGTTGCATAACGTTAGCTAACGTGAGGTCGGTTATGTTATTGAAATGAATCACCATGCCGTTGAGATGAGTAGGCGGGTGGGGTGAGCGGTGGGGGGGGGGGAAGGGTAAAGGGGTTCGCACTTGTGACCGAACGGCGACCCGACAGGTAGCAGAACAAGCAGCAGCAGCAGATAGAACATCTCCGTCTCTCCACCAGAAAACACAACACATACGGGGGCGGCTTGTTGTTGAGGCCAGCCAGGCAGGAGAACGTTTTGCCATCTCGGTCCGACTTTTCGACAGCGACAGTTTCACGACAGCGCCCCATTCCAGCAGTGGCAACATACGAAGAGATAAGGAAACTTTACGCAGAACAACAGACAAAGAGACCAGAAGGAACGCACGAACTCAACAACAAATGTAATGTCTGAGGCGATGCCGAACAACATCAACACTGATGACGTGCCCCGATCACCCGTCGAGAGGTATAAAAAAAAAAAGCAAGCCGTCCACCATCTATCTATCTGCCTATCTATCTAGTCGACGTGTCGTCTGTATCTACGCATCTTGACGACCCAAACTAACTAAGGCTAGCAGTTGTGAGCTACCCAGGCTCTCTATGATCACTCGCATTCAGCCACAATGCATGCAGCGGACGGATCGCAATGCGCGCGCATACATGAAAGCCCGGACAGGCAAATATATATATATATATATACATATATAAATATATATACATTTATATACATATATATATATATATATATATATATATATATATATATATATATATATATATATATATATATATATATATAATATATATATATATATATATATATATATATACATACATATATATACATATACATATATATACGCACAGAAGGCCGTCTTAATTGTTCGATCGCCCCGAAAGTGTGGTATACGGCACCATCGCTGGCAAGATTAAACATACTCGCAGGAGATCACGCGTTCGAACAGCGTTTGTATTGCTTGCAGTTTTGTTTAAGCAGTGTATCGCGTCACGTGATTGTCGCGGCCACATCCACCTCGATTACAGCATATCTAGCCTGTCTTTCTGTTTTGCGTCTCGACCAATTGTCAGGTCGTGATATTACTATTGTTTCTATTTCATTTATTATTCCTATTTATCATTACATATCATTACAAATATTTCCTATTTATCATTACATACTGCATTTGTGCGATTGATCGGCCATTTATGCGACGAGCTGTCAATATATCAACAAATCAACAATCGATGCCGGCTTACACCGCTGGCATTCGCGGTAGTCAGCAGTTGGGCCAATGAAAAATATATTCTGAACGAAATTACAGTCAGTCCATGGGTGATTCATGTGTAAATGAAGTGTGTTTGTGTTGATTTTCTAGACCAAGGCGAGAAAGAGACACATAGTGTAACACGCTTCGGACGGGCCCTCGGCCCAATGTCACCCCCCATCATTCTTTGAATGCATTCAGTTCCCCTAAAGGTATTCTATGCTGCCGCATGACTTCTGAAGATACCTGGTGCAGCATCACAAATAGCCTGTTTAGCCAGAGGGAAACCAGTTTGTGCGTTGAAGCGGCTTTTCGGCTTCAACAGAGCTATGTAGCCTGCAGCGTGCACGTAAAGCATCACGTAGTGCTCCAATGCAATTTCGAGTCAGGCATATCGTTTGAGCTCTGCCCCGAGAAGTATCACCCATATAAGGACGCATGAATAAGTAAATTTGATTTTAATGAATACAGTTTTTATTGTTTTTGATAACATGGTCCTATTGTAGCACCAGTGTCCGTGTCTACATAGCAAGAAAATAAGGGGTAGTCCAAGTGTCCGTAACGGTACTTCAGACGTTTGTATAGCGGTACACATTGTGCCACAAGGATTCGGCACAGCTATTCGATTATCGCGATCATACACGTGATCTTCATCTTGGTTAAATAATTTGGTTACTCGCATTGATTGAACATACTGACAGTACAAGTCGGTCAACTTCTCGTCTCTTTACAAATACACTAATTACCTGACGTATCAACAAACTCTACGAACTTCCGCCATGTCGTCAATTTCTGCCGCGATGTTCCATTTGAACAGGGGAGTATTTGAAGCTGTTACTGAAAGCAAAGCGAATAGGCCCTCCACCATTGGTTGTATCTGTCATACCCTAAGATACTTAGCCGCTCAAACGCGCAATAGCTGCGTCCGACTTCCTAGTAAGACCTAGTAAGTGAAAGATGAATCAAATAAAATTACGCCAGCCAAATACTCGGTAAACTGTTATACCTAATAGTTATATCTGTAGGGAATTTTGTTTGCATTGCATACTGCAACCGAAACAATGAATAATTAACACGACAGTATCTTACTGCTGGATTAGATAATGGACGACGTATGACGTACCAAATTGTGCGCTTATATTATACATAAAGACACCAAACTACTATTCAACCTTGGATCTTAACAGTTATTAACCACATTATATAGTCAAGTTTTAAGCAGTCAAATGATGCATAAAGACTTGTCACTTGTCTGACCTACTGATTAATAAGAAGGCTGCTCAAAATAGAGAAAAAACGCGTCAGGAACTCCCCTTCTCCTATTCTGGAAGCGGCGGCGTTTGTTCTTAATTTACAAAAACTCACACGATCTATCGTATTTTAATTAATTGTTATCGCATTCTGAATAAACGTCGTAAACAAAATCCATGTGTTACGCGTGGTGGTACCCGGTAGACGGGCATTACGTGCGCCCGAAAGGCAGACTTGAATGCAGTGTGAGCGTACAATTTGTATGGGCCTCTCAAGTTGAGTGGTTTTTATGCCGTCCTCGGTCTGGCACCATTTAAATGACTACACAGAATGGACGTGGGCTACGTAGGTTGCACCACGTATCCAACAAGCTTCGGCTAGCCTTACACACGGATTAAGGAGAAAACACCTTTTTAATTAAAAGACAGGATCAGACATGGCCACTGCTTGTGAAAGCGTGTCTGTTAGTGCAGAATAGTCACAATGCCACTTCTTAGGTAGTGTGGGACGACAAAAAAAAACTAGTCAAACCGAGGTCAGATCGACGTTGATGGAGATGCATACGGTTTGGCCGATAGCCGCGTTTTCATACTCCCCAGTAACGCACGAAGTCCGTATGCAGTCCTATATACATATATATATTTATATATATATACTCAGACACATCCATATCACGACCAATACCCGGACACATAGTCTAGTTCTCGCTCATTGGTTAAGAAATAAGTCTATACGTGTACAGACAGAAGAATTTATGCAGACTAGTTTATGTTTGATTAATTGATCGGTACCAAGACGCATCATTGTTCAATCAGGACTTTGAACATGTGTTATTCAATGTCGGCAAAAAATGGACGCTAATTTTGGACAGATCGACAAAGCTCATTGACACCCAACAAAGAATGTGTGTGTTGGTTTTTACGTGCGACATATGTATTGGAGTTGTTGTATGTGCCCTTACTTTAGTGTTTTTATATATATATATAAGTGGTTGCTGACTCCTTGGTAGCTTAATCAGTTATGATGCCGCGATGCAATGATGCCACGCTACCTCAGACAATAATTCTCACTTGGGACATTCTCACGGCTTGACGGCAAAAACTAGTGAACACGTTACAGCTATATATATATACATATATATATATATATACGTATCGTCTGGGAGGAGAGACGGAAGAGAGTAGGTACATATTGCACTATGATAATATTATGAATAATAACAAAACGTGAAAAACAAAACACACGATAATCACCAGAGACTCGAGGCCGTTGCCTACTAGCGGACAACTGTACTGTTTCTTTTCAGCTTTTTTTCTTTCTCTAAATACAGCCAACTATACTGGCCAACAACGCTGACATCTGCTGGGTCAAGTTATTTCCTACAACGTCATGTTTCTCCAACACGAAAGAGCGAATATACGATTCGGAGCAGTACGGATTAACGACTGCCTAATTACTGCTAGACATTTTTCGGTAGAATGTCAGTGTAAGTAAGGTAAATTGTCACGTTGTTGCTTTTCGTTCATCATGTTAGCAAGTTCATCATGTTACACACGGTGGCAAATACTGCATTAGGTGAGTTCAAGCAAACAATCCGTAACTGAAACCTTGCCTGGCTCCTGCCTCGAACTCGTGACAGAGGCGGACAGGGCCAATCGGAGCCAGAGCGGTTGCTTATGTCGATTCGAGAGAGAATCGAATGCTCTCGAATCTGTCGTAGAATGTGTTGAGTTTTCATGACCGGATTCGCTGTTTGTTGTTCTCCAGATAGGGGGCGCCATCCGCACGCGACGTATGTAGAGATCGATGCCCAGGTACTATAGCATTTCCTTGTTGTTCGCTCTTCGGGGTGAACTCTCTGAAAGCGAGCAGATCGGGAAACTCCGCCCTGTCCTACCGAACAGGAGATATTTGCCCCCGTAGAATCCGCCTTCGGACGGCATACGCTCCTGGCGACATTTGCTCACCGAATGTGGCCATAGCACATAGCGGCACGAACACGAAATAGCAAATGCATTTGTGTCGAAAAACAAACGATACTGTCAGGCCGTAAAACGAATATTGTATGTACATTGATATACTGAGTGAGCGATATCGAATCGTTGCAGTCAGATGACTTAATGCGAAAAACGTGCCATGTATATCCATCCATACGCATGTGTGACTGCTAGATATACAGTATCGCTTCTCAATATATATATATACATTTATTATAGTGCCAAATAGTGCCGACACCGTGTCCAAGTGTACTGTGCTAGTGCAATATATATACATATATATATATATATATATATAAATATGCATACATGCGTATATACATATGTGTCTTTATGAACAGGTGTGCATATATAATCTAATATACGGTATATATATATATATATATATATATATATATATATATATATATATATATATATATATATATAACACTATCGATACACACATATACTATAGACGTATGAAATACAGTTAGATGATAGGAACAGTCGCGGTTCGGATGGTGATGACAGTAACGATGGCGCCCTCTGTCGGACAACACAGAACTCGCTTGGCGGGCGGCTTATAGTACAAAGCAGCAGAGATGTCTCTCAGAAAGAAATACATGAGGATAGTACTTAGCTGTAACGGCGGCGGAAGGATGACAGCGTTACGGAACGAGAATGGAGTAGTGGTGTCGTCTTGGTTTGCTCGCTGTTCCGGTGCAGACACCAATAGCAGACAATGAGACGTGAGTTGCACTAAGAGGTACTTGACGACGAAGAAGAAGAATAAAAAAAAGACGAAACGGAAGAACCAGCAGTACTAGCTAGTCGTATTAGTTAGAGAAGTACTTAGTTAGTTAGACGTAGTAACAGCAGGTAGAGTGGTTAGAGCCACGACGAACGACCGGCGAACCGGGATGTGTTGGTGCGGCGAATGAACAACTCACCCCACATCGTTTCGTCGACACAGACACACACGTGCTTGCAAGACAGCAGGCGATATCATTCTGATTGATGAATGGTACCATCAGCTTGAAACGTTGATTGATACCAAACAAAGACAACAACAACAACAAGATGATTAATAGCAACATATCAGCATTGTTGACATTGCTACCGCCGTGACTGTCGAGATGGCCGTTGTCTATATCTTTGTTGTTGTAGTTGTTGTTGTTGTGGTGGTGGCAGTGTCGTGACAGTAGTGGGGGTTAGTGGTGTGGTGGGTGCCGGTGGTGAGTTTATTATCTGTGCTCTATCTATCGTATCACCTTTATAGTCATCAGCCACCATACTACAAGGAAAATAACCAAACCATTAGATCATCACCCTGGATGTCGTCTTCATCAAATCATCAATCACACAGCACATCAACTCGTCAAAGAGTCAAGCATTGTCAATAAATATCAACGCCAATAATAATAATAATA
>QVRM01001473.1:790000-1017588 GCA_003439945.1 Dermanyssus gallinae
ACAGTTCTTCCTTCGACGCTATAGCTACACCTAAATATTGATCTAGATACACTAACTCCCTCCCCTAATAAGCTTAACTTCCGCTCCAATGTAACCCCCGAAAATACTAAAGTTACGCAATTTTTGTTGTTCATGTGCGAGAGATGAATTCTAATTAATCTTTTCCTAGCCCCAACCTGCAACTCCAACTTATTGTTATCAACCTTTCTCGCGATTTTTTCTATATATATTAGAATGACCGATTATAGAGAGTACCGCTGTCTTACCCCTTTAGCAATGCCACATTGACTCGATTTTCCTTTCTTTCGGGTGATAATTACTGTGTTTTTTTCTACAAATGTCCTCTAATAAGTCAACCTAACTTGCGTCGAATTCCCCTTCCGCTATGCACTTATCAAGGTAATTCTATTAATCATATCGTTGACTTTTTTAGATCCAAAAACCCTAACAGAGCCCTGTTTCGTATCCTAGATATCTCAACTTTTTGATTTAATAAAGAAGTTTATGAAAATGCGACGTGTAATTGGTGTAATAGTTATCGGCCGCCTATTTTTCAAATTCAATTCTTTATCGACGCCGCAGAGATATCCTCTCTTTAAGCTATCTTTCTGGTATACTATCCTTGGCAAAGATGCTATTAAAAACTAAAACAAATAACTTATGCAGTCCCCTCCCAACGCATACTTTCTACTACTACGTACTAATTTACTGCTTCCAATCGTATTACATCTAACCCACATGCCGTTTTCCCTTTCATTATTCTAGTAGCTGGTTCTATTTCATCTACTCATGTGATTATACTCATATCTAATCTCCACTTCTTTTCACTAACTCTATTACTGACAAAAAATAGTGCTTCTACCGCCGCATTCATACCTTCAACCGTGTACATTTTTCGTGCTCGAGGTTAGCCACGCTTTTCCCGCATTGACTACATGTGACCAACATAATCCTTGGAGTTGTCCCTTTGGAGACTTCCTATTGAATTCCTGCTCGTCCTCCCGTTTTATTCATTTTTGTACCAAATGCTAAACCGTTGCGTTTGCCTGTATATATTTTGCCAGTTTTCCTTCCCATACTAGGACATCTACTGTTTCCTACGGGTTTGGAATTCATCCTTGAGGCATACCTACAAAGCACTGAGGGCCGGGCATGTTGAGATATCTAGGGTTCCTCCAACAGTCCTTGTGGGAGCATGGCCACTGGCGCTTGGTGGCCCTTGGGGGACCCCATGGTGTCCCCTGAAGGCTGTTTAATTTTATCCATTTTATGCACCCAGTTCTGGTTGTCTCATGTTTGGGTATTTTCAACTCATTAAAAGCTATTCCCCGCCCCGCAGATTCCACCTTATTATGAGCATTACCAATATTTAATTCCTTTCCTCCATCTTTGAACATCTCTCCTATCATTTCCATATTTTCCTTAACCATAATATAATTCACACATGACTATTCGCCTGACTATACTTATATTTTCCAACCACTGTTTTATCTAAACCAATTTTATTCAACCTTGTCGTTAGTACCCATTTTAAGAGCATTTTCCTTTTATATTCTCCTCCCTCCACTGTAAAATGTTCTACTGTTCTGTGAGATATTACTTGGCGCCCTGTATACCCCTATGATTCCCATGTTATGCCCTTCAATATCAACCACCACTAAATATTTTATTTTTATTCTCGTCACTTTCGTACATCTTATGTTTTTTTTTGACAAATATTCCCACTTCTCCGAGCGTATTTTCTCCTGTCCCCATAGCCAATCTCTGGATCACATCCAACGCACCCTCTAGTTCGGACACTCCCCGGTTACTCGTTTCCCTCTGGGTTTGCATTCCGCGGGTGCCAAACTTTTTGTTTAAATATCTGTTTGTCTCCTGTAACCGTTTGGCCCCATGTTGACCCCGGATTCATGTTGTACGCGTCTACGAGTATATACAAACTTCGATACTCATGTCATTCATTAATATAAACCCCCATGAGATACAGAACCGACCTGAAGAGCCCTCTCAGTAGATGACAATTTGGCAATGGACAAATTAACTTGACCTAAAAGTATCCTATAAAAAAATTCTATTATGCACAAATACAACAGTAACAATAGGTGCCGATACAACATCGCCAAATATAATCGCCACACTCCGTCAATAAATTATCTAGGCGTGATTACCTCCTCAGATCTCGAATTTCTGCGTGCATAAACCAGGTCACTGATAAAAAAAATAACAAGGCATGCAAACCGGATTGTGAGTTCTTTTTTGATCATGAGGATTTTTTTCATTTAATTTAAATGACCGGCCAACAATCATACAGCACCGGTGAATTCACCTGATTACAGCCCCACAACGGCTTCTCCCCTCTCTCTCAGATCCCATATTGTTTGCACGCAGTGTGGTCGTCGTGTTAGAGCCTCTGAAGGTCTGAAGGCCCACATCAGTTGCCTTCACTCCCCGCTTTCGAAGTCTACCCATCGCTAATAGTGTGGAACCGGATAATCAACTACATTTCACTTCAGACCCTGACGTTCAATTTGATCCGAATTCATTGTCGCGGGCTCTGACCCGTGCCCGCAAGAATTTAAGGCTTGCCAGAGTCATACCTCGTAGAACAAGATAATGCCGCGTCGCAGCATGAAGCACACCATTGAACAGGTTCAACTCGCCTAAGCTTAGGTCATCTATTACAGGGCCATTTCAGCTATTTTTGTTGGAGTGGCAGGGAAAGTGACAGAGGCCTCGGCAGAGGTAGCGCAGCTGGATGTGTATCTCACCAAGGAGCTTTAGGATGGAATGGCATGCACTAGCCGGCACGTGTGAATAAGGTTTTTTGGGTCGAGCATACCAAGTGATGATAGTCGTGGCGCATGACTATCATCGCTTGGTACGCTGTATATATATATATATATAGATATATCATCGTGTCATACGATACGCACATTAAGTCTGCACTGCGGACCAGACACCCGTCTTCTCCCACCTAATTGCTGGGGTCGTTTAGAGCTCTTTCAACAGCCGGCTGTCTTAAACCTTGATTACATCAAAGCTTTTCAGGCCCATGCGGCCGTTTGGAAATGCCGGCTTAGATGGTCTGCATTTTCGACATCTATGTGAGATGCGTGGCCAGACGATGCTCTTTTTAGAACGTCTATTGAGCAAACCATATTTTTTGTGTTCACAGTACTAAATAGTACTTTACCTTAAATTTGCCGATTTGTCTGCCGATTTTCTATGGTGCAGACTTAACCGTCCTTAGAAAGAAGAATAACTCAATTAGACCCATTGCATGGGAACTGGCCCTTCAGAGGAAGAAATTGTTACGATTGCCATGACTGTGAATAGAAAATTATTGTAACAGCAATATTTTCTTATCAAAGGTTGCCATACGAGGAGGAAAAACGCCACCGTGGATGGTACGCCTTTTTGCAAGCAGAGGGCACTTTGAAGGATAGGAATGCTATTCACACTCGAATTTAAAGATCTTAGCAGGCGCAATGAGTTACGACGTGACGGGGTTATCGTAGCTCTATGGCCACATGTCAAAATTGTATCCTGAAGCAAAACGTACAGATGAGATTGCGGGCGATCAACGCGAAGCGATGTTTCTGATTCAGATGATGTTTTTTCTACCTAGTCGGGTGTTGAGCATACCGGCCTTGCAGTCAGCAAACAGCCCGGATGCTTGCGAGTTCAAATATATAATATCTTTACGGCGGTTTTTATTTTTTGTTGCAATTTTGCACTTTTGTCAACTTTCTTCTTCACATCTTTGGTTATCTGTTTAATTGTTATCACCTCGTGTT
This sequence comes from Dermanyssus gallinae, assembly GCA_003439945.1. NCBI lineage: Eukaryota > Metazoa > Arthropoda > Arachnida > Mesostigmata > Dermanyssidae > Dermanyssus > Dermanyssus gallinae. Next base: position 793,798 of record QVRM01001473.1, read on the forward strand.
TTTCAAAATCCATCGTATTGCACTTAAATTTGCGTTCAATGAAATTTAGCCGTCTATGCCATTTGCGTGTATCCTGTTTGCTAAGTTTCGCTGTGAACAGTTCCCTCGCCCAGTTTTGTTCTTCCTCACTTGCAGCTATGTTTTTTAGACGGCTTACATACACACATCTTTGCTTGTACTTCTCTTGCCCAGAAGCTGGAGACTCCGAATAATTCCCCTTCGATAAATTGAGCTGCATATGTATACCTACATGGGACGTTGTATTGTGTCCAGCCTGTTTATCACGCTTGCGTCTAAACTCGCAATAGCGTTAGCGTATGTCACTGTTGGCACAAGCATGCTTTTCCAAAGCTCTTTCGTCACCATGAATCTGTTGCAACTCCACAACACCTTCTTTCGTACAATGTGTCTTATATATATAATTTTCACCGATTTACAGTATATTGCAACATGGTTGTATTTTTATATCACTTTTAACCAGATACCAAAGTTTCAAGATAATGCTTATTATCAACTGTTTCAACTGTTTGTTTATTGACATTTCTTGTAACACATGAATTTCAAACTCCATTAAGCACCTAGCTTGTTCGGAGCCCCTTTTATGAGATAATAATGTATAATTTATATATGCCATTATATATACTACAACATGGTTGTATGTTTATACCACTTTTAACCAGATACCAATGCTCTTTGAGATCGCACTTATTTCGGTAGTCTCTAAGAGAATAGGCCGACGTGCCTTTATGACCTATAAATACAATTACGACCAAATTTTGGCAGAACTTGCAATAACTAACTAGAACGACTTAAACGACTTATATCTCGGATATAGACGAGGCGTTTGTATGCTTTAATGAGAGAGTGATGGCGGCAGTGACTAGGGGCAAAAAGAAAATTAGGCGAAAGTTAAACAAAGGTCAGCCACGTAAGCCATGGGTCACTGCCGAGCTGCTTGAAATAATAAAGGAGAAGGAGGCAGCCTATATGGCGTATCGCAGTGACCCCAACGCCCGCAGGCGTCATGCGTGTGTTAGACTGAAAAACAAAGTTGTCTCGTTTTCAAGAAAGTGCAGGCTAGAGGCTAATGGGAAGATTGTTTGCGATAAAATACAGGAGAGGCGGAGCCCATGGAAAGCCATCCAGCCAGTCATGGGAGGTGCCCAGGAAAAAAAATTGCCAAACTGAAGATTGATGATGAGATAGTCACAGACTGTGTACGACTTTCTAACATCTTTAATGACTATTATGCAACTTGCGTAAGGGCCGACGCCGAATGCTCGGCCCCTTACGAGGTACCAATGGCGATACCTGAACTGCACGAGCCATTTTCGCCTAGGCCGGTCCCTGTGGATCGAGTGCATTACCTTCTTAAAAGGGTCAAAATTTGCTCGGTGGGAGAAGGTCACATACCCTCTCAAGTCTTGAGACACTGTGCTGGCGTTATTGTTGAACGAACACTTTGAGATGTTTAATTGCCTAAGTCAGCGTCAGTTCGGTTTTCGATCCAAAATGTCGACGACTGTACCCATCATGGATTTTGTTGAAGAGGTTCGCAGAAACCTAATGTTAAAAAAGACAGTCACCGGCGTATTTATAGATCTTAGAAAAGCATTTGAAACAGTTGATGTAAATATTCTGATTAAGAAGTTAACTCGATATGGAGCGGATGATATTTTTTTGTCTTGGCTGCTGGTCGTTTATGTCTAATAGGAGGCAAGTTGTCCAGGTGGGCAATGCAATCTCGGATGTAAGAAATATATCTGTTGGAGTGGCTCAAGGCAGTATAGGTGGTCCACTTTTCTCTAACATCTTTATTAACGACATATTTAGCGTAACAAAACATGCAAAGTTGTTTGCGGACGATGCCACCGCCCTATTCGTCGTGAATTCCGCAACTGAGGTAGAGGCTATGGTCCGCGAGGACCTTCAGAGGTTATCATTATGGTTCAGGACTAACGGTCTGGCTCAAGGTATAAATTAGGTGTAATGCAATTCCTTGCCCCGCGGGGTTCCGTTACGAACAACCCCCTTCGACTCCAGTGCGACGGCAAAGCCCTTTCGTTCCTAAAGGCAACGAAGTTCCTAGGCGTTATGTTGGATGAGAAGCTGACCTTTGAAGCGCATGTCACACACATACGTAAAAAAATATCTGGCAGCAATGCAGTTTTATGCAGAGCTCGACGAATTCTTCCCCAAAACGGCCTGATGGCGATGAATTTTGCCTACGTTCATAGTCACTTGACTTACGCATCTGTGTTAAGCCATAAACTTAGAAGTTTATGGCTTAACACAGATGCGTCTTATCAGGTCGCTTCACCGACTCCAAAAACGAGCACTGAGAACAACTCTGGACCTCTGGGTGCGAGATTCAGTGCAACCGCACTACAAAAATATTAGCATTCTGCCGTTCCCAAAACTTATAGAATACTGTCTCGTAGTTGAAATTAAGCGTATACTCCTTGGAGTGCATCCAAACTTATACGGTCTGGCAACATCAGCAACACTCATATCTACAAGAGGTAACGCATCAAACCTGCTTACTCTGTCACACGCCAACTCCAACCAGTCAAAGCTATCAATCAGAAACATTGGGGCCTCCTACTGGAACAAAGTACCGGCCTCCGTTAGGCAGACAAAGTGCCTGCTCAAATTCAAATGCGATCTCAAAGAGCATTATCTTGAAACTTTGGTATCTGGTTAAAAGTGATATAAAAATACAACCATGTTGCAATATATTGTAAATAGGTGAAAATGGCATATATAAATTATACATTATTATTCATAAAAAAGGCTCCAAACAAGCTATGTGCTTAATGGAGCTTGAAATGAATGTGTGCAATTATCTACAAGAAATGACAATAAACAAACAGTTGAACAGTAATTTGAGTTTGAGCAGATACTTTGTCTGCCTGACGAAGGCCGGTACTTTGTTCCAGTTGGAGGCCCCAATGTTTCTGATTGAGAGCTTTGACTGGTTGGAGGTGGCGTGTGACAGAGAAAGCGAGTCTCACACTAGTCACGCAGGCTGCTAGTGGCGCATGTGCATCATGCATTTCCGAAACCTCCGAGAAAAAAAAGAGTAAGCAAGTTTAATGCGTTACCCTTTGTAGATATGGGTGTTGCTGATGTTGCCAAACCATATAAGTTTGAATGCACTCCAAGAAGTATACGCTTGATTTCAACTACGATACAGTATTCTATAAGTTTTGAGAACGGCAAAATGCTAATGTTTTTGTAGTGCGGTTGCACTGAGTCTCGCATCCAGAGGTCCAGAGTTGTTCTCAGTGCTCGTTTTTGGAGTCGGTGAAGCGACCTGATAAGACGCATCTGTGTTGAGCCATAAAATTTTACATGCATTCTTTAGGTTCGATTTTGTTCATAGAATATTTTCGAACATACACTCATGTTTTCTACTATGTGGCGGCGTGATTTAGAGGATTAATGCGCTAGTCGTTGTTGTCATCTAGCCACGGGATGTCGCCGGCTCAGTTGCCGTTATTGACAAAATTTTCTTTGAGCGATGCTCACTGAGAATAGGTGATAAATCGTACCGCTGAGAGTCAGCGACCATGTTGCCACAAGGACTCTTGGGGAAACTTTAGATATGCCAGCTTATGCTGCCGCTCTAAGCGTCTCTGAGATAAAGTGGTGACAACCGAACTAACATCATCGGTATAGGAACGTAATTGTAGTAGTTTCAGCTTTATTAGCCAATCATTGGTTTACGCATATACATCAATGAACGGAATTGCAATTATCGACAGTCAGGTGTCGTGACTTGTCGATCGTTGTATTTAGGTATACATGTCAAGTGAATAATAAATACATCCAATCCATCTATTATTACATTTACCCCTGAATCAACTTTTCTATTGGCGAAAAGGTTAGTCAATTTCTCCTGTCTGCCACGTGTTTGACACACAATTCTTACCTATATACATGTACAGGTTTAATTTGTATGTATTGTATGCAGATAAATAACCCATATGATGCGTAGTAGTCACAACATGGTGCTAAACGTGTATCGTCGCCGGAAACCTAGCAGAAAAATGTAAACGTGGAAAAACGCAGGACGTCAAGGAAGCAGTGAATAGAGCCTCCGAGCTAGCGGTTAATCAGTGTATGCCTGTTAAGGTAAAAGCGTGTTTTCACCCTCGTGCGTAAACCCGCCGCGGTTTTTGAAACAACCAATGAAGAGTATCGGGTAGTTGAGTCCAGATTGATGTTATTCGATATCCTGGGTCGTTGCACCAGTTGCATAAAGAAAAGCCGTGGGCGTCTAGGTACTTGCCTAAAAAATGTGGAGTCATTGTCGTTGACATCCACGTCTGCGCATCTCGTGCGAATGTCCTGGGCGTTGTTGTGGCGAGCGAAAATAAAGGCTGAGCTTGTAGTTGGTCCGCATGGTCTTGATGAACCAGCAGATTACGTTGCCCAGCCGATTACGTTGAGGTCAGACATCGATATGGACACAATCGCACAAAGCTTCCCCGCGACTATCGCCATTGCGCCATCGTCGCTGAGCCCCAAGAGAGGCTCGGGCCGGAATTAGACCGCGGTGATGGGTTTGGCCTCCTCGAGATGCCGTCGTAGCCGTGGCGGATTTCTCGTGATAGGGTCGTACTCGTTGGTCGCTAGTGTAATTGTTGAGGTCCTTGGTCCCCTCGACTTCTCGCAGCCACTGTTTTGCGAAAACTTACATTGGCATAGGAAACAGAAACGGTGGAAGGAGAGTTGGTTTACTCAAGGGCTGGCACATGGCCGCAACATGTCAGCTCTCTCTATCCTGTCCCCTTCGAGCGTGCGAAATCAAGGTTGTCGATTTGACAAATTCATTTGGATTGGAGTTAGTCCCGCAGTCAGCCCTATGCGACAACATCCTCCTCATTGCCCATCTACACCGCTGTTGTAGGATGGATACCTGGTCGTCGATACGTTTTTTCGGCCGGATGTTCGGGTCAATATTCCAGCCTTCATAAGAACCACTAAGAAATATACCGTGCAGTTCACCAAGAGAACCAAGAGGAAATACAAGCCGCACCTTAAAAGGCAGGCACTGCATAGCACTGCTTCCCAACAGCACAGGAGCTCAAGAATCTTCTACTAGCTTCCATGCAACCCGTTCTAAAGATTCTTACCTATGCCCCTTATTTAAGAGGTACATAGCCCTGTCCACTCTTTTTATCTTAATAATCACTCTCAAATAACAGTTTTAAATGTATAGATCCTCTCCGTTCTTGCAATATAAGTGGTTTCCTGGTTTGGCTCATATGTAGGTGGCAAAGCCGTTGTCTTGCATTCGAGAGGCCGTGGGTTTACGACCTGGACCGGCCATTCTTTAATTGTTTTTTATGGATTCCAATTTAGACAGTGTATTATAATCTCAGTTGAATGCTAAATATACGGGCTCTGATTTTTGTAATATTGTTATTCAATGTAGCCTTACAAATTATAAGGACCCGCTTCTGAATATGTTTGGCAATATGTTCCTAGCGTTCACCCAAATCCCCTGCTTTTTAATGGGCGATACGAATGTTAGTCTCATGTCAATCCTTCCGCTTGTCGATTGCCTTCCTTTTTACTGCGAGGGATCTCTGCCATGTAGTAGATCGTATAATTAGGCCAGTCTCGAGTACGTCTGGAGAGACGTACGAATGAGGCAATCGCCGACGTCGCATACTGGATGCGAAAAGCAGGGCTTGCTTTAGCCCCAGCCAAGAGTGAGGTAATTCTTCTGGTGAGCCGAAAGAAGTGCCGCGCCATTTACCTACGCCTTGATAATGAGTAAATTCATATCGTGAACACGGCAAGATATCTCAGAGTATTCCTAAATCGGGGTCTCCAAGGCACTTATCACTTGCGTCGGGCAACGGAGAAGGCCCTCAAAATTGCCAACAACTTCGCACGGCTCATGCCTAACACCTATGGGCCTCGGCACTCTAAGCGACGCGTCAATATGTCCGTGGCCGAGTCAATAGCCGAATATGGGTCTCCGGCCTGGCCTGCTAACACTTTAGAAACTGTAACGAACCAAAGCCGCCTGCGCCGGGCCCAACGGGTCGGAGCTTTCGGGGTGATCATGACGTACCGGACGGTGGGCCCAGCGGCGGCGCTTTTCCTCGCCGGAACCGTTCGCTGGAATCTGAAGGCGGAGCATCGACTTATAGCAAAAGGAGCGGGACGGGTTAGAGGAGGGTGCTCCAGGCGCCAGTCCCCGAAAGCTCCTACCAAACATCAAAGGCTGGTTAAATCGGCCCGTGGAAGAACCAACGTTCCACACCACTCAGGTCTTGATGGGACACGGGGACTTTCAATCCTACCTGTTCACGATCGGAAAAGCTCCCAGCCCCACGTGCGTCCAATGCGGCGGTGGGCTCGAGGACACCCCGGAACATACGATTCTGAGAGCTCCAGCATGCGCGCGGAGCAGCATGCTTCCGCTGTTCTTTACATTGTATACGCTGGGGCGGGCCTGCCCAGCATCTACAAGCTAATGGAGTAGTCTTTGCCCTAGTAGCTAGAAGCGACGAAACTTTTTAGGAACATACTCATGGCAAAAACTACAGCAAATAACCGCCGCACAACACGCACTCCTCAGGCGTCCGAGGAAGAAGCTGGCCACAAGTAGACACACACCTCCCCCGATTGTTTGAAGTATTTGCAAATGCAGCTTCCGGTCGGTTGGGAGGATGGGGAAATGACTGGTTTTTAGTGGGTTGGAGCTCCGCACTTGCAGGCGCGTTTCCTGCAGTGGTGTTCGCGTGTGCAGACCGCATTTTCCAGTTACTCCTCTATTCGACTACTACCCTGTTATAGTTCCTTTTTTTGACAACGTTACCTGTTATAGTTCCTTTGTCCGTTTCCCAGTCGCATTCGGCACCTCCTGGCGGTATTCTTCTTGACAGTTTTCGGGATACCTCCTGAATCAGGTTATTGGACATTCGAGCATTATAAAGCTGTACCATTTATGGCAGCATGTGCCTACTGACTAAAACCGTAAAATTTGCATGGTCGCCTTCGTCGATGTAGCCGCTGCAGTCGGTAAGTTTCGGCCGACTTATCTCTTAGGCCGGAGACAGTTAGTTAAGATTGGTCACATTGAATCTTCATAAAATACAGGTCTACAGCAGAACACCGTAAGGCTATGTTCTTGACCCGGTTTCTGATTCTGACCTGGCTATGAATTTTGTTCTGCTAAAAATTCACGCAGAGAATTTTGATAGCGAATATTTTTGGCGCGACTCTTCTGGGCGTTGGCACCGGCCGGGCCTCAACACTCATGCAAGCAGAGAGCCATCAAATTTAGCTTAGTTGTGACGGCTGATAAAACGAAGTTCGTATTGTTTTGACCACCACAAAGCGCACTACATTGCACTACATGAAAGATTGTAAGCTGAAATGTTGTTGACTGTTTTTTTGACGAAATGCAAATGAATATTCGTAAAGAAAAACAAACAATGTATCACAGAAACTAAAATCATCAATAATTTGTCTACACGATGTGTAGCCAGAGAATCGAGCAAAATTCTGTCTGATAGCTCATCCCGCTCCTCCCACTCCTAGTAGATCACCCAGACGCGCTACCAAATTTATTGTGCCTTTTGTTTGAAAAAAAATAGTCAATCGCTTTCGTGATCCTTCACGACATGGGGATCAATACAGATTCAATGTCCTACCTCCCAACGCGTCTTTGTGCGTATTTAACTAAATAAGTTGTTTGCTGAATCCATGCGACGCAATGAGCGCAGTGGGCAATGTATTGTTGTGATGTAATTCTCAGTATTCTACGACCAATAATGTATGTGCTTGTACTGAGCACTCTCACTGCGGCGTCTGATCACTGAGCTCCCAGGGACAACATTGTGACAGAGCTAGGTAGGGAAGAGGTTTGACGGTTATTGGAGAACCGTTCGAGCGAATGTACAACAGTTTTAATGTACTCCATGATTTCGTTGTTTTTCAGGAGCCCCTATACAGGATTAGACGCAGAATGCTGAATGTGTGTAGCTTTTTGGATGATCTGTAGTTAATGATAAACTGGGAGAGAAGTGTTGCGGTTAAATTCCAAAGAGATGGTCGACTAGGCAATGAGGATGCACTAGAATCACAGTAAAAGAGAATTAAATTTGTGAACAAGTTTACTCATTTGGGAATCACCATTGGGGTGACGGAGATTTTCTTTTCAGCTTATTAACAGGACGGAGTGAGAAACGCGACGAAAGATGCGGCAGCGGCATTGTTTAGGCTCAAGATGGAGTCAATAGCTTATCTTGATAACCTACGGGATGTAACTCTTATGGACAAAAATGGGAACTGGGAAGCTGGAAATACTAGATGGCGTCAGGTTTTTTTCCTAAAAAGGGTTAAAAACTTGTTGAAACAGAATTGTTACATGACTAATGTTGCTCTGTCAATAGTGGAATACCCTATTGACAGAGCAACCTTAGACGAGGTAAGGCTGGAACAGTACAGGAGCGCTTGAAACGTATGAGGCAATATGAGGTCGAACCTAGAGAAAGTTCCGGGTATTTATTTGCGATTAAATGAAATGTAGGTGGCATTATATCGCACAATGTTCCGCCGTTCGTTCAATTATGGGGTTGGCAAGATAAATGTTTATTTCGTTGTTGCAAATACCTTACCCTGCTAGGGTGTTAAAATATCTTACCCTGCTAGGGTGTAAAATTATTTAAGTACTTGTGTTGCAAAAATAAGATGTCATAGCTACCTGTGACGTAAAGCATATGGTGATAACGTGTATCTGTGTCGTATTGGCGTAATTTGTATGAATATTTACTGCTGCCTCTACACTGTTATATTATGGACGTGCATATATTTGTAATGTTTTATGCTGACTTCTTTATAGCGTATTATTTCTGTTACCGATAACCAAATCAGTTCTGTATATATATATATATATATATATTTTTTTTTTTTTTTAATTGAGACATGTATATGTATTCATTCAATCGTAATGTATGTATATATAGACGTTTTTAAATTTGATGCCAAATAAGCAAAGCAATATATATATATATATATATATATATATATAAGTGGATGATTCCCGTTAGAAGATACGTCGTAATGGCTTTTTGAAGAAGAAAGACGGGTTTCATATTGTCTATAATAAAAATGTTTGAAGTACCTCTAGAGGGCCTAGGCAGACGAATGCACTCGTTGCATTCTCGTTGTTTTTATTGGGTGATCCTTTCAAGCATTCGTATTCGTTTATAGGCCTTCGTATGGCTGATGAATCTGAATCATCCTTGATATTATGATATTTTTCGCACCAGCGCTCTCTATCTACCTATACCAACCTATTTTACGTCACTGATTGACTAAGACGAGGGCGGGGTGGGCATACTTATATACGGTCGTAACAGGCACTGTTAAAGGGCACAGACTCCTCAGGCATATATATACCCGCTATCGAACTTGCTATCATTAGCTGCCGCTTTACCATGTTCCAGACGATTGCCGTATGCCGTTGGCCGAGAGGTTCTTCTCTGAACGAACGCAGGTAGACGCGTTTGCACCGTCTGGCATTTTTCGACAGGCACTACCATCATCACCACCGTTCGTAACGAAGACGAAGACGCTAACGAGAAGGACGCCAATAACAACAACGTCAGCAGCAATAACACCAGCATCAGCAGCAGCAGCAACAACATCAACAATATGGGCAACGACAACAACAACAACGCCGACAACAACAACAACAACAACAACAACAGCATGGGCAACGACAACAGCATCAGCAGCAGCAGCAACAACAACAACAACAACAACAACAACAACACAACAACATCATCAGCAGCAGCAACAGCATTGGCCTCTCCGCTTTATCCGCGCGAGGTCAACGTCTACGCATCCACATCGGGCGAACGTCGGTGTCAAGAAAGAGTCTTCACGATGAAGTTGATCCGCGTGTTCGAGCCCGCAGGAAGGGCGAGAACGGGGCGCCGACAGAGCTCGAGGCTCGGGTCGTAGGCGTTGTGCTGCTGCTGCTGCTGATGCTGTCGCTGCGGGTCAGCTACGCCCACCGCTACTTTCCGTCGAGATCGGCGGAGGCCGTCAGCACTCGCCACGTATTACGGACGGGTATCTATCTATCTGACTCTCGTAGCCTGAAACGTGCGTGCTCTGTTTGGCGGAACTGACGCGGATTTGTTTACGGTCTCGGTCCGCTGGTTCGCTGCTTCGACGAACAGCCCTTCTCACAACGAGGAGAAGGAAAAGAGGACCAAGAAGAAGTAGAAGAAAAAGATGAACAAGAGGAAAAACGACGACGACGAAGAACAGCAAGACAAATCGACTGCTATAGTGGGTGGTGGTGGTGCCGTTGATGCTGCGGTTGTTGTTGTTGTTGTTGCTGTTGTTGCTGCTGTTGTTGCTGCTGCTTCTGGAAGCGCATTTGTCCAGAGCTGACCACAAGATAGACCCTGCGCTAGCCTGATTCTTGGCTTCGCGTCGCTGACACTAGTCGGCTGTAGCAGCCGTCCGCGCCGTACAGAACTGTCGGAGAGGTTGCAAGTCTTCTTTCTGGGAGCGTTGTCCGGAGGTGTCCCTGTAGTGCGTTGAGTTCCTTCGTTTCCTCACGGTCCCAACGGTCGCGGCCATCGCCATGGATGAGGTGAGTGTCCCGTCAGGTAGGCAGCTATCCACTATCGGGCTAGCGATCGTGTTCCTGCGGACGCATCTCGACCCCGTGGACGCTGCTGATATTCGGCAACAATGCAATACCGCTTTATCTAACATGATTGTATCACTGACATTGTTGGCGCCAATTTGATCTCAATTGTTCTCTCCTTGTTGTGCTTTTGTTATTTATTGTTGTTGTCGCTATCGTTGACTGTTTTTGTGGCATTGAAGTATTCTATGTTGCCAACGATACAGTCGCAATACTCTCTGTGGTAGTCATCTGCAGTAGCAACTGCAGTAACGATAGAATAGACTAGTTCACAGATCAGAACAACGATAAACGCTGGCAAATTACAAATAAGAGGAAGAATTTGCTGTCAAGAATACACACATATAAGTACACTGTATTTGTTACTATGTTATTAAGATTGTTGCAAACGTTTTTGCCGTTTGGCAATACACTCGCTTTAAAGGTTTGCACCGCCATCTAGGCAGCATCTAAGTGGTAAAGGCTGATACATTTATGATAGAACGGCAATTGCTGCAGCGGCCAGTAAGCTCGGCTTTGGAGTCAAAAGCTTAGTTGCTTTTCGAGAAAAGGGACAAATGGTGAACATAAAAGTGCAAACACTGAGTGCTATGTTGTACGAATTCTGAAAATATTCTAACGCTGTAGTAGCTTAAACGACCTCGTTAAGAGCTGCCGAAAATGGCCAAGCTTCATGGTAGAGATTTTAACATGGATGGTGAACCGAGGTTCGGTCGACATTCTTTACTGTAGGTAGATATTTAAAGACTGCATGTCTAAAGAAACACACAATACAAATTTTAACAAATACCACACGAGGACTTGCGGAAGAAATTGAAGTTGACCGAGCAACCATTCTCAAGCTCCTTATTGTTGCCATGCCATTGAAATAGGGGGAGAGTTTTTTAATGATTAAATAAACTCATATGCTTCTGCAAACTCGTTTTATCGCTCTAAAAGCGGCAAAAGCTATTGCGATTACCGCATACATATATCTGCATAAATGTATAAAGCGTCCAGGAAAAATATAGTGCCTTCCATTATGTTGCCCGACTTTAAGCGCGGGTTATTAAACAGTCTGGCATCAAACGTTCCATGATGTATACTTTAGTTATGATGAACCCCGTGCGCAACGTCAATGTGGTCCTTATGAGAGCAGCAGTCGAGAGCAAAACCCAAATTCCGTACCGTGTGCAGTAAAACACACATCACAAGAGAAGATATAGGACCGCGTTGCTCATAACTGCATAGAAATATACACGGCGACCTTGAACTCCGTAAGGTAAACAAATGCTCCTGTATTGCTCAAATATTTGCCGCTAGCCAGAAACCACACCAAGTGGCTCTCCTCCTGGGCATCGAGCCAACTTCTCAAAAGTGGTCATAAAATGATTAGTAGGCCAGAGCAGAGAGTTGTAGTTTTGGGGAGTTACGACATTTGCAAGGTAATATGTATATGTACAGATATATAGGTTTAGTAACGAAAACGCGATGACGACAAGTGCATTTAGACGCTATAGAGCTTATTTTGTACTGACAGTGGAGTCTTCGGAACAAAATCATATGAGCTGAGAAAGACCGATGGACGAGCAAGACTCATTGCCTGTTCAATGTGCATTCCTCGGCTGGCTTTGAAAATTTGTAGTAGTAGTAATTCACGACAATTTGAGTCTTCTAGGGAAGGAAATTAACAAAGACCAGCTAGCCCCGGTGACGAACTGGGGTGAAAATCGCCGTGCCCTCGGTCCGGCTGCGAAAGGACCACATGTTAAGAATGATGGGTCAGAAAATTCTCCATATGTACAACTACGTTTGAGCAGCCTATCAAAAATATATGTACACTCATGGTGTCGTAGGTGGAGGATTGCATAAGCACGTTTGTTTAGACGAATTAAAAAGTAGTCTCACAAGGAAAAAAGGAGGATGTCTCAGCCGCGACAGATCGCGAACATCGCAAAACACGTGTTCTCAGCACGAATGGGTAACTCTCCTGTTCCAGAAATAGCTTAACGGTTTAGAGCTCTCGGGTCATTATTACAATTCTGCCCGAGGAAGCCTGAGGGCAGTGCCAGCTAGAGGCACGGGGCCTGGCTGCACGCGATTTCAAGCTATTTCCCCACTGGGTACATTGCTTAACAATAGTAGTCTGAGGATTTGAGTCGGCATTCGTTAAGGCGCAACGCCGGTAGATCAGTGCCAAGCATCCTTAACGGTGACCGGGCGGCGAGACATGGAATCAACAAGGCTATTGGCAGAGCCTGGTCGGCTGGATTCCCAGCCATGCTTGAGCGACGGGGTTTGTGGGATGACTGAAGACGGCCTGATGGTATAATGATGATGATGATTCCCTTTGAGTCAATCCCTTCGAATCCAAGCCTTTGATCTAGGGTTAACTGTGTTGGACACATTCACACCCTGAATGGTCCGAGGCAGCACATTTTAAACGAGGTTCCTAGAGGCAGAGAAGGCTGAAACGAGGATGAACTTGGTTCGTGCCTAAATTTGGGGCACGCCTAAAACTTTGCACCTTTCCCGTTCGTTTTTGACACGTTAGGCCCAAAAGGCTCCGTAACCGCTGAAAGACCGCTTAATCACCTTTACGCTAAGTTGAGTAACGCCACGGGAAATTAGACATCGGGCCAGTTTCTTCGGCAGATGATCTAAATTCTGACTCTGTTAGGCAACGCAGCGGCAGGGCTAGAGACGTTGGTAAACTGGGCCAGTGCATGCTGGACCTGGCCCACGACTGACGCTTGGCTGATACACGAACGCGGTGTCTACAACTGTAACGAAGAACGTGATTCAATACATTTGGAGACGGGTTATGTCAGTCCACACCTATATATATATATATATATATATATATATATATATATAGATGTATATATATTGATGTATGGTATTATATATATATATATATATATATATATATAAACAAATATATATATATATATATATATATATATATATATATATAGATGTATATATATTGATGTATGGTATTATATACACTAGATTCAGAGAGGCAAGAAGGACGGCGAAAGTATGCTGGGAAAGCATGCGAGCAATGTTTACTGGTATGGCAGAGCGCACAGCAGAGATCGATGGCACCAGGCTAACGTCGGCTAATCTAAACATTCAGTCGGACGCGGGTGCTTAGTTCGTCCATCGGGCCTGTCCAGGCTAGAGCTGTAAGGCTGCATTTGGCTAGCTACCTTATGCTGTTGCGTCATGAGTTTCTCTCTCACACTTAAAGAAGCTTCTCGGCTTGAACGCAACCAGACGCAATACAATCACGATGAACCGAGCGAGCCAAGTACGCAGATGAAAAATTACGGTATATATATATATATATAGAGAGAGAGAGAGGGAGTTGAGGGGAAGAGAAGTTCTAAGGCATGTATTAAGTAAGTCTGTGCCAAAAGAAGCTGCATAAAAAGTGTATATATATATATATATATATATATATAGAGAGAGAGAGAGAGAGAGAGGGAGTTGAGGGGAAGAGAAGTTCTAAGGCATGTATTAAGTAAGTCTGTCCCAAAAGAAGCTGCATAAAAAGTGTATATATATATATATATATATTAGCAAAAAATCAAGAAGAATTCGCCCAGATGCGCCAATCCGTAACTCACCGGAGGAGACTCATCACACTTAGCCAACGGACCGAAAGAGGGAGAGGCAACAAACTGGGTTATAGGTTCACTAGATCCAACTGTTCCCCCTATTTAATATATATATATATATATATATATATATGTATGATGCTAAGGATTTGAGTACCTGGGAGAATTCTTTTTGAATTTGCTAAAATAATTTAAACAACAAAATTGTACTGGTCCCTCTAATTCGTTCCAGACGTACAACGTTCACCTCCAATGTCAGAAATAACTGTCCGTACTTCTGAAACGAATCAGCGAAGCCTGATTCGTCCCAGAAATACAAAGTTCACCTCTAATGTCAAAGCAGCCTAAAACCGACGAGAGCGTCGGACTCAACCAAATGATGCAAAACATAGTAACGAGGAGAAACATCTTTACAGAGCTTACAAGTGCATCAAACATGTTAAACACTCTGGGAAAAGTTGTGTAAGGGTTTTAAGTTAAGCGCGATTTTTACTATATTCTTAACTCAAATTCGTATAGAATTTCGTTATCTAACACTGTCGGTCGTCCGGATCCTAATTTGCAGTCACATTTAAAGGCTTCATTACGAAACTTCCTTTAAAGCTTAAACCTGACTTTTTGCTTGCGGAGTGCGCTGGATTAAGCATAGCGGTTTCACACTATTTAGTTATTGAGTGTTTTTGTGGCTTTTTCTCTACGTCCATACGTCTACAGGCAGAGCGCGTGAAGCGGGAACACCGCGAAAAATTGAAGTACGAAGTGCGCAGACGACTGGAAGAGGCGTCGAAGAAAAAGAAAGCCTCGGGGTTTCTTACAGCCGAGCGCAAGAAAAAACTCAAGGTAGGTCAGCTTTCAAGATATAAGATGCTAATATAGATATATATATATATATATATATATATATATATATCGTACAAGGTCAAACATATGGATACTTGCGGGTACGACTGTCGATCTAGGTTAGTCCAGATTGAGTGGTAGTTCTAAACGCTATAATAACGTTACCGTCCCGTCAACAACCTTTTTCAAATATTGTTGATTTGTGTTTTTTGCTCGTCAAAATTTAGAAACTGCTTCGTGAAGCCAACCAGGTTGCCGTGCTTCGTGAATACGAACGGAAAGCCGCTCAACGAAAACAGGTAAGGCAATACGAATTACGTATATATATATATATATATATATATAGCCTAACTGTAAATGGGTTACCCATTGCAGTAGCTTCACTTCATGAATCGATTCTGTTCTTAATGCAACCTTATGGGATGGACTCGTTGACGTTTCGGCAACGATGGAAACGTTCTTTAATGATTGTATTTGTTTTTATTGTTTATTTTCCGCTTTGATTAGCCAGATTTAGTATAAGGGTTCCCCAGTAGTTCATCTAGTATGAGAAGAAGGACAACCCCGACCTTTTATCACATAGTGACTACTTGATGTGTCTTAGGTGATCACGGAACGCTGCGGACAGCCGAAGGACGTCGACGGAGTCTTCGACATTAGTATGCATTTCCTGCTGTTTTCAAGTGACTATCTATAAAGCCAGTATATAGGTCTATATACCCAGTGAGTCTACTAAATTGTAGGACTGACACTATAAAAGTACCGCAGAAATGAAATTAAAAAGTTAATGCTTAGTCGTTAATGCACGTCCTACTTACGCTTACACACTTGCTTGCATGGTGATGCAGTCTTTATTGATTAATAAAAGTTCCGTTTTGGAATCATTTTAAACACGGATCACGGCCAACAAATTTAATTATTAAAAGAAACTAAAATAGTTGGCAAGTGATAGGTCGGACCGAAACCACCGCAAGTTTAGTTTACTATAAAGTGTTTCTGTCGTCATTTATCGTCTGTATGATCAAATTGTTATTCTGTGCTTCTTAGTGGAATCTTTAATGGGGAGGTTTGAGCAGATTGGACACACTGCGCAATCGTACACGGGACAAATACCACAAAATTCACTAAATATAAGACATACATACGATAGCCTTTTGATCGTATTGATTTTTTAGAGGAACTTCAGTCGATAATGCTAGAATATCATGGACGCATCGTGAAGCTCGAGGAGGCAAAGTATGATCTCGAGTACGAGGTACGCCAGAAGGATTTTATGCTTAATGAGCTCACAATTCAAGTCAACGAGCTACGAGGAAAGTTCGTGAAGCCCGTACTCAAGAAGATTTCAAAGTAAGTATAAATTTCCAATATACGTTATATACAACTCAATTTATTAAAATGTCATTTAAGTGTTACAGCGAGATGTAATTAACTATCAACACTAGGGCTTGTGGGAAGCGCTACCAGTCGAGCTTATCCTCGAGGCAGCCCCTCATTGTGCCCATTATTGCTGCCGCATTGCCGCGTTGAACTGCCAGCGATAGTCGCTGAAGTAGAAACTCAAGTGCTCTTTTTTCCCCTGTCGCCAGTTCAATTTGTTTGCCAATCTTCTGTAAAAGCGACCATGCCTCAGGGCCGGCCCCCCCGAGTGTCTCGAATACTAGCGGCACGAAAATGAACTCGTTGGCGAGCTGGGCATATTTATTGGTCTTTAGACGCTCAGCCTTGCGTGCTGCGGAGCCAGCGGAAGATGCACTGGCCTCCAGGTTCGACGGGGCGAGCGTGTCGGTGATAGTCGCATCCCAAACAAGCGCCTTTCCCCTTTCAAAGGGGATAAGGGTGAGGCCGTCTGGTCTCTTTCCATCGCTTTTCAGGAGGCCGGCGGGCTCTCGGATGCACGGTATTAGAGCGGATCTGAAAGCCCTGGCTGTAATCTCATTAACCTCGCTATGACGGCTTTGGCGTCCTTCGCTTCTACTGCAGGGCAACCCGTGAGTCCCCTAGATGTCTACCTGTGTTCCACACGGACACCGGTGTTCCTCGGTTAGTCTTGTCGCCAACCTCAAGCCAATGCACAGACGAAAGCTTTCGTGATCTAGTAAAGTGCCTAGGTTTGAGGAGGGGATGGCTTGGAGCCATTTGCTAGCTCCTTTCTGGACGACCGCACGTAGTCGGGCTTTGTCTGCCGTGGTCAGTGCGTCAGAGAGCAAGCGCTGGTACTTCATGGAGACGATGAGGTCGTCATAGGACCTCTGCAGGTGTTTGTTTGTCTCCGGGAGTAGGCCTGCGAGGTTCTTGAACTTCGTATCCGCAATTTCTTTGGTGTCCTGGAAAGCCTGCAGGGCCATGGGTGGGCTGATGTGCCGAACAGTGCTCTCTGAGGCGTGTAATGATGAAGCATGGCAGCTCGCTGCTAGGTCTGCTGTAGAACGAATCCACAGGCCTCCGAATCTAAGGGGGAGAGTAGCTTGAGCCCAGTTGTTGTCGGCCAGAGTAAGATTAAGAAGGTCACTAAGGCTGATCCTTAGGCTTTCGTCCAGGTCCCGAAGAAGATCTTGGTTTGGTCCGACGTCCGTGCTGCGGAGGATATAGACGATTCTTGCTGAGCCCAGGGACGATTTCAATAGGTGATACGCGCTGTGGGGACTGAGCGTTATATACATATATATATATATATATACGTCCGATGGCATGGTTGATAACCGCGTGTCTAGACCTACGACGAAGCAGCCAGGCCCTCATGGTCTCGACGCACCCTCACAGGACGATTACAAAATGGCATCAGCCTATCCAACCGCAGGTAGACTTGCGGGATGATAGTCAGGGATAGAGATGATTGAAGGAGAACGGCAGAGACGCCTCTCCCACGGCTTCGAAGTAATGCCAAAGTAATACCGAGCCTGGGGGGGGGGGGGGGGAGGAATCCGGGTTTAGTGGGTTTGCGATTCTCACACTAGTCACGCAGGCTGCTAGTGGCGCATGTGCATCATGCATTCCCGAAATATCCCAGGAAAAAAAAAAGACCTACGACTTGCGTTTCATACAGCGGATATATCATGTTATCACCACCTGGCATGTTCAAACGCAATCTTTCATGAGGATTACGAGTTGTGCACCTGACGGTTATTTTTTTTAAAGATTTTCTGTAAGGCTATTGCCCGTGTACGGTTTTTTCATGTCATGGCTAATTTCCATCCACCCCGTTCTGCCTGCAAAGGTGTGCCAAGTACCATGCAGTGGAATGCACAACGCTGGACCGAAAATCGTTGCACTACTTATCTCGTCGGAAGCGTGAAGAAGCTAGAGCTTCGTGAAGAAACATTTTAAATGTATATTATACTCAATTTGAGTGAAATAAACGTATCATGTTCCTGGGGCTTCCTATAGGCCCATTGCAGTTAGAGACAGAGAGAGAGAAATGTAGTCTTACTATTGAGACGCAAGATTGAGGCCCACAAACACGAAAGTGTCTGAACGTGCTGCACCTACAGCGGTGGCGAGTTAGGCGTAGATTAAGGCCTAGGCCCCCAAGGCAAGGCTTGGTTAATAGCTAAAACGACACATAATTAATTCGGCTCGCCGCACTGATAATATGCTTTTATAATTTGTTTTATTGACACTCAAACTGGGTAAATGTGATTATGTTACATCAAAATGTTTCGAGACGCCAACAATCTAGCGTTTCCTCCGACTCCTTAGCTCCTTCTATGGTCGGTGGCGGCGCATCCGAAGCTGGTTATGCAGCCCACCTTGCGGAGACTAACAAGTTGAGAAAATACTCATCAATCGGCTATCCCCATGAATTTTGCCCTCTCGCGTTTGAAACCCTGGGTGCCCCTGGCGTTCGGACCAAGCAGCTGATCCGCAAAGTTGGGACCTTGTCATCCGGTGATAACAAGTCATCGTCCTTTCTTAAACAACGCCTGGATCTTGACACACAACGTGGAAACGCTGCCTCCGTTCGGGGCACACTCTTGAAGTGGTCTCGCCCTGGCCTCATCGAAACGGACACGTGACAGTCACAATGCGCATTGGCTTAGCTAGTTGATGTGTGTAACATATACCTAATGTATTATACGGAAATAAACTTTATTCCATCTAGCGTTTTGCTAGTTCTCCTATAGACCTAACCGCCGGGCATACCGCGGCGTGGTATCGATCACATTTACTCTAGCATTGTTTGCATTGACATTCATCCTGTGGTTCATGAAAACCCTCCACGTTGCACAGAACGTGATGAAATCCGTGAGCTGCAAAGGCCGTCGTTAGATGTCGATCTATTACACCGCTACCCCGCCATTCAGTGCTCGTCATTGCTGCTGTTCCATAAATACCTATGTCCACCTCACTAATTTTGGTTTCCCAGTTTCGCATATAAACTTCATAATATGCTTTTATGATGAGCGCAAATGACGAGCTCCGATTTTCGTCTAGCCCAATAAGCAGACAGAATACTGTAACATGTCCTTTTCTGCTCAGCGTTTTTTTGTTTTGTTGGGGTAGTATTTTCTGCTATTATTTTGAAAAACCCTTTTGAAGCTGGAGTAGCTCCTTGGAGTCGAAAATCCACAATCTAAACGGCTGCCTGTCGAAACAATATAGTGCCGCATTTATATTACGATAATGCAATGCTTCACAGCAGTCCGTTTGCACTATAAAATTGGGAAAGCAAACGTGCCCCTAGATTGTCCAAACAGAATAGCCTTTCATCTTGGACTGCATGTGCTTCACACGATGTAGGGTACGAAAGTTTCAAAAGCAATCTGCACAACACTTGCTAGTGTTCTGATAGCGTCGAAATAGTAATGCCACGACCACCTCATAGCGCAGATGTATGTGTCGGCTATACTATAGGCAGAACCCCCGAACAGAATAGACAACTTTTGTTAAGCAGCAGATATAGGTTGGGAGAAAATTAGGATGCAGCAAAACCTGCAAAGCTTTTTTGTTGTGCCGTTATGTGGCTACACGCCAGGCCCACATGTGAGTGTTTGGTTTTAGGCAAACATAATATAATTATTTTTTGTCAATAATATGTTTGCCTGCATTGCAGAACTATTTTATTACAAATTGAGTCTTGCAATGCATTTCTCAAAACATTATTTGGCTTCTATGATTTTTCATTGTCACATTGAAGAAACATCAATAAGATTACATGTCGGAAGCTTCGATAGTCCTCGTGCGCCGTTGTTCTTAAATAAAGTTGACAGCGGCGGAAGGTTTACAGCATACGGTTGGGTATTGCGTTTTCTACAGAGCCGTTTTAGGAATTTTCTGTGAACGCTCTCAATGCCCCTATGTCGGCAGCGGAGTGTAGCACGATGTGCGGTGAGGGAGAGTCTTCAAGAGTGAATATTTTAAGTTCGTCAGCGTATAAGGTTATTTGGATTCGACGAAATGCGAGATTTTATGTAAACGACAAATATTGTGTACAGCAATTGTGTACGGCTTCCCTGTGGGACGTCAGACGGAGCCAGTTCTCACTGCTTCCTCGCACTTCACTCGGAACGAACGATTTTGCAGAAGTGCGACAAACCATTTACGAGTCTGTGGATTTACAGCGTCTTAATCTTGGCAACAATAAGTCTAGGATCGACCATATCAAAGGCACTTCTCTGATCGATGTACACTAGCATTCAATGAAAGTCGTTTTTGGCTTTTACATACCAAGCCCAATAGTTTATAATTTCTAACAGTTGCGTGCATGTACAACGTCGGTGCACAAATCCGCGTTGAATCGAATGGATTATTAGCGGAATAATCTATTGAAATCAAACTGATATAATTGGTTATGTGCCCGACTAGGATCATTTCAAAAATAATGCTGACAGTGGAACACTGAGCCGCAGGGCGATAGTTCTCACCGCGCACTTTGGACCCCTTCCTATGTATCAGTAAACCAAATCCTGTCTAAAACTATGGCGTTGTTGTATGACTGCAGAAAAAATAGCGTTAAACGTGTAGATAATATCTTCATTGAAATCGATAGGCGAGTTGCGGTAGATCGTAGGATCACAAGATGTCGACATGGTTGAAGCGAAGGCTACTGGAACGGAATTAAACAAAGATGAGGATTGAGGTACTAGCTGTTCAACCTTCTCTTCATCTGTCGATACCGAGTACATAGTCGGTTCCAGAATTCGGGGGGTGGGGGGTGGGGATTCGTTGTTGGTGAGGCGCGAATTGGCGTGGCGGAACAGGGACCGGTTGTCATTAAAGTTGATGTTCATCTTGGTCAGCTTCTTGCCAACCATATTAAAGGTGGAGGCTTTGTTTAGAAAGCGACAGCACCCCGTGCTGGCAATGGGGTAGCGAATTCCAATGTCGTCGATCATATCAGGATGAGTGGTCAGGAGAGCATCGAGTGTGGAGCCGGAGTGATGAATGGAGCCTATATGTTGGATTAGATTGGTTCCAACGGTACAGTTAAAAAAAGACTTCCCATAGACATACCTTCGCCCCTTGAGCCACGGTCCAGTCCGAAGCAGCGGAAAACATTGTTAAGAGAGAGACCGGCGTCCGTTATGAGCTGATTGAACCCGGTCTCACATAGAAAAAAAGATGACTCTTGAGAAGAAGAGATAACTCTTGGATACACTGCAAGAGAGAATATAATTGATATAGCCCTGTTTTGCTGCAGAACAAGTTTTGTTCAGAGCGATCATTTGTTCTTGTAGCCTGAGCCGCCAAGCAAAGGGTAGATAATTTGTATTGCACGGCGGACTTAACAACGGGGTCCGGACGGTAGGGGGCCGAAGCTAGGATCTTGATTCTTTAAGGACAGAAAGGACAAAGAATGGTGACGTAATTAACACAAACATCGCTAATTGCTAATGCTTAAAACCAACAAGGACTAAAAGGCCTATTGAATGTTCACTCAAAAGTCGAACCCCACCTTATTTTGTTTATTATCCTATGTAGTATTGCATTGTCTACTTAGCAACTTCTGTTACTGATGTGTTAGTGCACTGCCAAGATGTATCTCTACATGTGGTAAAGCAGTACCAGAAAGATACTGCTGCCCAGAGAGATAGAGAGAGAGAGTCAGCTTATGTTGCATAGATACAGATCGAATGCCTCATCATTTTTTTGTTCGTTTGAGTCGTGAGTCGTCGCACACTTACGTCGTTTGGCCATTATCCATCTTTGCAGGTTTGACAAGCTGAAGAAATGCATCAAAGCCAACGATGCAAACGCCACCGCTGATCTTCACTTTAGTCGACAATCGCTGAAGGCCGTGAAGAAGAAGGTAAAGCTCGAGGAGAAGGAGAAGGTGAGTACTAAGTAAGCGCAGCTATGCAAGCATGCGTAGCTTATATCGCTCTGCGTACAGAGAGTACTTACGCAGGCTAACAAGAGAGAGAGAGAGAGAGACGACCAATTAGATCGTGCGCTTGATCTCACGGGTCACAATGTACATGTCTACTTATTAAAAACATGTTGTTGGCCACTTGGCTGACGATGCATGCACTCAAACCATAGAAATCGCTGCAGAACGTACACTAACAGGTTTCATTCAGCTTACACATAGGCTAAACAGACATGTTGTGACCCGATTCGCCATCATCATGGTTTTCACCACAAGCTCTGTGCGGAGCGGGGTGGTTTCCATGACCCCTGCGATAGTTGTAAATGCTCTAGATGTGGGAGTTTTTGTGATAGATACCACGCGGCTAACTGCCCCCTAGTACAAACGCTGGGAAGCCTGGCAAGCTGACTTGGCGGAAATGTTTTTATTCCTGAAATGACTCTAGTCTTGTATTGTTACCCTTGTATAAGTGCACGGATTTTGTTTGACTAAGTATTTGACTGCTACCTACAAAGGTGAATAAATGATATTGATTGATTGATTGATTAAGCTTATGAAAAACCGGGTGCTCACATACCCTGTAGTGGAACCCGTGTATGTCGCATCCTATAGCTATGTAACGCCGTGTTTAATCAACGTGGTGCGGTAAACAAAATTGAGTCAATGTAAGCGATATTTTGTTCACATTGTAGCCTAAAAAACTCCTATGCTATCAGCTTGAATTTCTCGATCTGTTATCGTCGATTGCTTGTGGCTGTTTGTGAACGGCAGATTTGGGCCTCTTTTGAGGAAAATGGGCTTTGCTTTATCGAGGGTTTGGGCGGTGCTTTGGCCATATATGCCACTTCAGTCATATACGAAACGACTGGCGACATCTTCCAAGTTGAAAAGTGCCAGTGCGAGACGTAGTGAAAGCTTCTGCAAGCATGATATGTCTACTAGTACTATCAAATCGTTTTCGGTATTGATAATATGTCCTGCGAAGCAGGGATTTGCCAGGAAGAGGTAGACACCAATATAGCAGAAACTGTTTATGTACATAGTATACATCGAATGTAGATATATTTAAATTTCACAGGACGTCCTCCGGGTCTAAAATTAAATGAATTTGCCCTGACAGTACGACTAGGAAATTATAATTCTCGCAGAATTGGTCAAAAGTGTGCAGCACTGGCAAAAGTCTAGATAAAAGAAATTATGATGACGAATACATCAATTTTATGATCGACGAATACAGCAATTGGAAGCAGCTACTTCCCTACAAGAAATAGCCGAACTGGTTACCCATATCGTTTACTATCAGTCTCACATTGCCGCACACATTTTTTTAGAGCAAATGAATTGTGGTTTACGATTACATCATCGATAAAGGAAGTAGTGCTGCTATTACTGATAGCTATTAAAATTATTGTTAAATTTATTATTGGCCTATTTCTTTAGTTAACATAACTGAACCCGTCTTATTTCAACTCGCTCTATCCCACCTGCTATCAAACTCTAGCGGAAAGTATCGAGAAACAGTAGTTATATATATATATATATATATATATATATATATATATATATATAGCGGATCGGAAAGTTCTAGTACTTTGCATTTTAAAAATTAAACCGAAACTGCTAAGGTCTTCGAGTTCGTTTTGCTTAAAAGCGCCATTCATCAGCTATACATACAGGCTAAATTCCGCACCAATCAGTAGATCAGACCAATCGGTCTTTGGTTCAAAGAAGAAAACGAGGTTTGGCAACTAAGAAGCCGAAAAGAAAGGAGCAACGAGTCTGCATCAAGCTCTGGGCTACAACATAAGCATATGTTCTATTGTAGTGGAAAGGTTACGAACTGCTTATGGTGATCAAACAGTCTTCCCAAACGCTGTGCTTACATGGTACCGTCGAATGTGGGCCGGTGGTGTGGGGCTCCAACCAACACAAAAGCAGTCATATGCTCATCCCCACACTCAACTAAGCACTGCGCAAGCAATACTTCAAACAATCGAGGGGTGTTCATAGCGTCCTTACCTTGGCCGCCCTGGAATGACATACGAGACTTTGTCAAGTAACAACTAGTCTATTCTGCCTTGGCGTGCATATATTGCATGCAATATATTCTACGAGGCATAACATTATTCCAGTCATGACGTAGGTTCCTCGTGGTATGTCTGCGTTTCCTATCCGAAAGTAGTAGCTCCCGAAGTTGCAAAGTACTGTGAGCACCTGTGTGACGTAGCGCGTCAGCTCTCCACCGGACCGGTTAATCCACGTCTTAATATCTGGTATCAGAGCCTTCACTCGGGCCCTAGGTATGTTATCCGCCATGGCGTCTCACTCGTTGTTCTGCAAAGAGACGAAAGTTTTGTCCCTTCCTCTTCATTCTTCCTTGTCGGTTCCTCCAACAAGCGACGACGTTCGTCATCCTTCAGATCCCAAGAAATCGTTCCAGCCAGTACAAGTACAGCCGCTATGCTGACCATCGTAACCCACAAACCAGCGCTAGTTACGGGCCGATGTCAGTGCGGTTGGTGGTCAAACCGGGGCCGCGATTTACATAGTCCACTCGGTGACCGACATAAGAAGGTGTCGGTTTAATTCTCTCAATACGGATGTATTTGGCATTAACAAGGCGATGTTGTGTGAAACTTGTGTAAAACTGGCTTTCTTTGCAACCAAGCGCAGGTGCAAGCTTGCACGCCTTGGCTAGGTACATTCCCAGGTAGCCGGCAGAATAAACCACCTGAGTTTCTTGGCCTTTTAATGAAAATCTCGGCCAGGGCGTCATTGAGTCTAAGCCCCAGTTGCAGGGCGAAGCCACCCTGTACTACAACTGCGAGGTCATTCGCATACACTAGTAGCCCTGTTCTTTCTGGTCTACTGTGGTGGATTACTCAAGCGTAGTGCGTCGTACGCCGAGTTTGACAAACGAGGACTCAGGATGAACCCCAGGGGAATTCCGGCTGCCATATCAAATTCGGATTCCTCACTAGCTACCCGTCATTCGTTAAGGTAGTCCGAGACAACCCGACAAGGGGAGATCGAAACATTCTTTGTTTTGAGGTACTCCTGTATCACCCTCCAGAGTAAACTGTTGAAAGCATTTTAAATATCCAGTATTACAATGAGGAAATATCTAAAGTAAAGTTTTCGGGCTGGCCCTCAGCCAAGATTTAACGTCCATGGAACTGTTCTTCACATTGCTTCACAGACGGACCCCACAGATACAAATGTGCAACGGAACCCGCGCACCTATGTGTCTCCTCCGGTTGCAAGGCGCAGACTTACGCCACCACGCCACCGGGCTTGACAATAAGGACATATCTGGATCTAGCGAAAACTGGCATAGCGCTTCCGCTTTAGCAACGACCCGCTCTATGGCGGAGAGACACAAGTGGCCTTTTACGAAATCCGAACTGCTTCGGCGAAAGGAGGCCGGCGAGGTCTTCAGCGAAAACTCTCAAACAGGTCTCTAAAATCGCCTCAATGCCTTTGACCAATGTGCTGACCAGGCGGACTGGCCCATAGGTGCCGTTTCCTTTCGGGAGAAGCACAAATTCGGCTTTCTTCCAGATCAGAGGCGTCTGAATCTGAGTTTTCGTTAGTCAATGTTCAGAGAGCAGAATAAATACCAGATACTTTTGATTGTTTTCTGTTTTTACCTTGAGGGCATCATCAACGAATTTTTATCTTGAGGGCATCATCTTCAACATTTGTTTGCCAATTTTTTGGTACTACGGTTAATACTAAGGAATACTACCGCCGGACCTGTCTTTATGTGACTTTTTCTTGCTTCCAAGTATAAAATAAAAAAGGGACAACGTTTAAAGACTATAGAGGAGATTTGAAAAAAATCGCAGGAGCCATTTAGCTCGATTCCCAAAGACGCGTTTAAAGCAATTTTTGAATAGTGGAAAAGAACGCAGCTCAAATAAATTGCAGCGGCGGGAGCTATTCTGAAGGGAATAAAAACACTTTGGAATATTAAATAAATAGTCTTTTCTAAACATGTCTCAGAACTTTTTGATCCGCCCTCGCGGGGCGGATCGAACTATATATATGAATATATATATATATATATATATATATATATATATATATATATATATATATATATATATATGCTCACAAGCTTAGTGCTATGTGCGAATTTCATTTCCAGGCTGAGCGACCAGAGTGGGCCTCGCAGAAGTCCTGTGTCGACGGTGTCACTGAGCTCTAAGTTGAGCAGATGCATCGGCGACCTTCACGTGATCTTGAAGGTATATGACGTCATACTGCACAAATCTATAGGTCTTTAGCATTACACAAACGGCACAATTGTCCCTCACATATTATCATACCAAACCTGAAAATAAGTGTACATTTCTGGCTTGTAAAATTGGAGAGGAAAAGCACACGTATATGATTTTCTGAGGAAGCATAACTAACTTGTGCTGCATGGGAAGTACATGCGGCTCATGCAAGCAATGAAACCACGTAAACTTGCGTTGTTAGACAAGGCTAATTATTGTTTGCAGGATAAACCGTAACGGATTTAAGCGTATTTGATTGAAGCCGGAAATTAGCAAATTTGTTTAGAACTGCAGGTCGAGTGATTTTTGTACTATCGGACGAGAACAACAGCGTTTTACAAGATTACAAAACTTCTTTTTGGAAGCTATTTTTTGCATGCACATGTATGAACTCCAAAGTTGATCCGTTCCGTAACAATCACGCGTGGCAAGCAAATTAATACGCAAAGTGCGCAAAGTAAGGCACTTTACTGTCAAAATCTGAAATATCTCACAGGGTCAAATTAGGCGATTCTGTGTGGCAGGTGCGACAACGCACGTAAACACGTACGCATCTGTACTGAAAGGTTCGTCTGTTGGCTCATTCATATTCAGAGCGATATGCTATCATAGTTTTCTAAAATTATTTTCTGGTATTACTTGCCTGTCTGTTAGGTCTAATGACGTTGTGTCGACGGACAGGGGATTTGCCACTGGGCACGGACGTAAAGATAACCCCCATGTCATACCACAGATCGGTTACTACAGCAAAGATTCGTAAACGTTATTAACGACACTCCTCCATAAAATACTTATCGCATCAACGATTGTGACCAACTAGCAGCGACAACGCATCTCATTGGAACAACGACGAATGACTTCGTAATAAATCTGGAGAGTTTTATTGTGCATTGTGCATGACTCGTGTACTGTGTAGTATGTCCACAACATGCACATGTAGTTTGCCTATGATTATATTACGTAGTATACACAGTCGCATGCTTCCTTTATTTTAATTAAGCTCAAATATAAGCCGCAATTGATGTTCGGTATTGTAGGTTTTTCGACCGAACATTCATATATATATATATATATATATATATATATATATATATATATTTGTTTTTAAGTTTTTAAAACTTAGGTGAGACTTAAACAGATCACACCGGTTCTTACAGAACTTTTTCTCATCTCATAGAAATAGATAACAATTATAATTTGGAGTAAACGATTATTAACCTGGCGAGTGTGTAATTATACGTTATATACCCGGTAAATCTGCATTTCCTCATTGTATATAGTAAGAGCCTCAGCCGCAAAAACTCTATTGATCTCGAGGCTACTTCAGAAAGGTTCAAACTTTTCCCTACACGTTGAATCAACTCGTGCTTAAGAGGCTCCAATTGTCTTGAACGCCAACGGATAAAAGTCGTGCAAGTAGCTAGTTCCTGAGTATTTCCGGCACATATATATATATATATATATATATATATATATATATGTATGAATATATATATATATATATATATATATATATATATATATATATATATATATATATATATATATATAAGGGCAATATGCGTCCGTTGCGCACCCGCGGGGTTGCTCTAACGGGTACCCCATTTCCTGAGGGCATAATCGCCCTTGAAATATTGCGGTAACCGGTATTGAGCGCCGGTTATATCACCAGTCGTCGCGTTCTTAGCAACAGGGTTCCCCATACTCCTTCTGCCTGCGCTGCTGGTGCAGCCGCCCTGTACGGCGGCAGCGCTACATGCCCGGGGGGTATGGGAGAGCCTTTCCGGTTCCACCGCCAAAGGCCGCTTAGTGGTTGGCATATCGCCTGGGCCCGGACACTACTCCGGCACCCTTGCTGTACATCATTACTTGATGCAAAACGGTGAAGTTACAGCGGGTGTTGGCTGCCATGATAGCTCAGTCCAGTCCACTTCGGGCTTGATCTAGCTTCACGGCTAACTCAAGGATCCCCCGAGCGGGAGGCAAACCTATTACATCTACTGTAGGAAGTACTGATCTTACCAATGGTCAGTATTGCGAGCTAGCAAAAAGTAGATTAATGGTGATGGGAGTATATTTACCAATCCCGAATTTTGTAGGTACCACCTATGACATTCTGAACGCACGGGAGTGTGATTGAAGGATGGCACTGATGTCTTTTTCTGGCGTCGGCGTTGCCGCAACCGGCCCAGCTCTGTGGGTTCCAGGGATCACTTCACAAGAAGCACACGTCTTTCGAAAACCTTTGACGATAGTTCGGTTAAAGCGCTTGTGTGTTAAAGGAACAATGCAAAGTTCCTACTGGAAGTGCTGGGAATTTGCACAGACTACAGTCACATAAATGAAGAACTCTTCACCCAGTCAAAGACTAGGACATACCTGTAAATTGTTTGATTATATTTTTGTTTATTTGGAATATTTTTGTTTATTTGGATTCTTTGAAATAGGCAAGACCTCCAGCTATTAATTTCTGGACCTAAGTTTGTCACTAGCCAACCGCCTGGCTTATTGCTCAGCCGACATACCAACAGCCAGAAGCAAAGACACTCTGCGATACCAACTTACTAAATCATTCAACGGTCAGACCGAGTGAAATGACTTACAATTTGAGGACTAGCACGAAGCAGGCACCAGCCTCATTGACACAGCATCGGTTCACAACACTGTATCTACGAGGTAGCTAGAAGCACGGCTATAAATAGAGCGGACTAGATAGTTGATGACAGCGGGGATACAGCAATATGGCGGACGGGCTACAGCGCTCGCTATACAGCTGCTAATTTTTGCCACATCGATTTATCGAGAAATTCGGGGACTTCCTAGATGACATAGGTGGTAGCAGGGTCCAATGGCGCGAGCGAACAGTAATGATATTCACCACGTATGATTTTCATGCTGCCAGTAGAACCTGGGGCGGAAAGACCACGAGGCGGCGACTTCATGAAATGGTTGGCGGAGCCACCCCAGAGCGTGATCAGACGACGCGCATTTAGGCGGGGCCTACTGAACTCTTTCAATGATCTTACACTAAGAGACGAGGCAACACTACCAATGGTGATAAAAAAAAAAACAAAAGAGTTAAGGAGGAAGAGGAGTCACTTAGTGACCATAGCTACATTACATAAACTCTGGTGGCACCGGCCCGGAGAGTTATGGTGGCTCTCGATTGAAGACGCTGGCAGATGCGTCCGGGTCTACCGGGACAAGCTGCATCAGGCCATGAATAAGAAAGCTCTGCAGATAGTAGAGCAGGGACCTACAGCGGGCGGCATCACAAACCTACTGACTACGGCATACAGCCAAACAGGGTCAACATCCCGCAGAGGCTCAGCTAAAGCTCCGCCAAAGTACTGGTGGACCTAAAAAGTGGAAGAGACTCGGAGAGCTTGCATCAGATGCAACAGTGCCCACACAAGAACACAAACAGGGATATCCCGGCGATCACAGAATGGCGAGGACGGGGCACAGCGGCGGAATGCCTTTCAAAAGAAATACAAGGAGGCCCGAGGTGGACCCTTGGAAACTCTCCTGCAAAGTCATCATGCGCCCACGAAATAACCGGTACCACGATCACTAAGACCGGTATGTGTCTTTACAAACACAAGAGTGGCGACGAACGTTAGAAACGAATTTCGTATAGTGCATTCAGGTGCAGACCGAAGTTGGTAGTTGGGAATAGAGCTAAAATAAGTAAGTACAACGTAGTTATATTCACGTCGTCAGGAATTCCGGGCAATATAGAGAGCGGCGCAGCGCTGCAGCAGGTTGACATATTTAACGGGTATGAAGAATCGTGGCAATCGTTTTAGCAATTCCATTGAATTTAACGATTACCCGGTGGCGAAATCGCGTACCCGTGGCTTGCTTGCTCATTTGTCACTAGGCTCTTATAACAAGCTGAGGTGTAAACTATTCCCAACAGGGCCCACCACGAAAACTTACATCGAAGTGATTGAGGCTCTGCATATATATGGCGTATCGAAGTGGCTTCGACAAATGTAAGCGGGATCTTCTCCGTGTGCGAGGCCAGTCCTCGGAGGCGACGGGGAGAAGCTCAGCTGACCTTATGCTCTGCCAAACCCTTTATCACAATTTAAAGAGAGAGATAACAACGCTGCAACCGCAGTAAAAATAGTGACTTAGGACGTCCATTTAGCGAAGGGGAGGCGGTAGCAGTTTGCTTTTGTAGCATACCAAAACCGGTGTTATATCTCTCACCTTTTAGTTAAGTTCTATCTATATTTTTGTCACCTTCAACATTCTTCATCAGCGTCATTGGGAGTACGATCGGCTTAACGTACGTTGGCTGCCAATGAGCTTTCTGTTCGATGTTCTCAATCTATAAATATACTTTTATAATCAAACATCACTTGACGGTATGGTCTAGAAGAGTTTGGAACGGAAATGGAACAACTGACCTGAAATCAAATTAGACAGAGTCGATATATTCGCATATCTGATTTTCAAGAAGAGAGAACAAGAAAGCAAGGCTAGCAGACAGCAGAGAAGGAGGTGACGTCACCGAGGCAAGGGCGAGAGAGCCTGCTGGAGAGCAGCTACAGCGACGTCACCAGCTGCGGTAACAACAACACCGACAGCAGATCTACAACCGGAGGAGAAGGCAGACGACGATGGCTTTGTTGTGGTTCGTAAACGACGAGACAATAAGACAAAACATCGAATGCAAAGGGTCAGCGCAACAGATGATATAGGCGGATTGGAAGTCTATGCCAGACCTGGGAAGATCTGCGCCTTGAGAGTAGCACGATTGGCGCAGAAGACGTCGGCGGTCGGGCTGCAAGCGTGGCTAGCTTGCAGGGGCATAACTGTGAAAGCGGTGTGGAAGCTACATACGCATGGTAGTGATGCTGTGTTCTGTGTGGTGGTGCGTGATGAAGATTACGCAAACTGCTGCAGAAATGAATTCTGGCTAAAGGGAAGCCTGTTCCGTCGCTGGGTTGGGGACGTCCCCCACGAGAGGATGGTTAAGGAGGGTTTTATTGCGCCTGGTGGTCCAAGCCCCCGTAAGTGACTGACCAGTTTTAGAACTGCAAGCGTAGTGGCAAACATACCTCTGCGAGTGCTTCTCTGGAATTATGAGGGACTTAAAGGGCAATCGATCTTGCACGTGATGACATGTTTAAGTTGGTTGACATTGCACTACTTACGGAGACATTTCAGCGGGACAAACTGCATATCAATGAAATGCGGGGGTTTCACCAGCTGGCTGTATTACCTGCGGGAGGTCGTGGAAGACCTGTGGGTGGGTTATCTATCTATCTACATAAACGTTTACCACCGATGCAATGCGTCAGGAAAGATGACTGCGTACTGCGTAGTGCTCTCTTCTGGGAGGGTAAACGTCGCTGTATTCTATTTCCCACCCACATTCGATTCTGCGGAGGTTGCTGAGACGGTGAGCTTTGGACTTTCAGAGTTAAATCTGACCATGCCAATTATCGTCGGCGGTGATTTCAATGCCAGAATCGATTGTGGGGCCAACTATGATAAAGGCGAGGTGCTGCTTCAGGTGATGGAAAAGATTGGTCTGAAATGTGCTAACGCGCGTGAAGACTATACATATTTAAGTCACAATGGAAGCAGCACCATCGACCTGTTGTTTCACAACCTTGTCAGCCGTGAAATTGAAAACTGCAATGTTCTTGATGAAGCGGCTCGAAAGCACGAACCAGTGGTGGCCGTTGTCGATGTTCCCGGTATTTGGCGAGACCGACATAACCCGCCGCGCTGGTCTGCAATGAGACGGATTAATCTATCTCTTTTGAACAGAGCGGTGGGCGGTCTTAAGGTAAGCCCTGACATAGATTCCACTTGTGATCAGTTGGAGAGAACGATCAGAAGTGCAGTGAAGTGGAAAAAGTTATGGCAAAAGAGATCACGCCCGTGGTACTCTCGAGCCTGCTACCTCGCCCACGGTGAGGTGCTTGGACTTCTGCGCCAAGCAAGAGCCAGAGCACCATCATCACTGCAAGCCAGGCGAGACTACTTTGAGCGTAGAAAGGTTATATAAGACTCTGCTAAGATCATAAAAGGGAACACGCAAGGCGGGAGGAACGACGGCTGCTCGAAAGGGCAGGACGAGAGCCTTCAGCTTACATCGTGCGAGCTTGTAGGGCGGTGAACCCGCTTAGCGACGAGCAAGTAAAGAGCCACCTAACTAACCTCTTATTCAATCGTGACGTTGCGGCCGTATCTCCAATCGTACAGCATCCTCTCTTGGCAGAAACTCTTTGTGATTTCTTTAGCGAAATTATAGGGAGAAGGCGGATGCCTAAACTCTGGCATGTCGCCAGGCTTTCTCTTTTATTCAAGGGTAGGCATGGTGATGACAAGCAGGATCCAAATCTCTATCGTGGAGTGGCATCAGAACGCACATTAAAGAAAATGTTCTGTAAGTTGGTTATTCGACGGATTGAGCGGGTGGCTGAAGAGGCACTTCCACCGGAGCAATTCGGTTTTAGGAGAGGCCGAGGCCCGTGATGCAATCCATGTTCTCCAGTCAGAAATCGAGCGAGCTATGGCACAACCCAAAGGTCATCTGTATGCAGTCTTTATTGACTGCGTCAAGGCCTTTTACAAAGCCCCTCGCCATCTGCTGGTTGAAGCATTCCAACGAGCAGGAGTGGGTGCCTCTCTCCTGAGTGTAATAGCAAGTTTCTTTGAGGAGGACACCTTGTTGGTAGACGGTGAGCAGGGTGTATTAGAGATTAAGCAAAATGTAGGAACTCCGGAGGAGGAAGGAGACCCGCTAAGCTGCGTCTCGTTTAGACTTCTCCTTGCTGACCTCGTCGGTTACGTCCGACAGGAGTACCAAAAAGCCGTAGCAGTAATGTATGCAGATGATATCGTGGTGTTTAGGTGCCATCAAGCGCATTACCTCTATGATAGAGGCGTTTCTTGTCTCGAAGGGACTTGAGATAAACACCAGGAGGACCAAAGCTATGGAATTCAGGCGTGGAGGTCGATTGGCTGCCAGAGACGTTATACGTTGCTGCGGCTAACCGTTGGACTTTGTTAACTCTTTCCAGTATCTTGGCCTCTGGGTTCATTATACAGGAACGATGTTCACAGCGCATGTAAACGAAACAGTACGGAAGGCACTTGTCTCTCTTTACGGGGAAGTAGGCCATGTCCGAAGACTGTCCGTTGTCTCAGCAGTGAGGCTCTTCATGCTTAAGGTTGTTCCGGGGCTGATGTACGGTCTTGACAGGGTGTGGAACCGCCTCACGCTGGCAAATTTTAACCAGCTTGAAGGGTGTTTTTCATTATATATGAAGCGAGTGCTCTGCTTGCCTATCCGAGCAAGGAGCCGCTTTGTGTATCTCATGTCAGGCTGCCCACCGGCTGCTGAAACTATCCGACGAAGGCTGAAGATGCCGTGTACAGTATCTTACGAATGTTTTATTTCGGAGTGGGAAGCTAAAATCGAATAGGCCAGACGGGAGGTCGGTGGCTTGAACGTTTTCAATGCTTTGCACCTTTGGTCTGGTCCTGCATGTGACATTCGCCACGTATACACCAGGTACAATGTGCCTGGTTATCACAACCTGGTATGTTCAAACGCAACCTTTCACGAGGAGTACAAGTTGTGCACCTGCCGGTTCTGCCTGCAGAGGTGTGCCAAGTACCATGCAGTGGAATGCACAGCGCTGGACCGAAAATCGTTGCACTACTTCTCTCGTCGGAAGCGTGAAGAAGATAGAGCTTTATGAGGAAACATTTTGAATTGTATATTATACTCAATTTGAGCAAAATAAACATAATTGTAATATCTGATTTTCAACACATTTTTGTAAACGTATGGTCTGTGGACTTCTTGGTGGTACTGTTTACCAATAGTATTGCACTTGTGATGCCCGATTTCGGAGGAGCTCGCACAAATAATCAGTATAATTTTGGCATTGATGCGGAAATTGGCCTCAGTGATGTAAATGCTTCCAAGGTGCGGACGTCACTTCTCTTTCTGGGTCTTCATACCCGTAGATCCATAACTCGACACTTATGATCACGGTAGTTGACAACTTGCACAATTTGCACTGCACAGCGTGTATCGTACGATTTCCTCTCTCCGATCCCAAGTTATCGGCCAAACTTGAATGTGCTAATCACTTCTAACCATAAGCTAATTTCACGCTTGAAAAAGAACAACATTATTAGAGCATTCTCCTTAAGTTCTACTGAATAGCGATGTACTGTCCACGGATGCATGGCTATTTTTAAGGCCGTTGTACCATTTATTATGAGATAAATATACAACAACCAAAATGTTCGCGAAAAAAGCTATATATGAACAGATGAACGAACACTTTGAGATGTTTAAGGGCCTACGTCAGCGTCAGTTCGGTTTTCGATCCAAAATGTCGACGACTGTATCATAGATTTTGCTGAAGAAGTTCGCAGAAATCCAATGTTAAAAAAGACAGTCGCGGGCGTGTTTATAGATCTTAGAAAAGCATTTGATACAGTTGATGTAAATATTCTAATTAAGAAGTTAACTCGATTTGGAGCGGATTATATTTTTTTGTCTTGTCTGCGGTCGTTTATGTCGAATAAGAGGCAAGTCGTTTTGGTGGGCAATTCACTCTCGTAAGGAGTATATTTGGAGTGGCTCAGGGCAGTATAGGTGGTCGACTTCTCATTAACATCTTTATTAGCGACATAGTTAGCGTAAAAAAACATGCAAAGTTGGCATTGTTAGCGGACGGTTCCACCGCCCTATTCGTTGGGAATTCCCCAACTAGAGGCTATGGTCCGCGAGGACCTTCAGAGATGATCATCATGGTTCAAGAGTAACGGTCTCTATATGAATTAGAGGAAAACAGGTGCTATTTCTTTCACCGCGGGGTTCCGTTACGATCAAGCCCCTCCGATTCCAGTGCGACGGCATAGTCCTTTCGCTTCTAAGGGAAACGAAGTTTCTAGGCTTTACGTTGGACGAGAAGCTGACATTTGAAGCGCATGTCACACATATACGTAAGAAAATATCTGGCTGCAATGCAGCTCTATACAGAGCTCGACGAATTCTTTCCCATAACTGCCTGATGGCGATGTATTTTGCCTACGTCCTTAGTTACCTGACTTACGCTGTTGAAGTTTATGGCTTAACACAGATGCGTCTTATCATGTCGCCTCACCGACTCCAAAAACGAGCACTGGGAACAACTCTGGACCTCTGGATGCGAGACACAGTGCAACCGCGCTATAAAAACATTAGCATTTTGCCGTTCCCAAAACTTATAGAATACTGTCTCGTAGTTGAAATGAAGCGTATACTTCCAGGAGTGCATCCAAACTTATATGGTTTGGCAACATCAGCAACACTCGTATTTTCAAGAGGTAACGCATCAAACTTGCTTACTCTGTCACACGCCAATACCGGCCTCCGTCAGGCAGACAAAGGATCTGCTCAAATTCAAATGCAATTTCAAAGAGCATTATCTTGAAACGTTGGTATCTGGTCAAAAGTGATATAAACATACAACCATGTTGCAATATATTGTAAATAGGTGAAAATGGAATATATAAACTATACATTGTTATCTCATAAAAGGGGCTCCGAACAAGCTATGTGCTTAATGGAGCTTGAAATTGATGTGTGCAATTATCTTACAAGAAATGTCAATAAACAAATAGTTGAAACAGTTGAACAAATGCGGCTGCGGCGGGTAACGCTCGGTTCTAAAAAAACTAAAGCGTTGCCACGCGTCAAATCCTGCTCGGGTAGAATTTATTCTTCTTCCATGATTGTTAAATCGGGTCAAATCCTTGCAGGACGGCCCACTCGACCATGCTGAGGAGGGTCACATACCTCCTCAGCGCGGCCGTGTGATACCAAACTCGCGCCGAGAAGTTTGAGCCTGGCGTAAAAATGTCACGAGGTGCTCACGTGCCGGCATTCAATCAACGCCTTGAATCTTGTGAATGGTTTTAGCTTGGGAAACACTCAAATGGTTAGTTTTAACTAAATTTGTTGCATAATTGTGCTTCTAGTCGTTTCGAAGTGTTGCAAAAATTGACAAATAGATGGAAACGCTCTAGCGTCGGCTGACTACTCGAGGCTGACGTGTGGGCCAACGTGCCTCCTAAATACTTTCTGGGCTGACTATCAGCCAAGATTTAACGTCCATGGGTGGACTGCTTTTCGCATCGCTTCATAGACGGGCATGTCCCATAAATACAAATCGGTGCAACGGTGGGGCTCGAACCCGCGCACCTGCTATGTGTCTCCTCCGGCCGCGAGGCGCAGACGAACGCACCACTAGGCTACCGGGCTCGGCGCCAACATTCCTCCTACCGCGCTTCATTTGCTTAGACTACATAGATAGAGGCATGACAACGTATTATACAACAATACACGAATGTATGATGAGATACTAATCGCATTTTTAATTGCGACCGTGGGAGTACAAGGCATTGAGTTAATAACGGTACATATGTCCGCGATGCATATGTTTGCTCGGCTGCAAAAGTACAACATTTCACGGAAATGTAAATATGCCAATATGTATAATTAGAACCTTTAAAAAATGAACTGTTATAAACTGATTGATGTACTTTACATGCAAATGTTAATTAAAGGGATTTAAATGAACAAAGTCAATGAGTGCTTAGCATATTCTCGAGTCTGATCTAAGCAAGTACACCAGCATAACAGCTTGTCTGAAACAAGATCAGTAGTTTATTTTTTCTTTTCGAGAGTATAGAATGATAGAACACCTTTGCTTAGACTTGTTATATATATATATATATATATATATATATATATATATATATATATATATATATATATATATATATTATTATTTATTTGTCCATCAATCTTTCAACATATTTAATGTTATCAATGTTTTATTATATTCGTCTTTACATGTGTTTGTATATATATATATATATATATATATATATATATATATATATATATATATATATAATGCATTTATTCAATGTAATCAATCATATATATATATATATATATATATATATATACATAGCGTACATACATATCGCAAACTATACAATTTCAGAAACATGCTTATAAGTTGTTATCTGCTATCTGCTGAGCGAGTCGCCAGCCTAATTTGGCGCCATTCAAAAGCGACTTTGTTGCCAGCTAATTAACGACGATTTGGATAACACGGATATCATCACCACGTGAAGATTCATCCGATTTGCTATACCGCTAGGCGCGGTGTGACGCGTCTGAATGATGCTGTCGATACTACTGCATCTACTGTAGCAGATGTTGTTCTGTACCTGCTGATGACGATAGGTGTTACATTTGTTGTTGTTGTTGATGATGGTGTTGAATATTATTGTTGTTGTTACTAGAACGTGAGCTAGCAATCGCCAGCTGAACGATGCGTTACAGTCACGATACCAAAGATGCCGTCAACAACCCCTCTCTCTCTATATCGCTCTCTCTCTCTCTCTATCCTGTTCTCTGTCTCCCCCTCAACGGCAGACAAGAATCAAAAAGCACAAACAAGAAGAGAAAAAACACAAGTAATCGCGAGCAAACAAGTAATCGCGAGCTGTATAGTCGCCGCCACGTAGCAGCAGAAACCAGACGTCGAATGGCTTCGCTTTACTAACGCCCATGAGACCTCAGTGACATAGGTACACCTTGATGTAATGGCCTTCGCGCTGCCCTACCCCAAGAGAAAACACTTGGTAGTAGAGAGAATCATAGAGGTTTCAAACGCAGTTGAAAGCGCGTTTTTGGTTCTAGTAATGGCAGCGGTAGTTTACAGTAGATGTTGTTGAAGTTTGTTTGAATGCATCATTTATGTCCGCCCAGGCCTAATTCCTTTGAGGGTACAATTGCGTATCATCTAATCCAACCTTTGACTAGTTTTGGAGATTTTGTAAATAAGTCCTTTTCCTGCTATTGGAAGACGTGTCTCGCGGAGGGGGGTTAACAGCCCGAACGCGCTTGTTCAGCGTGTGTTCAAGAACAAAGAAGCATAGAAGGTCGTGGAGTGCATTCTTCGGGCTAAGGAGATGGCCGGCGGTGAGACACAAACGACAAGAAATGGAGGAGCAGGGGAAAGCTCAAATTAACCCAAAATAGCGAATAAGGTACAGTTTTTCCCTCTTTCGAAGAAGTCTTTCTTGTTTCTGGGAGACGAAAAAGTGTTGTACCTTATTTTTGACGTTTTCGAACGACTTACATTTCTTCTGGTCAAAAAGTGTTGGAGAGACCGGAATAAGACATGGCCTAAAGATGCTAGGTCCGGAAAGTACGGAGGGTGCTCAAAATAAGATAGCAGGGACGGTAGGACTGCTAGCAGGCATAACACAATAGATAATTGTTTAGGCAATTCGTACGTCACGATTATATATATATATATATATGTCTAGTGCTAAATATCTCATATGCACATAATATACCGCGCATACCCGATAACAGCGTAGAACAATGTAGGTGCTACTGAAATACACAGTCTGCTCACAGTACGGAGAGCAAAATAAATATTCTATTTTCACTAGTCTGAATATATATATATATAGCCTATTAGCCCACCGAGCATTTTAAGTAATTAATTTTCCACGCCTATACTTCGAACTAAACAAGCCCGAAACGCAAAACCTTGCCGCATTATAAATCTTCTAGAGCAGGGGACGGTCATCGTCCTAATCTTATGAACCCTCCCGCCGTGGTAGGAGATGTATTTACTTTCTCGCCCGCACAACTTGAACCATCGCGAACACGTATGTACCTATTTCCTCTTAAGGCTCGAGGGGAATGATTTAAACATCGTGACACATTTTCACCCACATGCACACAAAGCTCTACCGAAAGCAATGAACACTTCCTGTCTAATGTACACTACAATACAGGGACGGTACCTAATGAACCGTTTTCTAATCCTCCGCTTGTACATGACAAATGTCGGGTGGGCTGTGTGTATGCATAACGATTGCGCGGCGCTGCAACTCTCCCAGCTTATCGATGCAGATTGTCCTCCTTTTTGATTCTACGATGCCTCCGCCTGACGGCGACAGCAACGAGAGTAGGGGGTTAACTGATGGTAAAGGTGGTGAGTTCCGACTTCCAGCATGAAAACAAAGCGCAAAGTAGCCGCGTTCAGTTGGCCGTGGCCATGGCCGTGGACATCGTGCTTCCTTCGACTTTTCGACGACGAAGCAACGCGCTGACCAGCTCCGAGGTAGGGCTCACGGTAGGGCGAGCTCTCGAGCTCGACGTCCGATGCCTCCCCCCTCACGCGAGTTGCTGGTGCTCCGTCATCCAGTGTCTCGCAAGCATGTGTGTCTTCAGATTGCTCTTCTGCGCCGCTCGATAGTCACAGTGAGGGCAGCAAAATGGCTTCTCGTTCGTGTGCGTCCGCATGTGGATGCGTAGATGCGCCGGTCGCAGGCACCGCTTCAGGCAGATAACACACGTCCGATCGTCAAGAACCGGGTGGCATGCGCTGCTGTTGTCGTTGTCGTCGTCGTCGTCGTCGCCGCCGCCGCCCCCGCCGCCGTTAGCACGCAACGCCAGCGAAGCTAGTGAAAATGGCGAAGAGAAGGTCACCACAGTCTTGGCAGCTGACGTCGATCTTGACGGCAGCCAGCTGCTGTCTAACGCGTCGGCGTGTAGCGCCATTGTCGCCTTGACGTCGGCTCCGATCGACTCGGTTGCACCGCCGGCGCCGGCTGCTGCTTCGAGCTGATGTTGACGCTGATGTTGTTCCTGCTGGTGGTGGTGGTGGTGGTGGCGGTCATGTTGCTGGTAGGGTCGCTGGTGCGAAACAAGCGATACCGCCGTCGTCGTGGCGCTTGTTCTGTCTAGCTGCAGGACAGGAGGTTCTCGTTTGTCAACCTGGTCGTGATCACGATGGCTAGCCACGCCATCCTTGGCCGGCAGGCGCACCGGCGCGATTGAGAAGAGGCTGCCCCGGTCTTCGTCGCTGTTTTTGACTTCAAACGAAGTCGGCAGTGGGTCCCGATTGGCCTCGGTCATTTTTTGCTCTGCAGCGAGTTTTTCTTGTTTACATAGTCCTATCCGTAACACGACAGCAGCCATAACCACAACAACAACAACAACGACAAAACAATGGTTTATTCATCATTACGTAGTGCGTTGCTCCTGCACACTCAAAGATGAGTCCAGTTTGCTCCGCCTCAAGTGACTTTACACTTTACTTTAGCTCATTCGACCGCAGCAGCATCCGTAGGCCTTTTCCGGTCGGAATTTTGCCACGATTTATAACATAGCAGCTTCATGGTGATTACTATAACTATTGTAAAAAAAACGCTGGGCATTTATTGGACTCAATAATTTACACTCACTCATCAATGAAATATGGAATAAAGATAACGAAGAAAAGCTCGCAACGATTACACCCTACAAGGTACAGCTAGTTACCTAAAAATCTAGCTAAAGCATCACTATTAAATTTTCTTACACATTTTTATTATTTATTCGCCACGCATGTGCGAGCAACAAGCTAAAGCATCATTATTAAACTTTCTTTCCATTTCCACCATTTTTATTATTTATTCGCCACGCATGTCTAGATGCGGGCAACACGTTGTGAATACAAACGTTAATCGTGTAGATGCATACCTGAAGATGACTCAGTAGAGTTCTTTCACTAATACTACTTTGTTGATGAATTTTCCGGTTTGGTTTCTCAGAGCCCCATCAATGTCTTCTCAGAGCCCTATCAAAGAAGAACACTCGCAGACTAAGGTAGGAGGTTACCAGCTTTTCGAAAGCCTGCAGAGGACTGCCGCTCTCAGTGCAAAATTGTAAGGCATAAAAGGAAAACTTACATGGTCGAAAACATACTTATACAAAGAGCGTTACCGCATAAGTTATCCCATAGGCAGAATTTTGTGATAATTTGAATACCTGCCAATCGATCATTTTCGTCGTTCATTTTCGGCTCGTAGCGGTTCCTTATTTATACATCCTTTACTTCCCCCCTCACTGTTTTCTGGATAATACACCAAAACTGTGAAGGCACACAATTTATTGCCAACGTGCACATATAAAGAGCGTTCGTTTGTATACTCTGAGTAAAAAAGCTAGTACTCTTTAGTAACAACGATTTCAAATGGCTGCGTAGTCAGCACACTACCTAATCAATTCAGTTGAAGATATCCGACTAGGTGTTACCCAATCACGGAACGGTGCACGAACCATTCACCTGAAAGTAGAGCGGTCGTTAGCCAAAGAACACACTCGTCACATTAAACAGTCGTTTATATACTTCAACACGTATATGGACTATAGTTTGTTTTATATCTAAAACGTTAAGTTTGAAAATAGCATTCACAAAACTTCATGTCAGAATGCTCGGTTTAAGCATGCACTGGCCAACTTTCCTCACTACACACAGTAAGGCGTGTGCAAACATGTAGCAAAAAACCCTATTAACTTTGGAAGCAAAGCTACCCGCCGATCCCCCGTAAAAGACAG
The DNA here is from genome assembly GCA_003439945.1 of Dermanyssus gallinae. Classification (NCBI taxonomy): domain Eukaryota; kingdom Metazoa; phylum Arthropoda; class Arachnida; order Mesostigmata; family Dermanyssidae; genus Dermanyssus; species Dermanyssus gallinae. Next base: position 835,982 of record QVRM01001473.1, read on the forward strand.
TTTAATAGAAACATATACGTATAAAGTAAACACATTACCGTTTCATCCACCCTACATTAATCACATTTATTCACATTATGTTTACTTCACTACCTTAGCTGTGGCTCCAGACTAAGCCAATACGCGGGTTAAGTGTAAACTTCGGTGACCTGGCTCTGGGAAAATTGATTTTTGCTAAATGGAACAACTATCCATTACACTAGGTGACGACTTTCGTCCGCACTTCCTATATAAATATAATACATACATATGTATATACATGCATATAGACACTAGCGGCAGCTCAGTATTTCAAGGAAAGTAATATTGATAATAATAATAAGATCGTGCTCGCCGTGTTCATCTCTCTTCACACATTTGCAACATGAGCTGATACATACTCGGCTTATGCGCTAGATGCATATATAGTTAGATATATAGTTAGGCCCTGCAGTCATAGTGTGTTAACCGCAGTTAATCAAAACGAAACTTGCTTTCTAACAAATTAGCAACTCATGTTTTTTGTGATAATTTCGGCTTGATTTAATTGAATGGCTTGAAGGGTTTAAGGGCATGATGTACATGACGAACCACGAGTATGGTGTTCATTTCGTTCCAATCTCACAATCGGTCCACACAAAAAATTAAAAACTGAAAAAACTGTGTTGCAAGTATTAGCAACAATAACGCCTTACGGAGTATTCGATTTTTAGCAGGGCTGTATGACTTATTTGATACTACATATTCTATTCTTGAAACTGGTTTTTCGTCCCTTCGTCTGAATCAAATCGTAAACTCGGTCTTTCATGGAGTTAATGACCTGTTGTAAGTACGAAAGTGGAATATCAGTCCATGCTTGCTGAACAGCTTCTTTGAGGTCCGACAAATTGTCATATTGTCGACCATTTGCGTAAATCTGCTTCACCAAATTTTCGATGGTATTCAGGCCTGGACTCAATGCCGGCCAGTCAGCAAGTGGCACTCCTTGTTCTTGAAAAAAGGCTATAGCGCTAACCGAGGTATGAAACGTGGGGTTGTTTTGTTGAAAAACTGCGTCAGGTCCCCCAATTATTCTGAAATGGGCTTCTAACTGGGAACCGACGATACGCTGGTACTTGTCGGAATTGTTTCGGTCTATAATCGCGACTAGATCAGACTTTCCATTATGTCCAAACGCGCCCCAATATTTCACAGAACCACCACCGGCCACACGTTTCGAGAACCATTTAGGTTCTTTCCGTAAGTTATGCTAATAGTACTGACAGCCGTCAGGGCCATCGAGATTAAATTTCTTTTTATCCGAGAAGTCGATGTTTTTTCACTCGTTATCCCAAGTTTGGTATCTATGCGAAAATTCACGCCGTGCGACAATGTGCTTCGGTTGCAGTCGCGGCATAAGCTTCCTTTTCGCGTGTCGCACGTTTTTATCAGAACTTAACACTCGGTACACTGTGGATCGGTGCACTGGCACTCTCAAAGTGGTCCTGATCCTAGAAGAAGACATTTGGCCATGAGTAGCCAACTATATGATCCTACGTCGAGCTCGAATAGTCAAAACTGGCTTACGCCCACTGTTAGATCTGCACCTTTGGTTCACTCCAGGGTTTAAGAACCTGCTGATGGTGCTCTTATGCCGTCTTAATCCAATTGCTATAGCAGTTACTGTATGACCGAGTATATGCCTCAATTCTTGTATTTTCGATATCCGAGATATTCTTTGTACAACGCATGGTTTAAACATAGCTTCGTCGTTAGTTCGGAACAACGACTGAGCTCTAGAATATTTTGCACGATTGATTTAGCTAGACAGTATTCCTAAGGTTTGATCTCCGGGATCGTATATCAGCTGTAGTATCGACTATCATTTACAAACAAGAGCTGTGTTGTTAGCATGTTATTGTTGCTAATATTTTGCAACACTTTTTTTTCACACGTTTTTATTTTTTGTATGAACCGATTACGAAATTGCAACTAAATTAGCACTATGTTCGTGGTCGTCATGTGCACCATGCCTTTAAAAGCCATTCAAATAAATCAAGCCGAACTTATCACCAAAAAACATGAGTTGCTATTTTTTTGCAATATATATATATATAAATATATATATATATATATATAGACTGCGTTCCACACAGTCGCTCTTCAGTATGCTTATATATAGTCAAGAAAAGTACTCGAGTCCTCTATATATAGTAGGTACACATTTTTCTTACCTACGTATATTCAAGGAGCCGTATATTCGCATAGGTTAGAGTTTATACAGTCGGGTGCAACCGAGTATCAGACAGGGATGAGCGACAGCCAATAATTGGCGTCAAAAATATCGAACGGAGTCGTCGACACCTAGTTCTCCCCTTGGTAGCCTCCTGTACTAGGTAGCCTGCGGCCTTCCCATCGTCATTAACAATATTGTGGTCTGTGAATTGCACTCGGCAAAAGCTGCGAGCCTTAACTCAGGCGGCTTTTGTTCTGTCAGCACATCAGAATTGCATGGATACGACTGAGTCTGGCAAATATGTCTGTCCATCAGACCGATCCGCACTGCATAGGGCCATCTAGCTTCTTACAGAAGATGCTCTATGATCTAGATGTGGATCTCGAATGCCTACTTATAGAACTAGATCTGAGTCAACAGTAATTCGGTTATGGCCTTGACTGTGACTCCCGGCAACAATGCGATAGAACCAAGCAACGTGGTCAACGAATAGTTCGCTGTAGAATAAAATACAAACGTATCATGTCGTTCTCTATTTTCCCACTGACTAGCCCTCTTGTTAGGATGCTTTTTTTGCAGGATTAACATAATTAGCTCATAGGCAAGACTATTCTGCAAGGTATTTAATCTGTTCGCTCTGTCCGATATGATTATTGCCGTTACTTGTATTGTTGTTTTGTTATTATCGTCGCCGTTGTTGTCGTGTTGCCACTGCATATATAAATTTTTAAATGTCGTTGTGTACTGTGGCGGCACCGTCATTCATTGCACTTGTTCGTAGCTGTGAGTAATAGCGGCACTTTTTGTTGTTGTTGTTGTTGGTGGTGGTGTTGTTGTTGCTGCGGTTGTTGTTGTTGTTGTTGTTGCCGCTGCTGCTATTGGTGGTGCTAAACTTAGTACTGAGGGTGAGCACAGCTGTCCCTTTCAGTTACGCCATCTGCCATGTCATGCCGCCGGAGATGCACGGTGAGGTTACTTTTGTGAGCTGCGCGATAGTCGCAGTACGGGCAGCGGTACGGTCTCTCGCGGGTATGGGTGCGCATATGTAACCGTAATGCCCATCCATCCGGGCAGCGTCGTAGACACAGCGAGCAGGTTCGTCGATCTGTCATGTCGCTGCTGCTGCTGTACACGAGCACATTGTCACTGCGACCGCCACACATTCTGCCATAGCCACTGCTGTCTACATACGCACATCTTCTGGCGCTGCCTCCACTGGCCGCGTCCGGCCGCGGACTCAGCCGACACTCGACCGACGAGCTTGGGTCAACCGGTCCGAACACGGCGTCATACATACTGCCATCATCTTGCAGCTGCGAATACAAGACGCCGTCTGCTCGCGCCGCTGCAAAGCATAGCAACATCGTGACGTCAGACAGTAACATCCACCAGACAATCTGCGTATGTTTCAGTATATATATATATATATATATATATAGTTTGTCAACCTCCCTCCTTAGCTTGTTGTACAACAGTCTGCATAGCATAGTGGTAAACAGAATATTTATAAAAAAAATAATATATATATATATATATAATGCAAGTATCTAAAGCAAACACCTGTGGTTTATTTGTCAATGCAACGATGTGTCAGCGCACGCACGATAGCGACGGCTGGCCATAAATCCGTCACGCCTCAGGGGTAACACGCATCCGATCTCTAAAAAACCTTCGTACCTCTGTAAGAAAAATGTCTAGTTAGATTACAAAGTGTATATATATATATATATATATATATATGTTTATCACAAAATAGAGTGCACGTTTATATAACAGAGAACAATGAATCTGTTTTATTAAAATGCGAATTCTCACTTCATGGTTGAGCGTTAGGCACTCGTACATGCTTCCATGCGCTTGGCCATCTTAAATAAATCACTTTTATAGTGTTTGGACAGTACAAACCTTAGCTTTCGTAGCTTTGTATTAAATAATAGCCTTTTTCCAACAGCATCATACACATGTAAGTTATGGCTGCCGGACGCGTTCGATCGGGCACCGTCTGTGACAAACGAACTCGAGTTTGGATCGTTAACACGCGTCGACTGCGAATTGGAGTAGTTTCCTACGAATGTGTATTTAGAATTATTGGGTTTTACATTTGGGTTACAAGAAATGGGCTATACAAGAAAGAGCTCCTCGGCATCTACCCACGAACCCACGACGTATGATATCAGAGTCATAGGTGGACATCTCAACTACACCATCTCACCGACATCACACTCGGACTCTACAGCCAGTTAGGTCAGCAACTAATGCAAATGTACGTTTCGAAGCGCAAATCACCTAATGCCCAACCGCCGGTGATCATACGCATGCATAGGAAGCAGACCCACTTCACGAAAGCCGCTAACCCGCGGCAGGGCCCTAGCACGGCAAAATGGCGCTTCTCCGAACACCTAAGCGAACCAGGCAAATACAAAGCATTTTTCTGCAAACAGGTAGACACAGAGTAATCGAAGAACCGGTTGGAAACGAACGTATGTTTTAGACACGTGTTTTTACGTCGAAAATCCGCCCTGTTTCATTTCGCGAACAAAATTCCTGCATTATGGATTTCAACTTTTTACGACTACATGTGCGGAGCATTAATGTGTAAAACAAACCATGTTCAGTTTGCGTGTGGCCATGCACACACATTTGGTTCTGATCTGAACTCCATCACACGCAGTGACAGCTCGACGCTGTCATGTACGGTCATGTATTAACTGTATAGTAGGAATAGATATTACTAGTAATACGAGGTCTTTTAGGAATGTCGTCTCATGTGCACTTTTAGATTGCACTTCTGTGCCGATCGAAATTGACAAGAAGGGCAGGCAAATGGCTTCTCCTTGGTGTGAGTACGAATGTGTATTTTCACACTAGACAAAGTACGAAATCGTTTCAAGCAGATATGACAGGTGTTAGGGTCGACATCGGAGATCTTCACCACGCGGAGTGGCGCTCCTCGTGGTTCCGGTGATGCTGCCGGCGTAGACCGACTCCTGAGCCCGGTCCTCGACAAATCAGCAACTTTTGGTGGCGACGAAGACGATGATGTTGAAGAGGTCGTTCCTGGTAACGATGATGATGGAAGTGCATCTAGATCACGAAAGCCCACTCCCCGTAGCAGGCCGGGTGCTGGTGACTTATCCGCAGCGGAGGCCGCATTCTCTAAAGATCCGCCAGGTAGCTCTGAGTCGGCGTGGCTCCCGAAGTCGAGATGGTTAAGCTGGTCGATATCCTTGCAATCAACATCCTCAACCTGGACTGGAGCAATCGTTGTGGAACGAACTTCCTCTACTTTTCCCGTAGCTGTGACTATTTTTTCTACTGCTGGAACAGGCGCTGCTGTTGACGTTGGTGCTGGAGGTGCTGCCGTAGGCTGTTCGTCGACGTAAGTCCCCTGCTGCTCGGAGGTAAACCATTGCTCTGTCAAGCCTCTCAAGGATGCGTTGTCGCTGTACGGTGGAAGACTGCTGTTCAAATCCCGCGGCTTGCAACTGCGGCGCAATGTCACTTGTATCAAGTGGACATCATCTGTTTAGAATCAGACACAGGCGAAACAGAAGGAGACAATAAATGCAATGCCACACACAACCTGCAGTAAACAAATACAACTAGATCAATTCATGCGCATACATGATATCTGGGCCGTGTACACAGCCGTCTCTGAGAGGTTCCTCGTATCGAAGCCGCATTGCCCTGTTGCACATCCAGCGACAAAATCCGTCTACACAGACACTCATATAAAAGCTACTTAATAAATACCATTAACTGTAACTTCCATAAGCGCAGATTTAACAAATCACAGAGTTGCGTTTATATATAAACAGGGCCTCCCAGAATTTGTTTAGCAAACTTTGGGATCTAGTACAATTCGCACAAAGTAAAAAAAATCATTTTTTTTTCTATGGAATAACGAGAGAAAGTGTCTTCTAAAAATGGGTAATTGCGCGTGAAAGCTAAAATATTAGAATTGCAATAATTTCATTTCTTGAGAATTATCTTCAATACAACATTTGATCTGCTTTGAGCTAACGTAACCGGGCTAATTTTTCATCTGCATATGTTGAATTGAAAGTTTCCTCCAGACACGCAGGTAGTTGGGTGGGTAGGTTTGTTTATAGGATGGATGGCTGGGCATCTCGCAATCGCAAATTTAACAAAGATATGTCAGGATAAAACGATTGATACAGCCACTTCATTTTCGCTCTCACTCCAAGAGAAGATATGTCTGCCAAGTTGGATTTGTTCGCCAAGTTGTACTAGACCCTCATGTTTGTTGGGAACTGAATATATATACATATATATATATATATATATATATATATATATATATATATATATATATATATATATATATATATATATATATATATATATATATATATATATATTAATGTGTGTGTAATTATCCACAAAATGCCAAAACACGGAAAGTTTACTCAACCATCCAGATTTATTGCGTCGCCCATGCAAATTAAAAAGCGTGTACAATAAATGTTCGGTTGGTCATCCGCATGCCTTTTTGCCCCGTCAGCCATGGCGGAAGCCAAGAATAGCGGTCGGCGTACGACAAACAGCCGTTACGAAACTGGAAAAAAACGCATTCATTAATATTGTGATCCAGAGCATTCGCATACAATAGTGGATGCAGGGGATTCGAAATCGATTATAAAAAACGCATATAAATTCTTAGGGATTACAATAGAAAACACTCCAGATATTTTAAAAGCTGATCATGCAACAAGAAAATAACAAGCTGAAAATGTACAAACGATTGTAAGAAAGAGGCTTTATGGAGTTGCAATAGATTCATGGGACTAAAGAGCTTTGGAAAAGCATGCCAACAATGACATATGCTAACGCTATTGTGAGTTTAGACGCAAGCATAGTAAACAGACTAGACACGATTCAACGTGCAATTGGCCGGCATGCAAAGACGGCCAAACTGCTCACAGCAAAACTTACAGAGAGAAATTTAAGCAAATGGATAGATGGCGAACGTTCATTGAACGAATGCAAATTTAAGCGCAATACGATGATTTTTGAAGAACAAGAGGCGATACAAATTAAACATATAACCAAGGATGTGAAAAAGAAAGTTGACGAAACAGCCGAGTAAAGATAGAGAGAGGATATGGAAATAAAGACACATAATTGTACAAGCTACAAACAGGAATACGGCCAAAAATATGTTATATACTCGAACTCGTAAGCGTCCAGGCTGTTCGTTGACTGCAGGGCCGGTATGCTCAACACCCGACTGCTGGCGGCCAGATACTCTAAAATTGAACGCTTTCGGTGTAGAGCGTGTGATATAGTAGAAGAATTCATAGAACATATCGTGCTGAAGTGCGACCTGCCAGGAGAGGTGAGAACAGTGTCCTTCGCCGAGGCATTAGGTTTTGGTGATAAACCGATATGGCATGAGATAAATTAAATCAAACGAAGGCTAGGAAAATAGCATATATTGTAAGGAGCCATGGGAAAAATCCAATTAATAGCATGCATGCGCTACAGACAGGGATATTTGTAAAAATACATATAGTGATAGTATAATTCGTAGCCAGCAACATGTATTGGCAAACTACACAGCGAGCGCATCTGATTTAAAAGATATTCTGTGAGGAATGGTAAATCAAACATATATATATATATATATTTGCGCTCGTTCCTGATGACGATATTGCTTTCATTGCGGGCCTCGCGCAACACGAGCTGTTCGCGCTCGAGTTCGGCGCGTTCGGCAGATGGATACATGCGCTTCGACACGCCAACAGATCGCTCGAGTGTGGCAAACTGCTTTCGAAGTCACTTCTCCACTTCTTTGCGGCGCTCGCGTTCAGCCTTCTTTCGTTCAAGATGGCCTTGAGGCCATTTCGGTCTCGGCTACGACAACGTTTGGCCGCTGGGACTCGCCGAGCACGGGGAACAACAACTCGTTCTTAAGGCGCGAACTGTACTCAATGTCAATGGTTCTCTTGAAGCGACTGCGTAGTTCGCCGATCTGTGACTCATACCCCGACTTCAACACCTCAATGGCCTCCTGATGTTGAGATCGGGCCTCCTGCGCTTCATAGAAAAAGCGAATTTTGTCAACTTCCTTCTCGGTCTATGTAGCAGTCTGCTGGGCCGTCTGAACACGGCTGCGCTCTATGTGGCCCTCTTCTTTGGCAGTAGCCATCTCTTTGGTAAGCTCTAGAAATCGCATCCTCCTGCAATGATCGACCTCACACGGCGACTCAGTCTCATCTCCCACCACAACAGCGCAAGATACTGCCAGCAGCCTGTACATTAATGAAATTAACAGTCAGTCCAAAAAAGGTAAAGTCAGTACAAGTATCTTGGGGTGACAATCACTACAGGGGATGATTATTTAGAGGAAGAAGAGATAATGAGGAGGAAGAAGGTTGAAAGAGGAAAAATGCAGTAAGGTGTAAGGGCCTCTGGAGGTTTAAATAAATATAGAGTAACAAGAAATATATGGAAGGCCATGTATGTGCCAGGATTGACCTTTGCTAATGCCTCTCTGATCCACAGCGCAGGGTTGAGAAAGAAGTTAGAAACCATATAGAGAGAGGTGATAAGATTTGCATTGGGTTGCCGTATTAATTGCGCCAGGGAATTTCTTGAGGGGGTGGGGGGAATTTCAAGATTTATACAAAGGGAAGTACAAAGTAAGCTTAGATTTAGTAGTATGATTGAAAATGTCACAAATAACAGATGGGTTAAGAAGCTAAAAAGCAGCTGGTAAAGATGGCACTTAGGATTAAAACGAAGTGGGATCGCAGAGTAGAGTTCGCAGCTAGGGAGATTGGGTACAATTGTCAGCAATGGGCAAGAGCGAGGGTATCAGAGAAAATGATGAAATTGAAGGTAAACAAGCCATATACAGACTAATGGAAACTGGCGATGGACTCCAGGTCAAGTTTTGCAACTATGTATGGAAAGGAAAAGCGGGAAAGGGGCGGGGTAGAATGGGTATACGATCATTCAAGAGCGAGTGGGCTATTGGCAGATGCCAGGGCAGGGATGTTGGATACAAGGATACATAGAGCTAAATATAAGGAGGGGCAAAGTACAGCATGTCGAGCATGTGGGCTAGAGAATGAGTCCATCAAACATATTATTAAAGAATGTATAGCCTTAGGGGGGAGCAGAGATATAGAGCTGCCGGAGGCCCTAGCTCTAGGACCAAATGCTAGAAATGACCTGGTCGATATTACAAAGAAGAAGTTGTCACAATGAAAAGCAAATACTCAGTAGGTATTGAAGTAGACATGGATTACATGGATGCGTAGGTAATATATATGCTGCCGCTCTAAGCGCCCCTGATATAAAAGGGTGATATGTGAATTTAGGTATACATGCCAAGCGAACACTAAATCAATCAATCAACACTGCGAGGACGCAGCGTCATTTCGCTTCTAGCTCTCAGTTCGACCTTGCCCTCCGGTAGCAGACTGGCTATCCCCGGGTGTGATTCGGCGCTAAGAATAAGAGCACGTCCTCCACCGAAGACAACGACAAGCTCGTTCCGATCCAACAAATTCATGTCGAGTAGAATCGCCTCTCCGCATAGTGCCGAGTCTTTAGTACCGTTAGCGCCACCTCGAGATATACAAGTACATCTGCTGTTTTTGTTTCGTCCTCCACCAGTGGTTCATCAGGGCTCGCCTCTTCATGTTGTCGACCGCCGTCCACTCGACTCACATCGGCGGTAGTACAACTTCTCGCATAGTGGCCGCATTGGAAGCAGCGTACCAGAGCATCCCGATCTGCTCTGCCGCTCTCACGATCAGCGTTCACAGTATGGCTGCCACTCAGTGGGCCCAGTCGCTTTTGTTGTCGTTGTCGTTCTTGCTGAGGCTGCTGCTGCTGCCGTAGGCCACCCCCGGCGGTTCCCTCGCGCATGTCGATGTTATACTGCCTCGGCGCTCTCATCTGTTACTGTTGTTGTATCAACGTCGGGCACCCGTCCCTGCGGTGTCCCGCCTGTCGGCATTGACAACAGACCGATTCAGGCCTGGCACTTCCACCTGCGGCACCGCCCACTCTAGCCACGCCGCCGACGATCATAGTCCGATGCCGGGTCTGCAATTCCATCGCGTCTTCTATGTCATGTATCAAAGCGGACACGCTGCTATGTTGACGAGCAGCAATACCCTATATCACGTCGAGCCCGGTGGCGTGGTGGCTTAAGCCTGCGCCTCGCAACCGGAGGAGACATATAGGTGCGCGGGTTCGAGCCCCACCGTTGCACATTTGTATTTATGGGGGTCCGTCTGTGAAGCAATGTGAAAAACAATTCCGTGGACGTTAAATCTTGGCTGAGGGTCAGCTCGAAAACTTTACTTAACCCTATATCACAATTTCGAACTCTGGACTCAGTCCGGCCAACACCCTAGCCATCATTGATTTCACCGGTCGACAAGGATAGTTTGAACGTCAGTGCTTCAACTCTGCGTGCGAAGCCACCCAACGACTCCTGTCGTTGTTGCGTACACGAGGCCAGTTGGTCTAGAAACGCTTCCTTCCACACTTCGTACGACCCGCAGCCACGTCCATGCGTTGAGTGCCAAATACGTGCTTCACCGACAGGTTTGTTCATGATCACCCGACGGGGGTCACTCCATGACCATCCGCCGATTTCCTTCGCGATCTCAAACAGCCGAATCCACTCCTCCGCAGAGATGCTATCGCTTTCCGAGAATGTCTGTCTACACTTGGCCACTGACGTCGCTAGCTGCTTCTATCCGCATTGCCACACTCGGTTCGGTTCCCTGTTTCGACGTCAACTGGCCAACCATAGCCTGCGTATCATCTGCCATCGCCTTCATCGAACTCATCATTTCGGCTAGCGTCTCCATAGTTACCGGCGTCCCGCCGGCGTTCGTTGCCATTTCTGCAACGGCACCGGTCTCGCCTGTTAACCGCAACTTCTTGCTGCCGCTGCAACGCGCTCGTTTCTTCCGCGACACGCGGCAACTATTCCACAAACACCGTCGTCCGCTATAACGCTGTCGCTGCTGCCGTAGCGCTTTAGTGCGCCGCTGCCAGCAACTGTCGCTAAGCTCTCTCTCTCTCTCGCTCTCTCTCTCTCTATCAACCTACATAACCGCTTATAACAATGATGTCACTCTACAGTCTTATATATATATATATATTGGAGGAGTGCGGACGTGCGCATATCGAGCTCCGAGAAAACACGCCTATTCATGTGTGTGCAGGATGGTAAACCCAGAAAGTGACATACCAGAGTGATGCCTGTAACTTAATGGTCAGCTTGATGTACTGTGTGTGGCCATGCGACATATGCACGAGCAGCCATGAGGCAGTGAAGATCCACACGGCATGGTCAAGCAAAACGAAACTACCCGCGTAACTGTTCGTAGGCCTATACCTAAATACACATGTCACCCTTTTATATCAGAGGCGCTCAGAGCGGCAGCATATATATTACCTACTGAGTATTTCCTTTCCATTGGGACAACCTCTTCTTTGTTATATCGACCAGGTCCTTTCTAACATTTGGTCCTAGAGCTAGGGCCTCCGACAGCTCTATATCTCTGCTCCCCCCGAACTCTACTCTGCGATCCCACTTCGTTTTAATTCTAAGTGCCGTGTTTGTCAGCTGCATCTATTTAACTCATATTTTATTTGTGACATTTTCAATCCTACTACCAAATCTTAGCTTACTTTGTGCTTCCCTTTGTATACATTCCCCCTTCCTCCTCAAGAAATTCCCTGGCGCAATTAAAAACGGCAACCCAATGCAAATCTTATCACCTCTATTTGTATTGTTTCTAACACGCGACAACTATTCCACGAACACCCGGCCGATCTTTGCTCGCGTCGACTCAACCTCACCGCAGCAACAACCTAAACAGCAACTCCGTCTTCAGCACAACACTCAGTGCTGTTGAGCACTATTCCACCTCGCTGCTCTTCGCTGCGGACTTGACAACACCCTCGTTGTGTCTCTCGGTCAATCCGGTCCGTGTTGCATTCTCAGAACCCCACTTCTGAACTGTCAGGGCCTAACTAGGTTACTGGGAGGAAAACACGAATATTGACCACCACGGCTGAGGTTCTATTCCATCCGACTCCTTTGATACTTCGGTACATCACCGCCTCTTCAGCCTGTCCCTTCACACTGTGTTCCTTCTTCGACCGCGTCTCAACACTAACTCTGACACACTGTAGTGTCGTCCGCTATAACGCTGTCGCTGCTGCCGTAGCGCTTTCACCGCTAAGTGCGCCGCTAAGCTCTCTCTCTCTCAACCTACATAACCGCTTAATAACAATAATGTCACTCTACAGTCGTATATATATATATATATATATATATATATATGTTTGAGGAGTACGGACGTGTGCATATCGAGCTCCGAGGAAACACGCCTATTCATGTGTGTGCAAGATGGTAGAACCAGAAAGTGACATACCAGAGTGATGCCTGTAACTTAATGGTCAGTTTGGTGTACTGTGTGTGGCCATGCGACAGAGGCACGAGCAGCCATGAGGCAGTGAAGATCCACACGACATGATCAAGCAAAACGAAACCACCCGCGTAACTGTCCGTAGGCCTATACCTAAATACACATGTCACCCTTTTATATCAGAGGCGCTCAGAGCGGCAGCATATATATTACCTACTGACTATTTCCTTTCCATTGGGACAACCTCTTCTTTGTTATATCGACCAGGTCCTTTCTAACATTTGGTCCTAGAGCTAGGGCCTCCGACAGCTCTATATCTCTGCTCCCCTCAGAACTCTACTCCGCGATCCCACTTCGCTTTAATTCTAAGTGCCGTCTTTACCAGCTGCATCTGTTTAACCCATCTTTTATTTATGACATTTTCAATCCTACTACTAAATCTTAGCTTACTTTGTGCTTCCCTTTGTATACATTTTGACATTCCCCCTTCCCCCTCAATAAATTCCCTGGCGCAATTAAAACGGCAACCCAATGCAAATCTTATCACCTCTCTTTGTATTGTTTCTAACTTCTTTCTCAACCCCGTGCTGTGGATCAGAGAGGCATTATCAAAGGTCAATCCTGGCACATACATGGCCTTCCATATATTCCTTGTTCCATATATTTATTAAGCCCCCAGAGGCCCTTACACCTTACTGCATGTTAGCACATTCGACAGAGTGGCGCCAACAGTTATTTCAACAACTCATCGAGCCGTCAATGAAAACGAAGTTTTCCAATGGAAGGGCAAGGCATAAGAGCAAAGCCAGCAACCGCAGTGCAATAATAATAATGAGGGCTGCACAACCAAAGGTAGTTAACGCAATGGAATAAAGCCTGAGTTGTCCGCGGTGTTAAGGTCAGTGGACAAGGTGTTGTGGCCTCTAATGGGGCTGCTCTCCGTGGTGGAAAAGTTAAAAGGTCTCGCCTCATAATGACGTAGCATGGAAACAACAGTCCTTACCACGGGCTCGCCAGCCCGCGGTCCGGGCAGTGGAACCACAACAGGCCTGTCCAACTTGCGGATTTACGTTTACACGAAGCGGCCTGCGTCAAGTACGAAGGGGGTGCCCATAACATTTGAGGCTTTGTTGAACCTCAACCTATCGGCAGAAGCACGTCAACAAGCTCCACTCCCCGTTCTTTGGGGGGTCTAGGGTTGCCTAATGCTATTGTCCTATCGGAGATAGCTCTGGTACCTTCCCTCCACAGGTCTTTACAGCAAGCCAAATCACTTCTCGATTCGGTCGCTCTTACGGACCTAGAAGATTTAGATCGATTAGAGGACAAGCAGCCGTAGAGTAGTTGCCCTGTACGGCCACGAACCTGCCGAAGCTGGACGCCAGAGAGATTCGTCGCCAGCTTTACATGAGCAAAGCGTTGAAAATCTCATTGCGGGAAGCGCCACAGACGCTGATAGGACCAGGCTGCGCGCCGTCCCCTCCAAAGGGACAGGCGTATAGCTCTGGACTTCATTTGGGGACGGACCTTGTGCACGCTCAGACCTGCGTCTGCATTGACGCCGTCCAGCCGGATGAACGCCACGGGCTATCCTGTATTGTCAGCGCAGGTAAACGAGCCAGACACCAAGTCTTGAACGAAACCTTCAGCAGAGCCTTACGCTCTAGTGGCCTACCGTGCGTCCTGGAACCCGTCGGACTGAACAGGAAGGACGGGAACAGATCTGACGGTCTAACCTTAACCTTGTTCGAGAGCGGTTGTATGCTAGTTTGGGACACGACAGTTACTGACTCATTAGCCCCTTTAATGGTTAGTGGCGCGGCGGGGCTGGATATGCTTCAGCTTTTGCCGAGGCAGGCAAGGTGATAAAATACCAGAACATCGGGTACCCGTACGGAATCTACCCACTTGGCTTTGAGACACTTGGCGGGCCGGGCCCTTCCACTCGCGGTTTGCTACAAAAGGTCGGGAAGCGACTAGGGCTAGCCAGCGGTAAAAGGCGAGCGGGCGATTTTCTCAGACAGCGTCTGTAACTGAATGTGCAACGGGGCACCGCGGTCTCGGTCCGGGGAACCCTCCAGAGATGGTTGGTTCCTACATTAGACCCTTCGTAAATGTGCACACGTTCGCAGGGACCCAATTGTAATGCTTCCACTGTTGGTGATTAATTACAATGATTAAATTAATGAATAACAATAATGATAATAAAAAATATATATATTTTTTGTTTTTGTTTTTTTAATATGTATATATACATTAAATTCTCCCCATAAAATCCTCCGCAGAGTACTTCAGAAAAATTACATAGAATATTTGCATAGCCACACGGTTACACTGTTATCCAGGTTAATACATCTTTCACCTCAAAAAACTCTTGATCAATTACGACAAAATATCGACTACGGAACCTAATGTGAATGTATATAAACGATATGGACATCGCAAACTTCGATGATCGGCTTTAAATATGACTTGGCCAACACTTCTTCGTTCGGGTAAGATGCGCGCAAGATCTCACGTTAATTTAGCACGTTATTTTTTCTACTGAAGACAACATTTTTACGTGGTACGTAATTATAGTCCGCTGAAACGACGGATCCGCGTTGATCGCTTAACTCTCCTCTCCCCAAGGCAGAATATAGTGCATATATATACATATACATATAACAGTCCTAAAACACACACATATATATATATATATATATATATATATATATATATATGTATAATATATACATATATATATAGTCTGAGATCTTTAAAGTAACACAAAAACAAAAGTGTGAAATATTTGAAATTTCATTTTTATTTTAATACTGATATAATACTATTTCTTAATGTTGTCCTTACGAAAAGATCCGATCCCGGAGATGGCAGAGTGAGCGCGGGATTTTTTTTAGAATTCCAGCTAATTATTCAAGCATCCTATGTGCATACTGGGTGGGTCATAATGATAGTAACAACTTTGAGAGCTATAAAGTAACGCCAATGCATACTAACATAGCAAAGTCTAGTTTATTAGCTACATTAGTTATTGAAAAATATATCACTTAGATAATCCACACTTGTTTTTCACACGCGCCTGCAGTCTTCTTACAGCGTTACCGTCTCGCGCGTAGGAGACAAGTGCTTTGTCCGAAAAGCCTGTCCCTCTGCACCCGACGGGCTTGCTTAAGATAGTCCAAGTTTTGCAATCCGGTAGTCCCAAGACAGGGTTTCAAAACCCTTCATACAGAAAAGTCTATAGGGTTGAGGTATAAAGAGGTCTTGTCTAAACAGCCAGAAAGATACTCATTGCACCACTCCATCACGGTTATTCCCGTGCGAGCGGATACCCCGTCCCGTTTGTGCACCCTCCGTCGCCTCCTGAAGTGATTCTCTGCCCATATGCGTACAACGGTTTCTATGATAGTATGTTTGGCGCTCGGATTCGAGGCAGTGTAGTATTATTGCACACTTCTTCGCGTCGGCTAGCTTCGTCACGCCGCCCGAGGTAGTTTCTAAATACACCTCAAGCTCTTAGTGAAATGCCGCCCGCCCACGGTGTTATTTGCCGGCCCATGAACGGCAGAAACGAAGGTTTTGGGGGTGGCAAATACTTTTCCATCCTAATCCGGGTAACTGCGCCAGTTGTAGTGTCCACCACTCCCATGACCGGCCGGTGACCGTTAAGAGTTCGCCAGCCTCTCGCTCAAACAACACACGTACTCTGCTTGCTTCGCGCCAACCACGACTACCAACTCAGTTATTCTCATGCGTTCGTATATATCACAGCTACTGATGTGGCTGCATCTTCTAATGGGCGCCATATCTTTAGCTTGTTTCGCCATTCGGATTGTTTAATATATATATATATATTTTTATACATTTTCAGGTTCGTGAAATCAGAGTGTCCATTTCCTACTGAAACAGCCAGCACCAAGCTGCCTGTCGTATAATAGTTAACAACTAGAGGCATATTCTTTTGTATATAACATTTTATGGCAAACAGCACGGATGGAAAGGCAGCTGGCACTCAAAAGATGTCACCACATTCTTTGGAAAGGTAAAGTCTACGGAACACAACTGTTCGAATTGCAATTCTAAAAGCACGGCAACCAAAATTTAAAAAAATAATTACTAGATTCCTAATATATATATATATATATATATATATATATATATATATATATATATAATATATATATATATATATCCTATATATATATCTAATATATATATATATATATAAATATATATATATATATAAATATAAATATATATATATATATATATATATATATCTATTTGTTAGTAGCACATTTCACGGGCAATAGTTTCACTAAGTGCAGAGATTTGATTCGCTAAATTCTGATTGAGATGTTATTGTTCTAAACATGTTGTTGACTAGCGACACCCTTTTGAATTTGTTTGGCAGATTCATTAGTGTGCTGCAAGTGTCGCGTTGGGCGCCTTCTAATCATTGTTTGTTTTCGTTTGCTACAGTTGTAAAGAAAACGTGTCAATGAAGACTAGAAAGGAAAACATGCTCGTAAAAGTTCTAGTTGTTGCTATCGACATGTCCCGACGTCGTAGATTACGAACGCAACCCACAATACGTCCAGCCCGATATTAATTAAATAAGGTCGACGATAATAATGGTTAATGTTTCAACGTATACTAAACCTTAGCATGGAAGACATCGTGCAATTAACACTTGTTGGCAACGTCATTCAAAATTCGGTCAACTCGGTGAGTAGATCGTTTCGCACGTCCTGTTGCACGGGCCACAGCAAAAGGTGCATTGCAAATAGGCACATTCGTATCCGAGCACAATGCACATCTATCTTTCTTCTTCTTCTATATATATAGATGTATATATATATATATATATATATATATATATATATATATATATATATATATATATATATATATATATATATATATATATATATATATATTATATATATATATATATATATATATATATATATATATATATATATATGTATATATATATATATATATATATGAAGAACAGATTCGTAAAGCCGAACTTTCATGACAGACACCAAAGATGACAGGAAAACGTAGACACATACCTTGCTGAAGATGTTGCCGCCGAAAACGCCAACCGACGTCGAGTTCTTTTCTCTAGGCACAGAGGAACAGTAACACTAGTCGTAATGGCTGATGGCTTTACAAATTCAATGCGTAGTAGTAGTAGTCAATTTTCGGCGACATTCGATAACGGGATAGCACGGCGCAATATCTAGCCGATCTCTGCACTCTAAATCATTATGTGTGCCGATCTCTGCACTCTAAATCATTATATTACTGTGACAATCCACAATTTGCAGTGGCTTTTCGGCTTCGATTACGGCTGAGCTTTCTTGTGTGGAGCTTCTTAATTTCTCTATTCCTCGGCCACTGTTTGTTTTTGTTTTTTGTTTTTTTTGTCTGTTTGTTCGTTTCTTCTCCCGAATGACGAAGAAAAATAAAACACACGATAAACGCAAATATTTCTTTGACTCTTCCAGGCCACTTCGTTTCAGCTTACTGCAGAACCAACGAATCTCTCGGACAGCGGCGGGGAGAGATACAGTATCTGTCTGTATCATCTGTTTACTGTATTTAGTTAGCTCTTCCTTCTCTACCCTGCAGCTGATGCTGCCACCGCCGCCGCAGCTCCACAGTGCCATAGTCAACACCAGACACGTTGGCAAACAAGTGTGGGTCCTGGTTAGAAGCCTTCTCTGCTGCGGGAACGGGCCACTTGCGCGCTAACCGCACAACCAACAAAATATATAATATATATATATATATATATATATATATATATATATATATATATATATATATATATATATATATATATATATATATTTATTTATATACAGTCACTTTTATATATATTTATATATATTTTATATATACTTATGATTGATTGATTTATTATTCGCTTGGCATGCATACCTAAATACACATGTCACCCTTTTTATCAGGGGCGCTTAGAGCGGCAGCATATATGTTACCTATGCATCTGAATAATCAATGTGCACTTCCATACCTACTGAGGATTTGCTTTCCATTGGGACAGCCTCTTCTTTGTAATATCGACCAGGTCCTTTCTAACGTTTGGTCCTAGAGCTAGGGCATCCGACAGCTCTATATCTCTGCTTCCCCCTAGGGCTGTACATTCTTTAACAATATGCTCAATTGACTCATTCCCTAGCCCACATGCTCGACATTCTGTACTTTGTCCCTCCATATATTTAGCTCTTTGTATCCTTGTATCCAACATCCCTGCCCTGGCATCTGCCAATATTCTTACTTATATATATTTATATATATATTTATATATATTTATATATATATTTATATTATATTTTTTATATTTTTTGTTAATATTTTTTATTTATTATTATATATTTATTATTTATTATTATTTATATATATATATATCTATATATATATTTATCTTTTTTATTATATTTTTATTTATTATTATTTTTTTAATATTTTATATTATATTATATTTATTATATTTATATTATATATATATATATATATATATATATATATATATATATATATTTATATATATATATATATATATATATATATCCAGTCACTGAAAAAAATATAGGGCCACCCATGTTTGCCACATTTCACGCATTTATTATAACCGATTGTGTAAAGATCATAATGATACATGCTCACAGAGTAACAGCGGATACTTTTGTCGACATTTGGGGTATCGGGTTACCTTAAAACACAAGATTTCGACATTTGGCACAGCTACGCTGCGAACAAAATTACAAAGTCACCACCAAGATGCATGTCCTAGCGAGTGAATTGAGTGGAATAACAACGTTTGGGCTCATTTTACGGCACCTAACAACTAGTACTTACTATTTAGTGAACTTCCCATTACGTCGGATAACATCAAAAATGCGGCTGGGTAGAGTGTTGAACAAATTTTGGATGACGTCCTGCGAGAGCTCGTCCCAAGCCTTCACAATTGCTTTTTTAGTTCTACCTGGTTCGAAAATTGTTTTTCGTCGGTGTAAACCTTTCGGGCGAGCCAGCCCCGTACATTCTCGATAATATTAAGATCAGGTGAGACTGCAGGCCAGCGTAGGACCTCAATGTGGCGTTGTTCGAACCAGCTTTCGATCAACTTAGCAGTGTGAATCGGGGCATTATCGTGTTGAAAAACAAAGTCGGGTCCTCCCATCAGCTCAAAATGTGCGGATTGCTCTTCTAGTAGATCCCTATAGCGCGTCGAATTAACACAACCGTCTAAAAACACAATCGGCGACTTTGTATATTACCCGACAGCGGCCCAGATCATCACCGAACCGCCACCTGAGTGCCGTTTTGACAAAAATCGTTCTTCCTTGCGCACATCGTGGAAATAATAGTTAAATCCATCCGGTCCATCACAATTGAACTTTTTTCATCCGAAAAGAGCACTCGGTGCCACTCAGTGGTCCATGACATCGTAACCTGGGCAAAGTCGAGACGAGCTTTCTGATGCTCAGCGGTCAATCGTGGTTTTCTCTTAAGTTTTTTCTCGTGAGCCAAAGTGTCTTCCTGAGAAGGTTTTGCACATTTCGCACGTTCGTTTGCACACCGGCCGCCGCCGCAATTGCCTTTGCCGAGAGCGCAGAGTTCGAGGCTATCTTCAAAATTGCGCGCTTGTTTTGTTCCGAAATGGCATTTGGACGCCCCGGACTCTTTTTTACGCCGTATTTTTCACACAAATTCACGAAGTTGTTCACTACTTGGCGAGACATCCTTATAAGCCTTGATTTGGGTATTTTCGTCACTCGTAAGACGCCGTCCCAAACCCATCGTTTCAGCACAGAAAAATTTCTGGTAGGAGGTCTGCTTTCGTTTCCGTCGAGCCGTGAAATGAGCCCAAACGTTGTTATTCCACTCAATTCACTCACTAAGACATGCATTTTGGTGGTGACTTTATAATTTTTTCGCAGCGTAGCTGTGCCAAATGTCGAAATCTCGTGTTTTAAGGTAACCCGATACTCCAAATGTCGATAAAAGTATCCGCTGTTACTCTGTGAGCATGTATCATTATGATCTTTACACAATCGGTTATAATAAATGCGTGAAATGTGGCAAACATGGGTGGCCCTATATATTTTCAGTGAATGTATATATATATATATATATAAATAAATAAATATATATATATATATATATATATATATATATATATATATATACATATATATATATATATATATATATATATATAAATATATAAATATTAAGAAAGTAAGTGGAGCGACAATTGTCTCCTGGGAACGTGTGCACGGGAAATATTACTCCATCTCGTGAAGAATGGCCTGGGACCACTTCAACAGCGTGCACCGAACAGACGCCGCATTCTCCCGTTTGACGTCGAGATCAAGGCGCTGTCTCAGAAAAGATGCAGATCTCTTATCTCCGGTTGTATATATATATACAGGGTGTAACTGGAAGGTTTTTAAAGCGATGCATAGAATTGTAGAGCTCGTTAAAGCAAATATTTTATCCAATAGAACATGGTCTCTAAGACGTCTTGTTTCGGAGTGAGAGTGAGTACAATTTGTGACAATGGTGTTTTTGTCCGACATAGGAGCACAAAATGTGCTGTTGCGAGTCCTCCTAGACAGAATCTAAGCACACGTTCGTGTTCGTGATAAAATTCTGCTCCACTGTAAGAAAATAAATAGTTGTGTGTCTTTTTACTAGAGCTCTGACGAGTGGTTTATCTGTGCAGGTAATTTATGCATGCACTCAATCTCGACATGCCCTCCGAAAACTTGTAATTATTCCGCAACCACAGCTCGCATTGACACAAATTTGGTACCAAAATGATCGCCGTTGAATTGCCCATTGGTCCGTTTTTAGCGCTGAGAGTGGTTGTAGGGTTATGATGTTGAAGTATTTGGCGTGAACGTTAATAAAGAACTTCATTTTTGGCGAATTCTCTGCTAAACGACCGTGTCGCGTCTTCTGACCGGCCTTTCATATTCTTCATGCAGAATTTTATCACGAACACGAACGTGTGCTTAGTTTCTGTCTAGGAGGACTGGTTATCTCGCAACAGCACATTTTGTGCTCCTTTGTCAGACAAAAACACCATTGTTACCAATTGTAGTAATTTCACTCTCACTCTGAAACAAGACGTCTTAGAGACCATGTTCTATTGGAAAAAATATTTGCTTTAACGAGCTCTACAATTCTATGCATCGCTTTAAAAACGAGACGATTGCGCGTTGATGTACGGCGGTGTGGACTCGTAATGGAAGGCGCCGCTGTTAGGGCTTTCCTGCATCTCTCTATAATATGCAACGAGAACCCTACACCATTAGCCCCAGGTAAGGGGACTAACTGACGTAGACGAGAGTGGAGTTACCAATATGAAGAGAGTCGTCACGCGCGACCTCCTGCTTTCCTCTACGGAACTTGAGTGCCTCCGTCTACCAAGGTTAATTGTAAACCCCCAACTCTGTGACAACTGTGTTGAGCCTGACTTACGCCTATTGGACCTGCGAATTTGTTTTGGCAGGTCTTTCAAGACAACGGAGAAGAGGAGTGGACCCTATGTCAGATTGTCTCTCTGAGCAAACCCGGTTGTTTGCGAGAACGCCGGCAGTTCCATTCCATCGACTCCATCGACTCCATCGTCACCCGGTTCTCCTGTAGGACTTTTATGAGATTGAGCATATTCGAAGGAACGCTGACTTTTGCCAGAATGTTGAGCACTCGTCCACGGGGAGCAGAGTCAAAGGCGGTTTTGAAATCTACGAATACCGGGTACATAGACTGTCCTGAACAGGAGAGGATTTATTTGACGTCATCCAGGAGAATCCATGTTTGAATGGAACGCCTCTTCCGAAATTCATGCTGTTCTTCAGGGATGACGCTCGTGGCCTCCAAGGAGTCGCTTAGTCTTTTCGTGATCAAGGACGACAGCAGCTCATAGCACACGCCCTCCTTTGCAATGCCTCAACGTTGCAAGTCGGGTCACCCCTGAGCCATGCTTAATTTTTCTGCGTTGCGCTGATCTTACCCTATATGCGCAGTAGGAAATTCGAAGACACCGGTAATGCTGGACGCGGACAACATTATGTTGACTTATTGAGACCAAAGCCTTGCCGAGGTACGCTGGCCGTATGTGCTGCAGCTACTATAAACTGTTTGTATTATAAATATTAGATATATGTCGTGTATTATGAATGAATTCGTGCTTCTGATACTCCTGGATGTCAAAAATGCCTTCAGCACAATGAATTGAAAAGTTACTGTGGAGGCGATGGATGGCAGAGGTCTGGTTGCAGGGGGCAGGACCACAAGGTTACCACCGAAGTCCCACAGCGCTCGATCTTAGGGCCCGTGCTCTGGAATGAAGCTTATGACGGGGTGCTCGAAATCCGAGGTGTCTTGTCGCATAGGGTAGGAGACGTTGGCGTATGACGGCGGCCTTGCATTGATGGTTACGGCCAGGAGCGAGAGAGTCCTGGAGAGCGCCGCCGATGAGGTCCTGTCAACGGTGTCCGGGTGGATGGAATCCCATCACTGACGATCCCACTGTGCATCATGCCGTCTTAAAACTTACCCCAAAAAGCTATTATAAGATCTTGCTGTTGCTGCTATGGCCAGCGTCAAGAGCTCGTTAACTTATCATCAATTAGCAATGCACTCACATGCTGAATGTCAGCGATGAACACTTATAAAGACAATGCTCTGCGAGTTTTTCTGACTTGAACTAAGTTATAATGAACAATAAAAGAGTTGATTTTTGTTCAGTTTGTCACAGGTATTCGTGAGAATATATATATATATATATATATATATATATATATATATATATTATCAAACCTGTCTCTTTAGTAGAAGTTTTGCTAAGATAAATTATTTTCTATAGACGCACTAAAGCAGTGCGTACAATGATTATGCGGCAGTAAGGTTTGGCTGTTGCGGCAGTAAGGTTACGATGTTGCTGCTGCTGTAGCCGGCGTTATAAACTCGTTAACTAATGTTAATTAGCAATCTACTCGCATGCCGAATGTCAGCGAGAAACACTTTTACAGACAATAATCCGCGAGGTTTTCTGACTTGAACTACACCAAACTGAGCAACAAAAAAATTGATTTTGCTTTCAATTTATAACACACAGACATCCGTTCAAGTATATCATGTACCAAACCGGCTTTTTATTATTATTATTATTATTATGGTTTATTAACACCCAGGTTGGGTAAAATTATAAACATATACATCAGACAGAACTAGTGCTTTCTTCACGTCATTGGGTCTTCTCTCATCTTGCTAGTTCAACTATTGACTGAACTGCTGGACATGCTGCGGCGTGGTATCTATCGCACTGGGCAGAGCACCTCGTGCACCTGCAACACTCCTGAGGAATGTGGAAATCTTCTGTGCTACATAACACGTGATGAAACCCGTGGGCTGCAAACGCCGTATGTCTGCTCTTGTATCCGGCTGCTCGCCAGGCCGTGCTTGTCATCCCTACCGTTTTATATATTCCTAAATCGATTTCCTTTCATTTGTCCGTCCACTTCAAAGTATAGGCCTCAAATGCTCTCGTTCTAGGTAAACCCCATCGAAGTTGTAATTCCTGTGTCATTAAAGACCCCCCCTCTAAGATATGAACTATTCTGTTCCTACAAGAATTGGCTAACCCCAAAACCCGTTTCATAAAGAAAAATCTGGCTCTATCTAGTAACTGCAGATCTGCTTCTCCCAGTTTTTCCCATATAAGTGATATACCGAATGTTGCTATTGGTTCTATTTTAATTTTAAAAAGGGCGGACGCGGTATGTATTGACAACATTTGCGGGTTCTTAATTGCTGCTGCTGCTCGAATTGCTTTTCCCACTCTGCTTTCTATATGCCTTCGGAAACTGCTTCCATTCGACGTTATAGTGACTCCCAGATAAGTAAATTTATTTACGAAATGTACCTCATTGCCTCTGGCTCGAAGAATGTCGTCTTTTGCTAATCGACCCCCTCGTCGAAACTTAACTGCTACTGTCTTTTGCCAGTTTATGCTGAGCCCCATCTCGTCCATATAATCAATTATTCGTTCCAGTCCCTGTTTTACCCTAAATAGACTCCTACCATATATTGCAATGTCATCTGCGTACATTAAAGTACTTGCCCACTCTCGAGTCCATCCCTGTCTCACGCGGTTAGGTAGCCCTCCCAATAGTACCGAAAAAAGCAACGGACTAAGTCCGTCACCTTGAGCCACGCCTGTAGTTTGCTCTACCCTTCCCACAATCCCTATACCGTTGTCAATGCATACTATGCTCTCCCTAAGGATGGCCCCTAAAATGTTTAACAGCTGGTTCGGAACTCCTTCCAAGGCTAACTTCTCCATAATTATGTTTCTCGGCGCTAGGTCAAAGGCGGCTTTAAGATCTATAAATACCGCATATAACGTTCTTCTTGGCTCGGCTAGAGTTAACCGGCTTTTTATAAGAATTTTTATTAAAGTAATTTATTTTCTACGGACGTACCAAAGTGGCGCGCACAATCATTATGCAGCAGTAAGGTTTGGCAGCAGCTGTATTCTGCTGAATATTCGATGCGATAGTGATTTTAGCCACTGTGACAGATGTGCACATTCGCAGCGTATCAATTAACATTCATTTTATCTGGGATGGGTAATGCAATGCCAAGGGATCATAATAGGTTATTATATTAGTGCACGTGATGGCTTTTATGAGACAATACGAAATTCTAAAAATCGGACCAACCAGCCTTTTGCGTCCTTTATCAGGCAACATAACATCATAGTGAACAGAACGATTGTTCTATTATGTTATGTCTCTTCTTCGTGACCTTGTGATATGGCACACCGCACACTTTTAGATAATAATAATAATAATAATAATAATAATAATAATAATAATAATAATAATAATAATAATAATAATAATAATAATAATAATAATAATAATAATAATAATAAATACCCTGTGCTCGGATCGGGACACTCCTAGATGACGAGTCGGTGAGAATCGCGGTCGGACTTTGTTTGGGGACGGACCTTGTGCACGCTCATACCTGCGTCTGCGGTGACGCCGTCCAGCCGGATGGACGCCACGGGCTATCCTGTATCGTCAGCGCAGGTAGGCGAGCCCGACACCAAGCCCTGAACGAAACCTTCAGCAGAGCCCTACGCTCTAGTGGCCTACCGTGCGTCCTGGAACCCGTCGGACTGGATAGGGAAGGCGGAAAGAGACCCGACGGTCTGACCTTAACCCCGTTCGAGAGCGGTTGCATGCTGGTTTGGGACGCGACAGTTACTGACTCATTAGCCCCTTCAATGGTTAGTGCTGGCGCGGCCCGGGCCGGATATGCTTCAGCTCTCGCCGAGGCAGGCAAGGTAAGAAAATACCAGAACATCGGGTACCCGTACGGGTTCTACCCACTTGCCTTCGAGACACTTGGCGGGACACTTGGCGGGCCGGGTCCGTTCACTCGCGGTTTGCTACAGAAGGTCGGGAAGCGACTAGGTCTAGCCAGCGGTGATAGGCGAGCGGGCGAATTTCTCAGACAGCGTCTGTCGCTGGATGTGCAACGGGGCAACGCGGCTTCGGTCCGGGGAACCCTCCAGAGATGGTTGGTTCCTACATTGGACCCTTCGTCAACGTGCACACGTTCGCAGGGACCCAATTGTCATGTTCCCACCGTCGGTGATTAATTACAATGAATTAATAATAATAATAATAATAATAATAATAATAATAATAATAATAATAATAATAATAATAATAATAATAATAATAATAATAATAATAATAATAATTCCACTCAGCGAAGGAGGGTTGGGACTAAGGTCTGTAGCAGACCTTGCTCCATTGTGCTACGCTGCTTCTCTCATAGAGTTCTCAGGGCTCGCAGAGACGCTGTTAGAACCGCATGTTTGTTCTGTTCTCCGCGCAACGACGGACGAAGCTGAGCTGGCAGCAAGACAATCGATAGGCCCTGGCCTCTGGGAACAGCACCCTACGCAGCATATACTTGACGGCTACAAGTGTCAAACAACCGCTCGCAAGATCTTAGATGACACCCAATCTGCGACAGAGAGAGCGGTATTTATAGCCGCCCGTGAGACCTTCAGCAGTGGCTTCCTAAGGGCACTTCCTTCACCGCAGCTGGGCACCATGCTGGAAAACACCTCCTTCCGCATGGTGGCCGCCCTAAGAATAGGCGCTCCCATATGTGAGCCATACGAGTGCAGGGCATGTGGAAAAACAGTGGATAAGGACGCACTGTACCCTTTAAGCTGCTCTAAGAGCCCTGGTAGAACTCTCAGACACGCGGAAATCAACGCAGTTTTAAAGAAGGCTCTTCGTAGAGCCGGCATACCAAGCACCCTAGAGCCCAGGTTGGGCTTCGAAGACGACAAAAGACCCGACGGCGTTACCATTCCGCCATAGTCTAAGGGCAAATGTCTAGTATGGGATGCCACGGTATCATGTACAGTGGCTCCGTCATACTTGATGCATAGCGCTACCCGGTCAGGGTGGGTTGCCGAACATGCTGAGATCGCAAAAAAGCGCAAATACTCTGACCTAGAGAAAAGATACCACTTCGTACCCGTCGCCATGGAAACGATGGGTCCAATCAGCAAAAACACAAGTATCTTTCTCAAAGACCTAGGTATCAAAATAAGTGCTAACACGGGTGACCAGCGCGAGGGTGAGTTTCTACGTCAGCAACTCTCGCTCGCAGTGTGTAGGGAAACGCCGCCGCTGTCATCGGCTCCATGGATTGAGGAGCGGGGGTGAGCCTAGGCGGGTTCACGTTTAGATCCCACAATTGTAGGGAAACACCGAAATATTGAATAAATAATAATAATAATAATAATATCCAGGTTAAGAGAAGTGTGTGCCGCAAGCTGCCCAGAAGTTGCTTTCGGCCCGCATCAAACTACATGTGGGAGATTTCTTGAATGTCGAACAATCTCTTCGGAACTACTAAGCTAACTTCGGTTAGAAGAAGGGACCTTCCTATGCAAAAGTAGGTAAGGGTACTAAGTTAGCAGTCGCGCCAGTAGACACGTATCCGCTATCCGTTAATATACTTCACTCCAGGAAGGGACATGTGGTATAAAGGTTTGCGCCAAGTGTGCGGACTACCCCAGTTGTATGTTGCATCGCAGTTGAATGCAGGCCTCTTTTGTCTGAATCTTTCGTGTTCTACCAATGGGAAAGTTAGATTCGTTTGCAAGTTAACTTCCTGATCCGAAGAAACCAATGGATTTGCTCAACGTTTGTACTGTGACGTATATCGGCTGATCATGGGTTAGATCTGCCCTGATTACTTTTATGGCCAAGGCTTTTGTGTCCTGTCTAAGATGCAACGTTGACCCTATTGGGTTGCACCCGCGGAAAGACCGCATAGAGTTAAACTATAACATCTAGGCTAAACAGTCCGCGGATTCCGTCATCTGCTACTTAATTCATACAAGGCGCAACAAGCGCAAGATAAAAGATACACATAAATACATATTAATAGTTTATCAACTAAACCTTGAGCTACACGATAGAGGGCCATTCGTATGTGTAATCACTCGTGTATATTATATATTGTTGTATGGCTTGAATTACAATTCGACTATCTAAGCCAGTACAAGTATCTTGGGGTGAAAATCACTACAGGGGTGATTATTTAGAGGAAGAAGAGATACTACAAAAAAATGAGACTCCAAAAGGAAAAAATGCAGTAAGATGTAAGGGCCCCTGGGCATTTATTAAATATATAATAACAAGGAATATATGGAAGGCCATATATGTGTCAGGATTGACATTTGCTAATGCCTCTCTAGTCCAAAGCGCGAAGTTGAGAAAGAAGCTAGAAACTATACAATTAGATGTAATAAGAGTTGCATTGAGTTGCCGTTTTGCGCTAGGGAGTTTTTTTAAGGGGAAGGGGGGGGCGTCAAAATATGTGCGAAGGAAAGTACAAAGTAAGCTACGATTTAATATTAGGACTAAACATCTCACAAAGTCCGTCAAAGTCTTGAGAAAAATAAAACGGTTGCTGCTCTTTTTGTTGACTTGAGAAAGGCGTTTGATACCGTTGACATCAATATTCTGATTACCAAACTAAGAGTTTATGGAGCTGACGAACGTGTTCAATCGTGGGTACGTTCTTTTATGTCAGAGAGACAACAATTGGTACAGATTGGGCAGAAGTTTTCAGATGTCGAGAACATATCAGTTGGAGTGGCTCAAGGGAGTATCGACGGCCCACTGCTGTTAATATATTTATCAACGATATATTTGAAGTACCAAAACACGGCCGACTGACCATATTTACTGATGATACCACAGCACTCTTTGTGGGCGATTCCCCACAAGAGGTAGAGCAAATGATTAAAGAAGACCTTAAGCGACTCTCAGATTGGTTTAGAGCCAATGGTTTGTCCGTGAATTGGTCGAAGACTGGGATTATCCAGTTCTTATCGCCTAGAGGTGTCTTAAGTATGAACCATGAGATATTTAAATGCGGAAACCACACTCTTAGCATGATCAATCAGACAAAATTATTAGGCGTTGTCTTGGATTCCAGATTATCATTTGAAGCTCATACAGATCACACTCGTAAAAAAATTGTAAGGAGCATCGCTGCCCTGTTCAAGAGCCGTAATATTCTGCCCCGTGACTGTCTACTCGCCATGTACTACGCCTACGTTTATAGTTATCTGACCTACGCAGTTGAAATATTTGGAATGACTTATATGCGTTTTTATGTCCGTTACATCGCCTGCAAAAAAGTGCCTTGCGCTTAATATTGGGATATCCACCATGGGAATCCATGCGTTTTAAGTACGTAGATATGTCGATTCTGCCTTACCCTCTGAAAATAGAGATGTGTGTCGTAACTGAGATCAAGCGAATCTTAATGGGACTTCATCCCAACCTGCTTAATCTTTCCCATTCGACATCCACCATGAACACAAGGGGATCACACACACAACTTCTCATCTTGTCTGCAGCTTCATGTAACCAATCTCGATTCTCGATTTGAGGAGCTGTGAACCTATGTACAAATGTAAGCCACTCATAAGAGTAATAAAACCTATCTATCTATAAGATAAACAGATGCAGCTAGTGAAGGTAGCACTAAGAATCAAAACGAAGTAGGATCGCAGAACAGGGTTCGCAGTTAGGGAGATTGGGTACAATAATCAGCAATGGGCAAGAGCAAGTGTATCGGAGAAAATAGTGAAATTGAGGGTAAGCAAGTTATATACAGGCAAATGAAAATTGGCGATGGGTTCCAGATCGAATTCGGCAAGTATATATGCAAAGAAAAAGCGGGAAAAGGAATCGGTATACGATATTTCAAGAGCGAGTAGGCTATTGGCAGATGTCAAGGCAGGAATGTTGAATGTTGGATACAAGGATACAAAAAGCTAAAGAAAAGAAAAACACAGATTGTCGAGCTTGTGGGCTAGGCAATGGGTCAATCCAAAATATTGTAAAGGAGTGTACAGCCTTGGGGGAGCAGAGAAATAAACCTGTCGGAGGTCCCAGCTTTAGGACCAAATGTTAGAAAGGACCAGGCCGATATTACAAAGAAGAGGTTTTCCTGGAAAGCAAATACTCAGTAGGTGTTGGAAGATGCATTGATGATATGGATGCGTAGGTTATATATATGCTGGCGCTCTAAGCGCCATTGATGTATAAGGGTGACATGTGTATTTAGGTATACATGCCAAGCGAATGTTAAATCCATCAATCACGGGGCCTCGGACGGGACACTGACAAGAGACCTGACGGCGTGACCATACAATTATGGTCTCACGGCAAGTGCTTGGCCTGGAATGCTACAGTGCCCTGCACCGTAGCTCCCTCGTATCTCAGCCATAGCTCTGTTAACACAGGATAGGTAGCAGAGCACGCCGAACAGGAAAAGCGACGCAAATACGCAGACCTCGAAAACAGTCTTCACTTCGAGCAAGATGGCTTAGTGGCAAAGCCTGTGCCTTGAACTTTGGAGGACTGGGTTCAAGACCCAGACCGGCCACTCTTAAATTGGTTTGCATGGTTTCCAATTTAGACAAGGTAAATGCCGGAGTGGATTAAAATTAGCCATGACATGAATAAACCGTATACGGGCAATTGCCTTACGGAAAAAATATTTAAAAAAAAACTTTGTACAGGTAACTATGGAAACATTAGGACATAATAATAATATCAGCAGTGGAACAGCAAAATTCATTCGAGATCTGACCAGAAGAATGATAGCCACAACGGAGAACCAGCATGAGGGAGAATATCTGAGACAGCTCCTGTCTCTCGCGGTGTGTAGAGGCAATGCCACTTCTGTAATCGGCGTCATGGGATTAGCAGCGAAATATCACTTGCTTGAATCGATGCGACACGTTCGAACCTCACAACTGTACTCTGATAACACAATTATGAATTAAATAATAATAATTATTATTATTATTATTCACGCTAATTTGTTTCGGATTTTGGAACTTTCCGGCTTTGTTCGGAAACGTTGCATCTTTATGTGCGCTTCTTTAACAACAAACTTTTTGGAGCCGTAAAATGACAAAATACAGACACCAAGTGGGCCACAAAAGTATCATTTTTTCCAACTTACTTATACACTTCTAATATGTTCGGAACACACAATCTCCATATGCGCTGCCGAACCTGCGATTGAGAAGCCACGAAGTTTTGTACTAGCTACTCAGGCCATGCCGCCATTAAACAGACCTATCTGGCATAGACGAGAAGCCGGCTCCAGTAGTGCAAAAGAAACAGTGGCAACCGCACAACTGAGAGGTCTTCTGGACTAATTTTGAATACGTTTGCCTATTAGATTAGTGCTAAAGGTCAATAGAAAGAGAGATTCCTGTCTCAATGCTAGTCACATATGGTAGAGAGGTGATTCATTCATTTCGGCGCTGGTTTTAAGGCTACCGAATACTTCATACTACTGAGGTTGTATATGTTACAACCATAATGGGATGGCAAATGGGCATCACACTTGTACATATCGAAGCCAGATTACTATCATTTTCGGCAGCTTTTATGAGCGGAAATTGAATAGAGTTGAAAATAATAGGAGCATTTTCTTTATCAACACGCCTACAGACTACAACCTGCTTGTTGCAAATGAACTTTTTTTGTATATCATTTAATAGGGAGTTTAACAACTAACTTACGAGGAAAGTGCGATACCTGCAGGATAATCATCAAAAGAACGAAGCAGCCAGCACGTCATCTTTTGCCTTGATCGGAACTGATCTTTAAATTCTAGCGATTCTACCTAGAGAACGCAAGGGCCTGAAAAAGTTTTTAAATTGTCTACGACAGAATCACACGGTGGTCGTGCAAGATCTTATAGAGGAACTTAGTATCCGAACTCAAAGTCTCCCCTTGAGATGGATATGTTATGTGTGAGTTTTCGTCAATTTTAGCCTTAACGCGAGCCACATTTTTGTCGTACTTTGCTGTTTTTGGACGTCCTTCTCAGAGTTTGTCGTAAAGATAGAAATGTCACCCACATTTTGTGTGCCATCCGACTACACTTTCCAGGGATAGGGCTTCATATCCAATAGTCGGTCGAAAGGGTTTTGAAACTCTTTTGCAATTAATCGTCGTTGGGTGTCGCACAAAAGACCAGTACTCAGCTATTGTATTCCAACATGCTTGCCATTTTCTCGTACCGTTGTCTGTATGAGAATGTATTCAAATGTTCCACCCCAACATCAATCCTGATAACGCTATCGGATTCTAAACTCACCCTCTACTAAGCGAAACATGCTATGGGCGCGGAATCGCCGGTATCGCTCGATTATTATCAGTAATCTAAAAACCGTTCTGTTTAGCACGTCTACATAGCCTCTGAATTAACGAATAGGAGAGCACTATAACAGGCGTGATCACTTCTGGCATTACAGTATGTTCTTAGAGGATGGGAAGACCTTGGTGGATCGATGAGTGCACGGCTGCAAAACGAGCTGCCCTAAAGGCGTTCAGTAAGACCGCATCACTAAGAGAGCTTGCTCGTTCACAACTACTTCTTGATATACTTTTAGAGATTCAAAGCGTAACTTTGAGATGAGAAATGAAGTCGAACTGCTGCGGATTGCCGAGCGAATTCTATCTCCGGCTCCGTGGAAACAAACCGATACGGACTGCCTGTCCGGTGGATTTACATTTACTCCTAGCTCTCTCGCCATTCTCCGCGGCGTGGTTGGAAGAAACTGTCAGCTGAAAAGAGGGCCTCAGAAGGGACATATTAGTCTGCAAGATATTGGAACTTATAGCTATAGTGCAAACTCGCAAAGCAGCCGAAAAGGATGGGATACAAAACATCTTAAACGATAGAAACAGTTCATCTTCATATTTTCGACGTTTTTTTTGTAAAATGATAAAGACAGTTACGCGTAAATGATGCACAAATTTCGCACAAGAGTTTTGTTCGCAAAATGTTGAACCCTCTGTTTTAACTAAGGTCGAACCAAAAACATTCACTGGCCTTCAAGTGTTAGCGATTTAAAGCCTTTAGAACTTGGGCTCTGTTGGGATTTTTGAAAATTAAAGCGCAAATTAGACCAGCATCAGTCAGCTAAAAACCAAGATTGAAGCACGTATTAATTTAATTGGGCCTGATTTATGTGAAAAAGTTTATGAATGCTATACATGTACCGTACTGTACTCTCTAAGGCAGGACGAATACCTCAGTGCTGGCGGGATTGCCTGCTAACATAGTTATTAAACGCAAAAGAAATGTCAATGAAAAATGGTATGTCAGCTGTCAGGTTAATTCCTGATCATGAACGGGAGTCTTGGATGCAGCCCTTTTCCAGGTACGCGTAAGCCTGTCAACCCTGTATTCGTCGACTGTAGAGCATCATTTGACTGAGATTTGACACCCCTAGAATTGGGGCGTCTGTAATTTTCTGAATACGAGATGTGGTTCTCAGAGCCCTATGGCATTCACATATATCGTAAGAGAACGTTGTCACGATCGATGATGCCAAACCGGAGTATAGCCGACAGGATTTGTCCAAAAGGATAATTTACGTCCCCTATCAATTCCTGTCCTAAAATTGTTAATTAACGCGGATTACCTAGTTCTGTACAGCACAAGTCGACGATGTCGGATCGCACATAAACACCAGCGAGACCGAAACTATGAGTCTTTGTGGCGAAGATCACATCCACTCTTTTGACGATTTTTGCCTTGGGGGAGCCCCTGTGCGTTAGCAGCGGCTATTATAGAAGACGCATCTTATTTTAGTTAAAATAGTACTCGCGGATCTCTTTAGTCGATAGCAGACCTTAAGCAAGAAAGTTTACCACACTGAAACTTTGTTAGCAGACGCAAGATTAAGTCTAGGATAATCCAATCTGCATTTCATAGTGCGTTACATCATACGAAAGCTTCACCATCTAGCCTGCCGCTCGAAGCGTTTTATGAGCCAAATTAGCGATGTGCCTTCAAACGGTTCAATAATGCCCTAGGTACATAAGACACCGTAAATGGTTTTCGTCATTGCCCAGCTTGCAGTTCAATTCATAGCGCACTGTATAAAAATATTAGCTGACAGTGCATACTTGCGTTTACCCTATACGTACAGATCTCGACTAAAGCTTTTCTCAAAACCTTTGAGACCCCAGTTATTTATACATAAGGATAATTGTCTCTGCGCGAACATGTGGCCACAAGTTCTCTAACCCAGGGTTAGCCCAGTTCATATATATATATATATATATATATATATATATATATATATATATATATATATATATATATATATAGCCTTTCCCGATTATAACCTCTAGCAGGACAGACAGGACAGACAGAACTATCTCACGCAACTAATCTCACTGATAAACTGGGCTGGCAGAGTACGAAGCCTAAAATAGAAGCAACCATACAGAATCTATTTACGTTTTGTCAGTGCGAACCGTCAGCGTCACTGCTTTTAACAAACTACGTCGATACCCAGAATCTACGGAATGAAACAGAACTTTATGCGTAATCTTACACATACGATAGCAGGAAGATACAAAAATGCTGACAGCTATTATATATATCTTAGGGGTGGCCGTCCGATGCCTCTTGCGTCGAAATGTTTTGCAGCTTACGTAGAACGCGCTCCGCCGTTACAACGCTCGGTGACTAGAATACCTTTTAAATCAACAAATAAGTACTTATTCAAGCCTACATCATAGAGCCGTCGTTTTATCTTGATCTCGCTTCACGTGATTTGCCCGTATATATATATATATATATATATATACAAGAGAGCGTGCGTATATATAGGGAACTAAGGAGCAAACACTACAACTGCTGCTCAGCACACCATGGAAATACAATGACGACACGCGTAGTGAATAAATATAAAAACACACCACTCTTATGAGCCTCGTTTGTTTTTCTTTTCGCATTGATCGAATAACAGCATCTCCTCTCACCCAGAGCCGTCGCCACACATCATGTTCACGGCAACGCATTACTATATCATGGCATTTGCGTGCCAATCACCATTACCAGTGGCCGCATTTCACTCCAACAGCACATAAAGGGTGTGTAGCAGAGATATCTGAACCGGTCTGTCGCGTTGTTGTTACATGGTCGTCTGTACGTGTATGTAGTATTACTTGTATGTACACTACAAACGTGCGTGTGCCGAGTATCAACTTGTAGAAGCTGTCGCACATCGGTCGCGACGATTTTGCTGCAATTACTACGGACATTTCGTAAACTATGGTTAGCTACAGAACAACGGAGACCGAATGTCGAAGAGAAATAGAGGACAAAGAGTGCTTTCACCGCGCGAGACACACTCGCAACAGTGTGGTTAATTGACCCATCGATCCCTTATACGAATGCTGCTTAAACTCGAGGTCGCCTGAACTCGACCACACACGATCAACGGGCTTGGACATCTGTCGCACTATGCGCCTAGGTGGCGGCCTGCTCCCTAGCCTGGCGCTCCTTGTCTTTCTTTTCGGCCTCCAGTCGCGCCTCCTCCGCCTCATGAGCCTTCAACAGTTTCTGGACCTGGACAAACGATACACGATGAGAACCGGTCGAACAATGAGTGCATGACCATGATAATACTAACCATTATTGTTATCATAAATGAAAAATGACGTTGGGTAGGCATATATTACGCACCTGACTAACAGAGGTCAACATAAGTAAAAAAAAATTCTAAATAAACTGCGACCCTGGCACAAGCAATATAAACGTTAGTGGAAAATAGTACGTACCGGTTAGTTTTCCCTTATTATATTACGTACTAGATTTCTGTTAACTTTGTATCATCTATTTACGATTTGGAGGTTACTATGCAGTATACATAAGATATCACAAAAGTTCTCATTCGTAATGCGTTCAATCTGTACTGTCAGCCATTGCTTCAGTCTGAGAAATACAATGTACTATAGATATTTTCCAATTCTACCTAATAAGTCAGAATACAATAGTGCTGTTGTCTGCACATCCGTACATGATTGTCCTGTGTACAACGTAATAACCCTGAGTGAAGGTTGTTTCCTGTTTTCATTCAACACTCATCGACAAAACGTGACCATTTAGTCTTTGCATGCTTTCAAATTGCAATCGCTTTTGCGTTGCAAATGATAGAACACGCTCTACGTGGGGTTCATATATATATATATATATATATAGTTTAATGAGTACCAAGCAATAGCCTTTTCGACATCATACGAAGGCATCACCGATTGCCTTACGATGATGTGCACGATTGATTCTCTCGCATTGCTTAAGTGGAAGGTCGATAGGAAACGTGCGCGTACCTGAGCGGCTGGCAAGATGGTAATTCGAGTTTTATCATCTACCCTCCTTAAAGTGGCGATCTCGAGCTTATCCGAGGTAAGTTTCGTCATATCAAGAGTCTTTGCCAAAACCTGCAACCAAAACGAAGACAGACGAACATGCTAGGTGTCAGTCAAGATGCTCAAAAATAGAGATTAAGGTTTACCATAGAAACAGCTGCAGCAGCAATCAATTGGTGTTAAATATTTTGCAGACTGCCATTACTATCAGTATGATGATGATGGTGATTATTATACAAACGTAGCGATATACCAGCAATCGTTTTATTCCTTTATCGTGCAGTGCTTCTACTGATTGCCAAACTGTGCAGTAAATGGCCTAAAAAGAGTTAATGCTACAAAAATAATTGAGTAATACTCCGATTATGTTCTTTCGTAAACAGTGTAGGATGCTGTAATTAGCCAGCGTCTGCTGCGACGAGTAGATGAAAGTTGTATCGAACTGTGAAGTTGTCCTAATTAATCCTCCTTCATCTCTCTCCACGGGCCCACGTACCTTCACGGCAAGTGCGAGCGCCTGATCAAGGTTCGTCTCGTTCTCCTTGTACTCCTGCTTGAGGACAGACATGGCCGCCGACGAATTGTTACCGATGCAGGTTGCCTTCCAGCCCGAATAGTTTCCCGACGGATCCGACTGGTAGAGCTGATAGCCTGCTCAAATCCACAACATGCATAGTGGAAGACGGATGACGACATAAGTCGAAAAGTGTCACAATCATTTTTTATTTTTGGTGATATCGCGTCATTATCAGCCAAATTAATTAGTAAACATAAATTTAGCTATATATAAGGAACAATTATTTAAATTAATATAAAATAAATGTTTCACGTCATTACTACGTCGAAATAAATAGCGTTTCTCAATAGTAACGTGCCGATTAGCAGAATAA
Source organism: Dermanyssus gallinae (assembly GCA_003439945.1). Taxonomy (NCBI): domain Eukaryota; kingdom Metazoa; phylum Arthropoda; class Arachnida; order Mesostigmata; family Dermanyssidae; genus Dermanyssus; species Dermanyssus gallinae. The sequence goes on from QVRM01001473.1 coordinate 873,369, forward strand.
AAAAGCAACACAACAATCACAACCGCGATTAAAAATCGACGCAATGCACAGCGAAAGTTGAAAAGTGGTGCCCGAAATTAGGGGGTTGCTGAACGACCTAATCGTTGAGGCTTTCTTCTAAGACCATATATCATTCATATTCATTTAATACTAAATAAAAATAATAAACCATAATATTTATTTAATACGTTACTTATACTGATGTCATGCCGTCTACCAAATTAGCAAATAATGAATAGCTTATAATGTGCTGATTAATCTATTTAACATCGCGTTCGCTTATGCTGTACATAGACGAAGCTACTAGCAAAGACAAAGCTCTTTTACCGTAGTGTTTATCCCAGCCCATGTAGAGAAGCGACACTCCAAACGGTCGCTTTCCGCCGTACTGTGTGTAGGCCTGCTTGAGGTCGCAGAGCCATGATACGAGACGTTCGCACGGAATCGATTCGCCATACTGAATCAGGTATCTGCACCCAGCAGCGCGGTGTCGGATGGGTTTGTATTGAGATAGAAGAGAAAAAACAAAATGAGGACAACAACAAACAGACAGAGAAAAACGTTAACAAGAAGACAGCTGCATTCCAGATGCTCCATCCATCCATTAGATGCATGTCCGGGTTCCAGGCATTTTTTATGAGCTAACGCAATAAAATCGCTTTCTTTTGTCTCATATTCTATTCGGTGTCATTTCAACCATCGATGTCGTTCGATGGCGCTCATTATCAGGATATGGGGACTTTTTTACTTTAAGATACTATCATCATTATAAGACTCCCATAAGTTACAATATTTGGAGACTTTTAAAATTCATACTTTAAGGCAAATAAATACAGTTTTCCCTTTTATATATATATATATATATATATATATATATATATATATATATATATATATATATATATATATATATATATATATATATATATATATATGTTAATACTGCATATTTTACTCTGATTTGTTCTGGACATACTTAAATAATTGCAACAAAAGATCCAACCCTAAAAATCGTAAAAAAACTACCGTGCGGTAGAATTTTAGAACGAAAATGTAAGATGCAACTTACAGGAGAATAAACACAACAAATAGTTAAAACTGAATAAACGCATGTAAAACGCGACAAGTCAAATTTTGACAAATATCAATAGTTACTGCTTTGCAAAGACAAGGTTTATAAAGGAAAATGCGCGCCAAGCGGGTAGGAAGCAATACTTGCTTGCACTTTTTGTCAACAAACCTGTACGATTAAAGTGACAAGCGAATAGAGCGAGAGATATAAACAAATAAGAGACAAAAATACAAGTGGTTCATAAGTATTCACATATCAGCCAATATCCTATAATACATGAATAACCGCATTTCGATTACTTGACCCGTTTCGGGCTAACAAGAACATTTTGTCGGAAGCAAGCGAGAAACGTTGTTGTACGTACGCATTGCGCTACGATAGAAGGCAAAACGCGTCGCTGAATCTCTATCTCTCTCTCCCTGTCAAATTTTCTTTACGTATGAATTCGCTTTCTCTCCTCTCCTAGCTGTTAAAAATCAATCTCTTCGCGAACCTCTGAGCGATGAGACGCAGCTCGTTCGTGAGAACGTTAGCGTCCGATGTGATGCCGGCAACACTGCACGCCATGTCCTCGTGAAGCTTGTAGATCTTCTCGGCCGTGAAGACCTCGTCGAGTAGTTTGTTGGTGTTACGTCGCTCGCCGGCCAGAACGATGCCGTTCGTCGCCAGAATGCCGAGGCAGGTGCCGGCATGTCCGATCGCTTCCATCGCGTACTCAACCTGATAAAGTCGGCCTTCCGGGCTGAAGATCGTCGTACGCGAATCGTAACGCCGAGCCATTGTTGCTGCTGCTGGTGCAGTTGCTTTTAGCCAAACAGCGAGTTATCCGAACCGAATAACGTATCTGTCCACAGACCACTGAACACCAACTACAACCAAAGAAGACAAGAAGATACCAAGAACACAAGAGTTGTTCGATATGACAACTAACGGGTCAGTCAGTCAGTCAGTCTTTTCTGGTCGGGCCAGTAGATATGCTGAATGAATATATCTTTATATTATATAATTAATATCATAAATAAATATATATGTATGTATAGACGATTCAGACCTAGACGTATTTCCTCTTCGAACTATCTCGTTCAAGCAGCGGCTCTAACATTTGCCGACAACAGACAAGAATGACAAACAACACACAGACCGCTTCTGACTTGCAGAAACACGAGTGGTTTCGATGCAGACGACGCGCATTTGCTGCTTCTGTTTTTATTATTATGTGTCGCCTAAGCTCTGTCATTGTTGTGGATGGATGGATGGATAGATGGACAAGTCGGACTGGCCGGTTCTGCTGTCGGGAAAGGGTGGTTCGCGCTAATGTCATGGAGACAGACATTCCGTAGCAGACGAAAATTTCCGGTCTGACGGCGGTAACAGCCAAAGCAAAGCAAATGCGCGAGCTAGCTAGCCGTCGTATCACGGATTAATCACGGCTGTCACACGGACTTTTGTGATTATTACTTATGCTGTTTGTTATTACATCACCTCTCTGTATAGTAATAATTATATAACATTATACGTGTTTATGACGTCTCGATAATGGCATTCAGTTCCGCAAATCCTATATAACATATATAAACTATGTTGTACATGCATCTCCGGAAAATGTCCCCGACCCCACAACGAGATAGCTGGAGCTGACCGACATATTATTACTTATGATGTTAGTCGGTGCCAGTTGAATGCCTTAAATTCGTTTTTTTTTGTTGCTGCTCTACACTATATGGTTATACAATCACGTTTGTGCAGTCATTTGGTTGCGAGTAATTCATTTTTTTCCTCATCGAAGCGTCTGGTGTGCGCTAAAAAGGTAGCAGTGCTTGTTTTGAGAAATGGGCAGTAATAGTTTGAAAAGATCTCAATCAACAACGAGTTGTGATAACCCGACTGCATATTACCCGGATGGAACCTAGAGATTAGTTTGGAATACGTAGTGAATGGAAAATGGAAGAACTAACTCTAAACTACTGTTGACACCCAAAGTGTCTTGGCCTCTAAAATGTAGTTTTTGTAGTAAGCACTAAACTCACAAAATATTTTTAAATTGTTAATAGAAGGAAATAGAATGCGCACTTGTTTCAGACGAACCCACCAATTTATTTCAGTAAGCGGATGTTTTAAAGCTCAACATGGAGTACTCCTACTGTTTACAGGAAATGGCCAAGACATTTAGAGAATTTTAACTAAGGTAAGCGAGAAAAATCCCGTATTTAAGTCAAAATCGAGGGATAGCTAGAAAGTATTCGCTCTGGCTCTGTCGATGCGCAAAATATAGCAATAACAAGGTGTATTCTAATGTACAACCAGAAGAAGGATCAACCAGAACGAACAAAGATTCTAGAAGATGGAACAAAAAGAAAACGATTGTTTGGATTCAAAAGTGTATGTTTATTTTTGATGATAACCTTTGTTGATTGGGTTTGTATTTTATAACCCTATGTTAGGATTTCAAATTGTTGAACTATCCAAAGAGTAGTCTTGAGACTTGTCTCACTAGAGAACTGATCCTAAGGGTAATCTTAAGACTTGTCTCACTAGAGAACTGATCCTAAGGGTAATCTTGAGACTTGTCTCACTTGAGTATTCTACGGTGATAGTCTGCGACTGTCCCAACAAGCTCAATTTCTCTAAATAAAAGCTCTAGACCATTATAATTCTTAAATATTCCAACTGTCGTGTTATGAGAGATGCTATGCTCTCTCTCTCTCTGGCACAACCCTAGCGGCAAATAGGAATACTCGGTTGCCCTCGAAGACATTTTGTAAATTACGTTAGAAGAGGTCGAACCAGGCTGAAAAATGGCTGGTGCATTGAAAGTCGCCTGCTTCAGATTGTACACCCCCTGGAGTAGCCAAGCAATCCGTTAAATGGTCGCCGGGGGTCTGGGCTACAGTTTCTGAGAATGTGCAAGAAGGCAAAACTTTATCCTCACTCTTAAATTCGCGGTAGGATAAGCCTATTCTACCTCGGCGACCGCGGTCTAGTTACGGGGGAAGGAGATGAGTACAGAGTTACTGCTTGAGTTTTTCAAGGTTTGAACTGGCTACAAAATGCAGAGCTGTTGGCTTACCCGGACAGTTTAACCGTAATCGTAATGGCAGCGACTAAGGCTGATCCAGTGCTCTAGCGATGCGTGTTAGCCTGGCGTAGCGTACGACTTCTACCGAATCTCTCTTGGTCCTAGCCAAGACACTACCATAATACTCCTTAGCAGAAAAATGGAGGTTGCGAATCATGGATGGGTCCCTAAATCTGATCCTAGATAACAGCGTCAGTATTGCCACATAGCAGGAGGAATGGATCGTTCCTATCTTCCATAACGTTAGTATAATCAGACTACTAGCGACGCCCAAGGGAATAACTTAAGCCAGCTACTCTTCTCGCTATGCTTCTGACTTATCTGCTAAAAGTAGTAGAAGGCTCAAGAAAAATAGTCTAGGCGTTGATGTACGCGATCGATGTTGCTACATACGGTTCAGGTGCATCAGTCGCTGGCTAGACTCTCTGTGTATACTTGCGCGCTTGAACTGGAAATAAATCTGGACAAGACCGAAGCTTTGGAGTTTCGCAGAGCAGGAGACGTTGCAGCTAACGACACCCTATGTCCGTGCTCAAAAGACCTCAGATACGGCATCAACGGCTTCATGGAAAAGTTCGACTGCAACAAGCCAGCTCTTCTCAAGCGAGTGCTTGGATTGCGCTCGTCCTGAAAGACTGGTTCTATCTGTCTGTTGGCAGGTACATCGCACTTCCCTAAGGACTTAAAACGGAGACTTGGCTTACCACTAACGCCAGCACGCACCGAATTAATTCACAATTAAGGAAACCAAATGGCCAGCATAAATCCAGAATTTTTCAGTACCAGTGCAATGAAGTCTTGTACTTGAAGGGGCGTTTTTTGCACTAACCGCCATATAGTGGTCGTTTTGTAGCCTTCTATTACGACCAAATTGTTATTCATTTATAGATAGTTATCTGTGTGCTAGGCCTAATATTGTTGACTGCCCCATTGTATTTTTATTATTATTATTATTATAAAATAAACGTATTCTACTATTCCGCCATTCTTGTTTAACATGAAAGGGTGCCGTAAATCATGATGAGATCGCGTCAATCTACACAAGGCGGTTATTTTTTTAACGTAGGCCTTCTTGAGTGTCGTTAGTTTTTACTCCTGCTCGTCTACACACTAATGCGAAACGCAAACTACATGCGGCGTTAGCGAAAAACCAGCTACGCAGTCAGCCCCATCGCTTGAAAATTGACTGCGGCACGTGCGTTTAGATGGTAGGCACGTGCACCAATGTCGCCATCTTGACCAGCAGTCAATCACTCGAAAGAAAGGCAGCAATGGGATCCGTAGATAAGCCGTTAAGTATCTTGACGCGACCCTTTTGTAAGCTCACGTGCGTAAAAATCTTCTCTTCTAGTATCCTAAGTGTATGCTTTTTTCCTATGCTATCTTGTTCCTCGTTGTTGCACTTCACCCCGGAATGATCAGCTTTGGTCGGCCTATGCTATTCGACGCAACCGGATCAAATGCATTGCTAGTGAAGGCAGAGGAGACATCGTCCTCCTAAGCTTCTAGATGCCTTGCAAGGGTTTGATTCTAGCCTACCACAAGAACGTTGCTGTACGACGCCGAGTCTGAGCCAGAGTCCAACTTTCTGCAGGTCAGTCAGTAGTTTACCTCAGGTTGAAGCGGTTGTCTCCAACGCCGGACAAGTGCTCCAAATTAGCCATGGATGTATACTCTTCGGTCTTTCTACAAATCAGCACGCACTACAGGCAGCATTGCACTGCCACTTACGGCTGCTCTTGCTTCCTCTAACACCTCCCAAGATACGTATATGTTTGTTCGTCTACCCAGCGATCTACGACCTTGCCATTTTTTATATTTGTTCGCAGGTCTATCCAGCGATCTACGACCTTGCCAATTGTTATTTATGAAATTCACAGTCGTAAAATTTCCTTAACTGGCTAATGCAACAACGGGACTCCCGGCCTTGGATCGTGATTGCTAGAGCACACGACTGGGATTAATTGATAATCCCTCGCATGACATGATAGGCTAATTATATATATATATATATATATAAATCCCTGGAAAAAGTATTGGTTCATATATTCATTGTTAACAGGAAGACTTACTAAACGCAAATAAGCGACACCGACATAAGTCCGAATCCCAGTAGTATGTGTTTTATATGGTCGCTTTAGCAAAATTCGTCAATGCAGTAGCATAAGTAACAGTTGATATATGGTTGTTGGCTAGCGTTGCTTTTGTTGCTGCTGTTTTACTACTTCAGGCTTCGTACTCAACGCTCTCATTGGCTATCACCTATTTTTTGCTGCCAACTAACGCAAATAAACGGGCATATCTACATGGACAACCAATTTAGCGTTCTGTGCAAATGGTAGCGCTATAATATATATATATATATATATATATATATATAAACGTCTAGAACGCTCGTGTTGCAGCTACACTTGCGTACGCTTAAAAATACAACATGCTTCTAACACAGTCTCATCTACCACCGGTAAATCAACGCTTGATGGGCACATCATCAGCGCTTCAGGGGGGCCACCTTTTTGGAGTTATCAAAGCAAATTATAAACACACTAGCACGGCTACATTACAAATTACATACTGTCCATTAAAACAGGCGTTAGTACCTTGTTTTGGTCCTTGGAGCAAACCATTATTTTTGTATGGCCCGGACGGTAGATGATGTACTTTCGAAGTCATCAAGTAATTCCACACGTTTTCTACGAGTGGCTCAATGACCGCCCATGGGTAGCGCCCATGAGCATTCTAACGCATCTTCTCAAATAAGAAAATAAATAAAAGAGGTATAAGTACAAGAGGCTCTCAGCCAGCCAACAACGCTATTGCTGCGGCTGCTGATATTGTCGTCGGCTTTAGTGTTGGGAAAGTCCACTGCATTCTGCGAGAGACGTGCTTTTATCTAAGGCCGTTGATTTTTTTAGCAGAATAACTACGAACACACGTTTAGCATTCTCAGGGGCGTATACATAAATTTGACTGATTCAAGACCATTTCGTTGATTTATCTCAATGCGCACCACACATCCTAGGGAATATGGCTAGGTGAAGGCGTCGCCTGCTCGACGTATCGCTGCAAACATCACAGGCAACTTGAGGGCCGCCGGCAGACTCAGATCATCATCTCAGGATGCGGAGGATGCTAACCACGTCACCGGTTCAACGCTCGTTCGCTCACCGTGACTCATCAAGCAGAGCTAATGATAGTTCCAACAGTGTAACAATCGCCGCATCTTTGCGTAGTTTCATTTTGGCTCGCGTCGTTTGTGATTTATTCGCCGCGATTTGCAGCCAGCTCCGTCAATGTTGCTAACTATCTAACGAACTACTTAATTAGTCAAACATGGTCATTTGGGCGTTGAGGTTGGCTTGCAGTTTCGAGCGTTGTCGGTTGACACACTACAGCAATATGAAAAGCAGGAGAGGTGGGCGGGTCAGAGAGGAGGGACGTGAAGGGTTGAATTAACAAGAACTTAATAGCGATAGGCAACTGGCTTGTTGAGGACACGCAGCATCGAAATGGCGGCCGAAAATACTCTAATGATCCTTGTCGCTCGCGTTTCTCTACGTTTCAAACTCCCTTCTCGTCCAATTGTGGAGGTCTGTTTGCTGACTAATCGTTCGACCGGTCGGGCGGTCAAACATCAAATGATGCTATATGGACTATATCAGGACCATATCGCTATCGCCGAGGGCCGCAAATGCCCCGCGGCACATCTTGACACATTGAGCCTGCTGCTGCTGCTGCGGCGGCGGCGGTGGTGGTGGTGGTGGCCGCCCCCGTTGGTGACGCCCACGCTGTCGAAGGCGTCTCCATCGCCTACATCTTGTGTAATAGTCTCTACGTTCGCTGTTGCTGCTATTGTTGTTGTTGTTGGTGTAAATGTACGTTATTCTTGCTCGAACGTCGTCTGAGTCTGCTCTATGCGTTGTATTGTCGTTGAGTGATTGATAGGGTTGTAGGAGGGGCGACGCGTAGTTTAGGACGGGTACACCTCGCCGAAGTTGCTGTGGCCTGTGTCCTTAGCGTGCGCCTGGGCGCCTAGCTCGCCGACGACAAGTCGATTGCACACGACGCAACGCAAGGTAAAGTTTTGCACATCGGTGAACTGGCCCGATCGCTTCGCTTCGTGAGCCACCTCCAACGCCAACGCGAGAATCTGCAACACATACACAACACCCCCATACCAGTGTTAGAAGGATAGACAACGGTAAATGACTCACGCAAAAAAAGATACGAACAACATACGTATCATCAGGCCTTCTCCGCTTACATACAACAAGATCCACCGTATTTTGCTTTGCGCGAAAACATTGCGTCACTGTTCCGTATTATATGACTTGACGGTATAAAGCCAATATTCTTGAGTTTTCTCCAGTCAGCCCGGGAAAGCCATGTTGTTAGCCATGAACCAATAAACGCTTATCTTACGACCGCTTTAAATGGAAACGTTTCGGCATGAGTATTCTCAAAAAACGTATCTACTTTCCAGAGAGTTTTATCTATCACCATCTATGACTAACCAGGTCTGAAAGGACTCTCTCCGGCCCTGTCGGCACCTCGCTACTCGCTACAGTGTTCACGGATTTCATCATCTACTATGCCGGTCTGCAGGGTTCCATGAACCCAAAGAGGACTGCAAATGCTGTCGTTGTGGCGTTCCATGTCCCCTGTATCATCTTACTCGATTGTACGGAATCCGTGTCGCTTTTTCAGCTTCAGCGAGAATACTCATAAACCATTTTTACTATGTTTGTTATATATATATTATGTTCGTATTTACATACCCAAACAGGGTGCATTTGAAATAAATCAAATGAAATAAACGCTCATCAATTCTTTTCTATAGGCGTACCGCGTGGTCGTCGGTACTGAATATCGTGCAGATGCCCGAGCCGTCCGAATACTCGAGCAGCAGCGGGTCATAGTGAACCCCATCGTAGATGAGCAGAATTCGCGTTTCGTAATTTTCATCCTCACCAAAGCGGTTCAACCGCTCATTCTGCGTATCGACCGCGACCATTTCGATTTTGAAGTGCTTCGACAGTATTGCCAGCTCAATGGCGCCTCCCCAGTGCTCTTCATTGAGAATCCACGTGCAGTACTCGAGATTCGGCCTAGCTGAAATCAAGAAAAAATCCAACGATATTACACACACATTATATATATATATATATATATATATATATATATATATATGTATATATATCTTGAAACGTTATCCCTTCATTTTTATCCGTGGGAAAAAGTCGCACGTGACGAGGTCGGGTGAATAGGAGTTGCGGTAATATAGACATCCTATTTTGATTAAATAATACGCAGGAATCCGTAATAATATGTGCCCCGGTGTGTTGGCGTGATGGAGGATATAAGAGTTGTTTACCCAGAGTTTAAACCTCTTTTGTCAGACGTTCTTTTCTCGCGCTAGTAGTCCTTATTGACCGTAAAATCAGGTAGCAAAAAAACGTGTAAATCGCTTGCAGTCAAAATAACCATGGTGTTGGACCTGCTTTGTCTGAATTTATTCGATAAACTCGCTCCTTGGAAGCACCACTGGGAGAATTGGGCTTTAGTCTCGATGTCGTAAACATATACCCATGACTCGTTTCCGTAATCACTCTCTAAAGCAATCCAGGGTCATCTGCTACCGCCTGAAGGTTGAATTTGGATATTTCCCGATGGCGTTCATTGGCTGGAAATTCGACTTTTTGGGAGTAAACCTCGCTGCCAGTCATCTGACGCACAAAATATCAGTCAAGATTGTTACAACTGATCCATAAGATACCTCCAATTTCTCAGCTATTCCCCTGATAGTGATTCGGCGATTATATTTTTAAACTCTTTTGTTATTGGCGTCTAAGGCCATTCCAAAAGGAGGTCATCCTTGGTCTCTTGGCCGTCGTGAAATCGATAATACCACATACATATAGTATTTTGAGACTCTCCTTGGTCACTTAAGTAGGCGCCATAATAGCGCCAATAGTAGCTCATTTCACATGTTGGGCAGCATAGAGACCGGGAAGTGCCGAAGAATGGTGAGTCTGAACCTTGGAACCCTGAGTTGGTACCTGTAGCGCTGCGACCCTACTGGGGTTAGATATTTCCATTGTTTTGAACCATATAGTACCGCTAGCTTTAAAAGTGTCAGCTGATCACTGAACTTGAGAAACCCAAGCCTGATGTACCACGGAGTCACCCCCGCGCGACGAAATCGCAGCATTTCGAACAAGAATGAGCATGTCTAGGGTCGTTTATTACGTGACACCATATAGAGTAGTGCCGCTTTGTTAGAATTGGCTTCATAAGCGCTTTGTAGATACGCACCAGAAGATTCCACAAAGCATTGGCTCTTCTTAAACGCACAAGTGAGGCTACCACGGAGTAGCAGACCTTGACACCTGACTGCGATTTTGCCTCCAAAAAGAGACAGGTAGCCGAGCCTTCTACTTAAAGGGAGATATAACCAGTTTTGAACTTCGGTCTCGATGCCTATTCTGGGGTGTACAAAAAAGAACAAGTGTCATCTTTGTCGAGTTACCAACAAGACCCAATCTTTGAAATCACGGTATGGCCTTTCCAATACCGGTTTCAACGTGCTGAAGATTATGCATATATTAAAATAACTGAGACGATCAGACACGGAACAAAGGACTGGTGTCGTCTGCATAGGCGACTAGGCGGCGAATCTACGTATCTGTCGATGCCCCGCAGGACATGTAGGTGGTAAAAATAAAAAAGTTCAAAAACCGATCCCTGGGACGTGTCAGTGGATACGATTCCCGTCGTAGAATTTAAAGCTCTCACCGCCACAAATTGCCTCCGTCCACTAAGATACGATTTAAACCAAGATGATACTTCTGATGCGCAGCCCGGTTGTTGAAGCATTTTCAGAACCAAAGTCAAAGCGTTGGACTGTCTGATCGATGCAGTTCAACGCGTTGACTACGTCAAGAAATCACCACCAAGGCACATATTTCATCCTCTGCAGCTTTAATGATCTTCCACCAGATATCTCCCCATGACAACTTAGTTGATCGTGGCTCTCTAAATCCGAATATATTTTTAGAGAAGAAGTTTCAATCGTTCAAATGACTTTCCAGATGTGCAATTTTTTTTAAAATAAGTTTGATTTTTTTTTGAGGTTTTCTGTAAGGCAATTGCCCGTGTACGGGTTTTTCGTGTCATGGCTAATTTTAATCCACTCAGGCATTTACCATATCTAAATTGGAAACCATGCAAACCCATTTAAGAGTGTCCGGTCTGGGTCTCGAACCCAGTCCTCCCGAATGCAAGGCAAAGGCTTTGCCACTAAGCCATCTTGCTCGGTACTTGCTTGATATGACTCAAATACTGAATATGGCAGCTAGAGAGAGCTACTAAGATGTCTATGAATTTAGAGTGGAATTTACCAGGCACGTTTCCACCGCGATCGAGTGAGTCTGTCTCTAAACTACACACAACAATAAAGAGGCGCGAAATTTAGCCTATGTGTTAGTGATGAGTAGCGGTTCAAAGCAAAACAAACCGAGAGACCGGTTTAATGGTTTCGGTCTGGCGACAAACAACTAGCATATATCCACATTGGACGTGTGGATATTACATTGACAACTTTTCATTTAAGGAATGGTGCGTCCGTTTTATCAATGGCTTCCAGGCAGATTTTTGGAACTTTGACACAACATTTCCATCTCGTCGAGTTGACGTTTGAAAAATATTAAATTAAAAGACTTTTTCCGTACTGCCAGGTTGCTAGCGTTTAAGTCTCTGTAACAGCTCACAATAATTTGTCTGCAATTCATTGATAATTCGGACAACGTAGTATTATATATATATATATATATATATATATATATATATAAGTCATAGGGTATCATAATGTAGGATCTCTCTTAATTTATATGGGTGGCTGAGGGTGGCTAAGATCTTCAACTAAATGACTATTTTACGCACATACTTCATTCACTTGATTTGTGAAAGCCCGTTGTAAAGAGCTTTAAACGAAAATCATGCACTGCGTACATTGCGTTTATGGTGCGCCGGTTCCTTCCAGGTAGGATTCCTTATAGCTCCCGTATTGCCACTCGACGCCGACTTTGGCTAGTTTGGACTCCCACATCCTAATATAACCGTCGGGAGCAGCAGTGCAAAAGATTTTCAAATCAAAATCCATGAGCAGAGGCGTCCCTACGAAAGTATAGGCTGTAGTTTCAGCACTCTGTTCACAAATGACTTGTAATGTACAGATAAATAAATAGTGTGCGTATATAAATCCATATTTACTGAAAATGTATTCCATCAACGGGTACATTAATGGAGTAATATTATGTAAAACGCACGAAATAATATATGAACCCACCATGGAATACCAAATATAAAATATTTGGTATTCCATAGTGAATGGAATATATATATATATATATATATATATATATATAAAGTGTTATAAAACGAAACAGGCAATCGTATGTAATCGTAGATATGAGCTCCGGAAGATTGTTGTATGACATCACACTTATGAATGAGGAAGAGACTCTATGCAATCGACTTTTGCCAAACGAAAGAGATGAGCACTATGGGATGCGTAAAAGTGAAAGTGTTATATATATATATATATATATATATATATATATATATTATAAATGAGTTGCAGACAAGTGATTTATATATATATATATATATATATATATATATATATATATATATATATATATATATATATATATTATAAATGAGTTGCAGACAAGTGATTTATATATATATATATATATATATATATATATATATATATTATAAGTGAGTTGCAGACAAGTGATTGTGAGATGTTACAGATGCTTGAACGCAATCAGCCTGGCAGTATGGAAAGAATCTTTTAATTTAATATTTTTCAAAAGTCACCTCGACGGGAAAGTAATTTTGGGTCAAAGTTCCAAAACACCTGCATAGAAATCATTGATGAAACGGAAAGAGTTGCATTACGATCAGCGGCGGCTTGGCACCGAAATCAACATGAAGCTCTGGCGGGACATTGGCATATACAATCTCCATCAGCACCGGGAAACAGGAAGTTATACGCAAAATGTCACGTCCAAATGCACAATATTTAATGGACAGTTGGATTAACCTGAAGTTCTTCCAATTTCAAATTGCACGAGTAGTTCATATTACATAGTGTCACATACATAGTGACACGTTCAATCTTCTCTTACATTATTGACATGCTTCGACATCATGGACGGTAGTTTGAATCTAAATGTTATACATACATTTTGTGTTCTCAACTAAGGCCTGACAAAAACTATGAAAAAGGTATGCACTTTGCAAAAGTTCGTGAGCGCTTAGAACTGACGCTTAAACAAACGCGATTACGACACTCTGGAAGTTTCGACTGTAGTGTCAACATATACGTTGACAAAGCTGAAGAATGCATCTCCCAACTTAAAGCAGTGTTCGATCACTCGGTTTGGTCCTTGCGCTTTTACAGATATATGCATAACATCAGATTCCCTAGCAGAAATGACTATTATGCACATATCAGTAATTAACGACTATTAAAGACAATCCGAAGAAGATCCGAAAGAGCTAAGAAGACTGACTCTTAATTCTTGTCGGCAATAACATCCTCAACTACTCCATCGTGGGCAAACTGTGTTGGTCTACCTTTTAGACTAGAGAAGCCCAAAATAACGCTACGTCACTAGAATATCATCCAGAGGTCAACATTGCCTTCCGCAAATATTACATGAGACCTTGGTGTATTAATGTCACCGGATCTTACGTTTCCTGCACATTTTAGAAATTAGTAAAATAAAAATATGTACTTGTGAAGCCGTTCAGAAAAGCTTCCTAAAAAGGCTCTGTATAATATATGACCTCGAGCCGAATGTTGTGAACATTCCGTCGCTGTCAACTTTAATTAAGAACAGCGGCGCACGGGTATTATGGCCGCCTGTGAGATCTGATCTTACTGACCGCTTCTTCGATGTGACAATGAACAATCGTTGAAGCCAAATAATGATTGCAAGATTTAAAATGACCAATAATATATATCTGCCTGGCGTATAGCCAGAGAATCGCACAACAAGGCGGCTTTGCAGGCCTCACTGCAACCCTGCCTCGTCCTATTATTTATTAAATAAATACGTTTTTTTTGTTTTAGTTCATTCATACACACGAGCAAATAGGCGAATACCATCTAACGGATGATGATTTACGTTAGCTTATGCTACTAAATTGCTCGCGTTATGTCGAGCAAGCGCGAGCTTGCATATTCCTGTCCAAACGGCTTTATTGGACAGCAGGATAGAAACGCCCACAAGGTCGCCTAAGTAAATTGTAAAGAAGTTCCGGCGCAGAATGCGGAAACGCTAAGTGCGTATGAAGTGATTCATGGAACCAATATGAGCTCACGAGCTCAAATATTATGTTCAAAAAGCTCAGATTTCATCACATTGATTCACTGTACTCGTCCCGACGGAAATACATTGATGTACATATACGTATATCTCATCTTATACTATTTTTTTGATTAAATAAAACATTGCAAACGAAAAAAATCAACATAATTAGAGTAGTTCTCTCGGTGTGCTAAAACACATCTACACACACATGCGTACCAGATTAAACGTGCGCACATTGACAGACGGCAACCGCCTCTATGCGTTGTACGCACACAGCTGTGTCTAAAATGTAAATATAATAATAAAAAAAAAAAGAGTAAATGATAATTATGCTGACAATAATAACATTCATCATTCAGGATATATAGCGTAACATGTTGCTGCGGCAAAGAGGGGTTAGTATTCAGATCTAGCTAAGAGAAACATGTTCGTACCCATTGTAGTGTAGATCCTGAGACACGTTAGTAAGGGTAGGTAAATGACTTGCTCCTCAAAGATTGGTCGAAAAAAAAGCATTTATGAGACCACCGGAGATCGACGTGAGACAGCACGAGATGCGCCTTCTTTGGCTAGCTATAAGGGGAACGCGACTACTGTATTGTGCGCGCCATAAGCTAGTGTACAGAGATAGTCTAGCAGACGTTCGCATCTCATAAATGTTGATTACTAATAATAATAATTATACAAATAAATATTAATACTGCTCTAACGGATTACCGAGAAAAGCCTCGTTGTACGTGATGGCATCGGCTGCGACCGCGTTGGCGATGATCTGCCGAAAGTTGGCACCCGCGCGCAGATTGAGCTCGCCGCCACTCAGCGCGAAGTAGATCGACGTGAAGAGACAGGAATTGTCGGCGGGCACCGCTCGACGCAACAGCACACCCCGCCGAGATACGGATTCACCGCCCCGGGCCACGTTGGCTCCGGCCATGTTGGCCAGAAGCGACGTCGCAGAGCGGTCGTTTGACGCGTTGACAACGCCCTCAAACGCCAAACGGTTCGTTGCTGAGGCCGCCGAGAGCGGAGCCGGTGCGATGTTGTTCAGCTCGTCGGTTGCAGGAAGCGCCAGCGAAGGCGACGGTGGCCGAAGTCCTGCAGCTGCTGCAGCGGTCGCGGCGGCGGGGGTTGTCTTGGCGGAGGTCGCGGAGCTGTAGGGGTACGGTCCCCCGGAGACGGCCATGCCGGTGGGCTGGTTCGACTCGACGATGATCAGCGTCTCTCCGGAACGCACGTGCGCCTCCTCCAACGTGAGCGACTCTTCGTTGAGCGTCAACGCCTGCGGGGGGTAGCCGGATAGGACACGGCCAATCGAGCCCCCCGACAGCGAAAGCAGCACGCCTTTGAGGTCGGCCACCGTCGAGTCGGACGTGAGGCAGTCGACGCGGTGTTGGCCTTCTTTCGTGCGGACGCACAGAATAATCGGTCGCGACATTGTTGCTGTCGTTGATGTTGTTATTGTTGTTGCTTTTCGTGGTATTGCTGCTACTGGTGTTGGAGTTGTTGTTGCTCCTGTTGCTACTATTGTTGATTTCGCTGCTGCTGCTGTTGTTGATGTCGGTTGAAGTCGCTCGCGATGCCCTCGAGGAATCGCGGCACACAATCGCTTTTGTTGTTGTTGTTGTTGTTATTGTTGTTGTTGTCTTCTTCTTGAAGATTCTCCTTGATCGCGCAAAAAAGAACACCACTTAGGTGAAGTCAAAAGAGTTCACGCGTGCAATCGACGAAAGTGATGATCAGCACGATGAGGTCAGCAAGTGGGCAACAATGCTAACAATCCGTCTTAAACTGACGGTCGACGCGGTTGCCAAATAGAACGAGACAACAGCAGCAACAACAACAACAACAGCAACGATAACAAGGTTAGTTGAATATAACAAACAGATCACCTCCTTCCGGGTGATCTCACGGGTACCTTTCGTTAGCTTTCTCCAGCCACACTTTTCTTGTTTTTCTTCTGCTGCTGCTGTTTCTTCAACAGCAACTGCTGGACGACAGCAGGACGGGAACAGTGAAAAGTAGGACGTAGCGAAAAGATGAGCGGTCACACGGATCACAATCAGCCGACGTTCGATGATGGCCGGAAAAAACTTTGTTTGACGCTGTCTGACGATTTCGAACGACGAACCAAAACCACCTCTATACTGAGCCGCAAGAGCGGAAACAGTGGCGGAGACGATAACACCCACAACCGCAACAATCACAACAACCACGACAACAACAACAACAATGACAAGACCAGTTCAGCAGCATAACTGGCGTGATACTGACCGAAACTTCTACTCGTCGAGTTTGACTGAGAGGCTTCTTTTCGGCCCGGTTTGATGCGTCTCCCTCGCCAACGCTGTAAAGCGCGCTTCATTCAGAACGTGTCGATTGTCCACTGGTGGTTCGGAGTTTGGCCATGAAACAAAATGATGATGGTCGCGCCCTTGTAGGGCGGTAGAGGGCCTACGGGATCCAACGGCCAACGTCGTCCAACCAGTCAGGTTGAGAGGTCCTTCGGCCTACGTCGTACAACCAACCAGTGAGTGACGTTTGCAGGACTTTCCTGACAGGACGCATTAGGTCGCCGAGCTGCAGTGCGGCAGCGGCAGCAACTCGGCGGCGCTGTCAAACAGACACCACTCTTTGCACGGCCATAGAGATCGACGACCACGAAAGCGGGACACAAAACGCACAGATTGATAGATATGTGGAGATATAGAGAGAGAGAGAGAGAGAACGAGACAACACCGTGATCACAATGATTCCACACAGACCGGACAGAGATCGATGTATATATATATACGTATATATTACAGACCGATGCAAATCATATATGTGTATGTATATATGGAAAAAGAACGAAATCGAATTAGAAGAGAAACACTGTTGTGTTTGTGCAATGTTTCCCCATCTAGTCCGGTCGTGTGATTTGTTTCGATTGTCGTGCGGTTTAGGATGATCGGATGACGGCTGATGAGATCGCCGCTGCCACAGACGAACAGGCCGCCACCCCCACCACCACCACCATAATATAGTCCACTGCCTAGCCAGTCGAACTAGAAGGCTGGGCCAGGCTAGAACCCCTCCCCCCCGTCAGTTCTGTCGCACTGTTTATTATTCTGCGAATGGTGCCACCGTTGTCGATCGGTATCGTACGTCCTCACGTGTGTCCTGGTTCTTCCTTCTTCGTCTTGTAGGCCACAGACTGGCTTCCTAGTCAGGCGTCTTCAGGCGTTTCGCCAGTCGGAACATAACAACAATAGCAACAATAACAGCAACAACAGCAACAATATTAACAACGACAACAACAGTCAGTCTCCCAGCTACAGCAGAAGCAGCAACAGCTTCGCAACACCGTCAATCACACACACACACCGCTGTACTCTACGGTACTAAGATACCCACAACACCAGCAGCAACAAGAACAACAACAATCACGACACAACAGCCGTAGAAAACGGCTCAATCGTCAGCAACAATTAGCAACAAGCATATCGATTGCTGCTGCCAACCTAGCAGCAGCAACAGCAGCAGCGGCTCAGCGCCGCCAACGGTTGTCGTCGTAGTAGAATAAGTACTCTAGGTATGAGTAGACAATACTAATATAGTAGTACACACTGCACGTAGTGTACGTGCAGTCGTCAACAAAAAAACAGGCCACCAGCAAGGAAGGCTGCTGCTGCTGCTGCCGCCGCTGCAGCTCCTATTCGTAAAAGGACCTACGAATAACAACTGGAGGCCGCCATCTTGGATTTGCTGAAAGGGTGCCCCTTAAATAGGAAAGGGATCTCTCTAGCTCCCTTTCGCGCGCTCTGATTCCCCCTCTCTCTCTATCTCTCTCTCTCTCTCGGCGGTTTGTTTAGCTCGTCGCCGTTCCGTTCGAATTGTCTCCACCCCAACCCCTCCCCCAGCTGGCCCCTCCTTTCGAGCCTTTCGAACGAGCTATCATCATCTCGTTCGAACAACTCGAATTGGGCGAGGATGATGATGGTGGAAGTGGTTGGTCTCGTCTGGCCATATTTGAGTAGTCGGCCTAGAGAGAAACTCTGTGAGTCGCAGATGGTGGGGTTTGTGTCTGGTGGTGGTGGAGGTGGTGATGTGTAACAATATAGGTGGACATTCCAGAGCGTATGTTGTCGGCGGTACAAGAAACGGCAAAGGGAAAATTGATGAGTTTCCGATGAAGCACGGTGAGTCGTCGATTGGCCTGCCGATTGATCGATCGATTGATTGAGCATCAGCAGTCCACCTGATTGATCATAGTTGATATGAATGCTCATGAATGAGGACACCATCCGGATTTAGTCCAGCGGTCTGTGATCTTTGTTGAGTGACAGCGACATAGTTCGACAGCGGCAGTAACAATCGACGAATCGCGGCTAATGCGTCCTGATCCCGTTGTGATCAGCTGCGACAGGATCGTCGGCGGGTCTTTTGTAATAATAAAGTTGGCCACCATCAATCATTAAAGTGATCACCGCTTCCGCAACTTCAATGTTTTGCCCTCCATAGTGCGCCGTGGAGTGTGCTTCACTCTCATTGGCTAGCTTTCGTCACAATTCGTCTACGGCTGCCTGCCTGCATCATCGCTGTCATGTGTAAGTACCTGCGCGCATACACCTATGTTTTTGTTTTTCTCGCGTTCGTCTTTGTTTTAAGTTCGAGAGCTCAACAGAGAAACAATCGTTTTGCGTGAATTTGTACTTAGAGGTCTCTTCTCATTCTGTCTGATTATTGTTAGAAAGACCGGATTCAAATGTCAGAGTAAAAAGACCGGATTCAAATGTTGACTAGCGAGAGAAGAATAGTCGTATTGTTTATATACTGTCGTACTGTCTGCAAAGTTCGAGACCATGTGATGCCTTTTTTTTATCTTTCAGGTTCAATACAATAGATAATGTATTTTCGATTATAAAACATATATATATATATATATATATATATATATATATATACCATTTGATTTGCGAAGAAATGTCCTCCTTAGCCAATACGGCCAGCTGGTCATCTGTCTTTGCCGCCTCTATGCACAGCTCTTTTGCAAGTGATTCCTCTATCTCGTTCCTGCCTTCCTTGGCGCGAATCTTCATTTTCCATCTAGCGCAGATTTGCGAGCTTCCTTTCCCCCTTTCTCACTATCTAATATATATATATATATATATATATATAAGACAATCAATAATTGAATATATCGATTTTCGCTCGGCCTTCTAACATACCCAATTTCCGAAATGTTTAGGACAATAAATCGTGATATTCTCGTTACAATTGAGAAGAGTCATAGTGGACTAACGGTATATATATATATATATATATATATATATATATATATATATATATATATATATATATATATATATATATATATATTATTGAGCCTGCTGAGTAGAAGCACTTAGAGCAACTATTGAAGACGGCGCCGCATCGTACGGCTACTCGCAAAGTTGATATATTTGCAGGTCATTGAATATAGCTACGTTCTGCCACTCATGCATTGATTTTACAATTTCTTGTAAAAGTCCTAGAACCTTCTTGATAGCCTAATAAATGCCAGTGCTTCGGAAGCAAGGGCATGGTGCGCTGTATCAAATATGTTTTGTCGCATGTATAGGCAGAAAGATCACCTATAGGTTACTTCTTTCCGTTCAAAGTTGCTTCGTCTGCAATTCTCATTGGACACATCTAGAACAACGATCCTCAATAGCTTTTATACAACGAGCAAAATATTCAGAGTCGTTAGGCCAAAGAAAAAACTCGTGTACGGCGCATATCACATTATCGTTGCTCTGAGTTCTTTCTTCGAAAAGATTCTTCTAGGATTTCAGTCAGATAATAGTCGCACGGGACTGCCTGTAATTGCCGTGATTTGATTAGGGCAAAAGAGACCTGTGGGCGGGTGCATTGAACGGGCGGGTGAAACAGCACAGGTGTCTTCTCGGAAGAAAATTGTTGCCAAAGCTCTTTCGGCTGAGAGGTGCCTCTTTGGACTGGTGGGAAGGGTTTCGCCGCATGCGGCTCTGGAAGCATCTTCCTATTCTTGAGTGAAGTGGTGGATTCAGGTTTTAGCATTCGCGATTCGATACGCGTTGCTTACACGGCTTCTGTATAGCGGCTAGGTATCTGCGTTTGTGTGATTGTGTTGCTGTGGTACGCCCGTTACTGGGTGTAA
Organism: Dermanyssus gallinae; assembly: GCA_003439945.1. NCBI lineage: Eukaryota > Metazoa > Arthropoda > Arachnida > Mesostigmata > Dermanyssidae > Dermanyssus > Dermanyssus gallinae. The sequence continues at coordinate 894,062 of QVRM01001473.1, forward strand.
TTAATTAATTAATCAATTAACTAATTAATAATAATCAAGTGCATGTATTGGTGTGTATATTTTCGCAGCGCGAGGAAAGCAAACGTTGGCGCCGATCAAAGATCTTTCACCCCTGCCTGATATCGATTTGCATCCAGCCAAGCGGAGCCGTCGCGGGGCAGCCGATCGGAGCCGCGAGAAGGTGTGAAAAGCTCACTCATTTAACAATACAATAATCATTAACAATCTTATAGAGGCTGGCGACTTTTTCCAGATTACACCCTCTATTGCTGCGCCCTACCCCCTCCGAAACACACGTCCTCCTTACATCGCCATTAATCTTCCGCCATCACGCCTGCTTATGAATGGACCACGTTATCACTCCTTTATTGTTTGGAACAGAATTACTGCCCCCATTGCCACCATTCCCGGTCTTTCGGCCTTTAAGAGTAGCCTTAGAAAGTTTGTTTATTCCTTGTAGTTGTTTTAATTTATTTTTTATTTATTTATTTTATCGGTGCCCCCTCTTGTTAACGATTTCATTTAATCTTTATGGACCTTCCTCTAGTCATTAAATTATTATTAAAAATGTTTGTTGTTTATTCAAATAAATTACTATACACGTGTTCTATAGTATTATTAATATTACTACTCCTTTGATTAGTTTATTTTTCTTTTTCTTTCGACGCAATGAGCACAAGACCTTCGTTCAAGCCCATGGGCTACCTTCGCAGTACAGAGGCTGTATACTTTCGAGTGTATTTGCAAGTACTCATGAATAAAGCTATGTGTTTCAATATGGTTATTGCAAAAATGATTAGGTCGGCAAACATATATTGAGGGAAATTCGTTTCCTATATTACGTTTGAAGACTGTCTCAGACATTCATACTTACGACAGTAGCATTATTTTCGACAGTAGCGAAACAGGCATAATCAGTCTGGACTTATTAGTGACAGACAATTGAAGTTGCTCATGAGTCAGTTACGGTAGCGACGCAGACGAGAGTCTTTCTGCCCTCAAAGGCTGTTGCTGGGTCATTCCGTCAGGTCGGCTGTAGTCGTCTTTGTACAGGCCTACAGTTTCAAGAACACAAGACTAGCCAGAAGACCTTAGAGCACGCGCTACGATATCATTCAGAGCAGGGTGTCTTGTCTCGTTCTACGGCCTAAGCTGCGTATGTTCTGTTGACCGACTCGACCAGCCTCGGATCAGAGACCATTCTCGAAGTTCCCAAGCTTTGAGCGTATGATATTTGCCATCAATCGCGCGTCACTCTTGACGTTTGATTGATTGAAACACATAGTAGAGCAAACAGTAGTAGAGACAAGCGTGCCCAAATTATAATTGTCAGTCAGTATGTAACAAGCATAAAGACTTCTACGAGACATTTCAGCGCAGTTTTTCTTGCCGCCTTAAGTATTTAACGTATCCTTCTCACGTGTTTGAAAACAAACTGAATGGGATCTGTCATCCTTGTAAGTTATAGACGTGCAGGTTCTGTTGAGGTTTGCTTGTAGGATCTCGACCCTAAATGCATAGATTTAATGTGTCTCAGTAAGATCCTTGAGGTAAAAATATTTTGACATATTAGGCATTCTGTTGTATAGCTAGCTGCGGAAGAAGTCGAATGGTCTCCAGGATGTTTTTGCGATGAGGATTTATTGTCTTTTATTATGAGTTTCTAAGTTTTTTTTACCTCTGTCATCATCCTGATAGCTTCCGCTAAATCTGGGCCAACAACTTTCCATGCATCTGCGACAAAGCCAAGATTTGCATGAGTATTTTTAGGTGGTGGGTTGACTTGAGGTCCGACTTGAAAGCAAGGACTGGGTAATGTCGAACGCGTCGACGGCCGCCAAGTGATCTGTTCCTTCGCATTTAAGGCATGCTTGTTGGAAATTCTGCATGGAGGAAAAATCTCATGAATAAGCTTGAACATCTTCATTAGAGATTCCTCCACAAATTCAGCCTTCTCCTGTACATTTGTTTGTTTCGTGCATATGATTGCCTTGAATGTGCCCATTGAACCAGCTTGAATGTACTCTCTTAGTTACTCTAGCTGCTTCTGTTCGCGCGACGAGTTGATTATTCCTAGAATGTTTCGCTAAGAGAGCGAAGTAGCGCAATACATAAACAAATACCCTCTACGATGACTTTGTAGATCGAACACGACGGCCTGTCAGACACTGGTGCACTTTTAAGTATGCTTTGCACCTCACACGAGGCGTTCGAGTTTGCACTGCCGCTATTACCAGTTTCCTTGCGATGTCCTGCTCTAACTAGATAAGCGAATCACGTCAAAAGGAGCAGGGTAGAAAACGTCCGCTCTCCGTTGCATCAAACACTCGAAAACGTTTGAAAAATTGTACAAATGCATACATATAGATACTTGAGCACGCGTTTACTTTTACGGGCGGGCGTTAATTGCAGGTGCGAAGCTTCATTCGACTCCTGCAGCGGGACAGTGGCAGCGGGCAGCGCGGTCCATCGCCCTACGAGAAGCACCAGGTTGAACGGCAGGCTGGGGGCAGCGTCGGGAGCACTTCGACGAGGACGCGAACAGACGCCTTCAGACGAGAAGGAAAGCGGCGACGCCAGTTGCCGTTGTCGTCTTGGGCGGAGGCGGCGACCGTGGACGCTGACCGGACCCCGGCAGCGCCCCAACTCGTCACTATAACGATCCACAATGATGATCAACAACAGCTTCCGCAGCAGGAACACAACGACGAGGAATTGGCGACGGCATCACTCAGCACGCCTATAGTGATAACTACCACGGCGACCGAAGACGACCAAACGGTAAACATAATATTAGTTTATATATATGTATATATATATATATATATATATATATATATATATAGACAGAGAGAGAGAAAACAAAACTCGTACCCGATCTTCTTTTTTTTTTTTCTGGGAGGTTTCGGGAATGCATTATGCACATGCGCCACTAGCAGCCTGCGTGACTAGTGTGAGACTCGCAAACCCACTAAACCCGGATTCCTCTCCCACCCCCCAGGCTCGGTATTACTTTGGCATTACACCCGATCTTCTGGTACTTCCTTACCTTGCCTGCCTCGACAAGAGCTGAAGCATGACCGGCCCGGACCGCCATCACTGACCATTGAAAAGACTAATAAGTCAGTAGCTGTCGCGTCCCAAAACAGCATCAACCTCTCTTGAACAGGGTTAAGGTCAGACCGTCAGGTCTCTTCGCGCCCTTCCTCTCTCCCCTGTCACGTCCGACGGTTTCCAGGACGCACGGTAGGCCACTGGGTCGCAAAGCTCTGTTGAGGGTGTCATTCAAGGCCTGGTGCTTTACTACTAGCCTGCCTGCGCTGATGATACAGGACAGCCCGTAGCGACCGTCTCCGCAGTTGTGAACGAACACTAGGTCTGACCCCAAACGAAGTCCGACCGCGGCCCTTGCCGACTCCTTATCTAACAGAATTTCGATCCGGGGTACACGGTAGAGCGTGGAGCCATGCGCCCGCCCTTCTGGAGGGGACGGCGGCGCGCAGCTTGGGCCTATCAGCGTTTATAGGCAGCCCAAAACGAGAAGCCCTTTGCTCATATAGAGTCACCGACCATTCTCTCTGGAGTCAAGCTTCGCCGGGCCCCTCAGGGCAACTGCTGCAGTTGATGGTGCTGCGTTACGCAGTCTCGGCCACATCGAAAGTGAAGGCATGCATACTTCTGCGGTTCTGAACGTGAAAGCTTCAACGTAAAACATAACAACTATTGCTGTCGAAAAAGCTTAGTTACTTGGCAAATACGAAACGCAGCACCATAACTTTAGCACGAACATAATAGGCATTACATTTTGTATTGCTTGAGTATAGTCTTTTGGGTGTACATTTTTGGTCGTTATGGCAAACAGTTACGGTTCCGAACGTGAAAGCCTCAACGTAAGACATAATAGCATATCACTTTCTATTACTTTCCTTAACTTGCCTATTCGCCTTTTGCTAGCTTGTGTCTAGTGCATTCAGATTATGCAGAATTTTCAACAAGACGTTTCCGACCCCTCCTTTTATTGGGAAAAATTATTTTCTTGCCGAGCTCTACCAAACTTTTACTCTCGATGCTGAAACAAAAACTCAGCGAAGCTATTAGAACGAATAACGACATCGTGAGCGGTGACTTGGGTGCACTGGATATGGACTTGAAGCTCCCACTGAGTGCAGCGAATTGTGTTTCTTGTGCCAATACGGAGGTCACAGTTCGGACACTTTCTGGGCTCATGAGTAGCTTCCTTCGAAGAACTGCAGATGTCGTCCTGTGATAGAGCTTGCTTCTGTCGTCTCAGGCCTATCCTCCCGGTGAGATCACTAGACAAGTATCTGTCAAGTAGTTCTTAGTCACTCGACGCATCAAACAGCGAGTTCACGGCAGAAACAACGCTCAGAAACGCACTCTTTAAAGACAAAATTTGGGGGCGCCGTAGAAACACGTCTAGTGCTTACATGATCAGGTGACCGTCCTGTATATATATACGCTGTAGACAAGTATTTTGGATCTACATATTTTTACTTTAGACTCGGAATATTTTGCTCGTGGCATAAAGATAATTAAGGATCGTTGGACTACATGTGCTACTCTTCGTGGGGGACTATACTGAGTAATAAAAGAGACGTGTCCGTCTATGCCCTGCTATGAACTTTTTAATCCACCTAATGTATATATTTATATATAGATATGAGTATATATATATATACATATATATACGAAAGTGCATAGGAGAGAATCACCGTTAGTAAGTATCTTGCTCGGTGAGGATGAGACCTATATGTATATATATATATATATATATATATATATATATAGGTCTCATCCTTACCGAGCAAGATACTTACTAACGGCGATTCTCTCTTATGCACTTTTGTTGTAATTGTTTATCATTTTTGTAATGATAATGATGGGCTGGTGGTGACAGCGGCAAAAATGATAGTGATTATGATGATCGGTTATTTCCATTTAGAGGACGACGAATCTGGGGATTTGACTCGACTGAAGTAAGTGAGTTAACGAGCTATTAGCTTGGTCACCGGTAGAGAGAGGCGCTGATAACAAAGAGAGAAGACACTTCGGTGCGGTCCGTGACGTTGTTCGCTCGTTGTTGTTGTTGTTGGTGGTGGTGGCGGCGGTAATGTAACAATTTGCAGGCGCAACGACGGAGAACGCATAGGCGCTACGTGGTTGTAGACTACTCTCAGCTACATTTTGGTCCAACGACGGAACTCGATGGTGAGCAGCTACAGCGGCAGCAGCAGCAGCTGTACATTTCAGATCACGGACAGCAAAACGAAGTAGAGGAAGAAGAGAGGGACTCTCAGAAAGCACACGGTAAGATACGCGTAAACCCCTTAACAAGAGTATACATTGCGTGTTTTAACGTGTATATATATATATATATATATATATATGTGTGGCAGTTCAGCGCAGCAATGCGGTAGCAAAATGGGCTCAATCAGGGGCTGCCTCGAGGATAAGCTCGACTGGTAGCGCTCCTCACAAGCCCTATGTAGTGTAGTTATTTAATCACATCTCCGTGTAACCCTAAAATTAAATAATAAATATATATATATATATATATATATATATATATATATATATATATATATATATATATATATATGAAACACTTCGCATTGACAGTTGAATCGGTTGAAGTTCTATAGCGAGTACTTGGCCTTCCGTCGAATTCGCGCAACAGATTAGTATACCTGCCCGCGGACTCAGTATCATTTATGAATATATATATATACATACATATAGTCGTTGTCTGGTACTATGTATATATATTTAGTCGTTGCCTGGTACTATGTATATATATATGTATAGTCGTTGCCTGGTACTATGTACTTATATAATTGAATTAATTGCAGATACATGGAAGAGTCAAGGAAAACATCCTGTAGCGGCCACGGGTGGCGGAACGCGAGGACGGGGTCGTCCGCGTAAAGTCGTTGCGCCGACGGAGCCACCAAACGCCGCTGGAGTGCGGGACGCCTCCACGAATGAAGGTTTGCCGATTCATTCAGCACATTGAATATCCATCTTTCGGTCGCTTTGCCCGTCGGATAGAATCCTAGCAGATAACTCCACGACCGAAACGTAACACAAACAGTGCACCCAATGATTTTACTTCGGGGTTACTCTGTACCAGCTAGTTCGAGCGGTTTACGCATAAGCACCGTAGTAGTCGAACCAGACACAGCAAATTCATTGTAAGATCTATGTTAGACCAAAATATACACACCGAATGTACATTTTCAATACTGCTAGAGTCAGATGCAGCCCGTTGCTTGATGGAAATTGAGAGACAATTTGACCAGATTATAGTACATCAAGCCAACGAAAAAGATATTGGTGAAAAAATAACTCATTTTTCAGTTAAGGTTAGTTTCAAATGGATACAAACAAATGTTTTTTTTTCGTTAATTTATGATAATGTTATGAAAGTGTTATTACTTTATGAATTGGGGTAGGATGTTGTTTTAAATATTCTTTGAATATATATATATATATATATATATATATATTTGAGACATAATCTTAGTTTTTTACATGATCAATTGTAATTTATTTTTTTATGCAGTGTTCTGCAGGTTGTTGCATATATATATATATATATATATATATATATACCTAGTGAATGGACGTAAACATGCTAACTAGCAAATAGAAGCCTTGTTATGTAAATAAGCATTGAATTTAGGACTAGCGTAGTCTGTGAAATACATTCTTGGTGGACAGGCAGGGGAGCATTTGTGTGTCGGCGTTGCAATGTCGGCCATGAGACAATCGAGGCATTCTTGACGCACTTCGAGTCGGCACACTGCCCGGATTTGACGGATGACGAGTTTCAACAGCGCCTCTACCAAACCTCGTTTCTCTGCCAACGCTGTGATTTCTACACGGCCGACAAGGTGCGTCCGTAGATGGTCACTGCTGCTTGCAGTGACTCTTGGTTTATATCTTCAAATCAGACGATCAGTATGGTGAATTCTATTATTATTATGCTGTTAGCCGCTGACCATAATTGTATGCCTATAAAAGCATATCTTTAATCGCAGTTCAATTTCTTTGTAACCTACCGCAGACGGCGGCACTGTGTGTATTCATCTCTATCGACGAGTGCTGTCTATCTATCTTATTTATATCCACGTTTGTCCGCTCTGATGCCTGACCTCGTCCGTCGATTTCCATCGTACATGGATACTCACTTTTTAAGATTATTATTAGTATTTGCTGTTACTTAAGGATTCATCACTTCATCATCAGATATTTATTGCAGTATATATATATATATATATTGTTCACTTAAATATTCGTAATTGTTAGTTGGGTCGCAAAACACGTTCTAAAGCACGGGGCCTGGAACTGGTCAACATGAAGGAATGTCTGTTTGGGAGTGCTCGGGGGTAAACTGACCACGGCAGTATGGAGATGGCGGGTAGCCAACAGGCGACAGATGACATATGTAGGCCAATCGGGCCGGTGCGATATAGAACGGTCGGTGTCGCGCCAGCTTTGCCTTGATAGCTCTCACCTGCCTGCCGATTGTTGCAACCGATATTGGTAAACTGACTGGATCAGTTCTGGATTGTTGTTTCTGCTGTTGCCATATACAGGAAGAGATGAACCAGCACGAGCTGCAGCACAGTCAACGGCCGAACCCGCTGCTAGCGAAATGGCGAGGACGCTACCACTGCGATCGCTGTGACTTTAGTGCGTCGAACGCCGTCACTCTCAGCCATCACCGGAAGACTCACGAACGACCTGCCAACGAGGGCCGATTGAAGGGATCAATGGGCAACAGCAATTCGAAGACTGGTGGCACCGGCGTCGTGTTCGCCTGCGCCGAGTGCATGACGCGCTTTGCCAATCGCCAGGACGTCCTGCAGCATCAGCAGCTGGTTCATGGCCGCAGTGCTCTCTAGTGCAAATGGTCAGAAGGGAGCGGAGAGGGCTATTGCCACTCCTATGCCACGAGGTTTACTCATGCAGTAAGTGTCCAGACAATATTTGGTGTTTTCGTTCTTGTTGCATATTGCGTGTTGTTGTTGTTGTCGTCGTCGTTGTTGTCGTTGTTGCTGCTGCTATTTTTATTAGTGTTAGTAGATTATAAGTTGCGTAATCGGTGGGAAAGAGTGCTGCAGATGACCTGCGACTCTGGTTTCATAAGTCCTGCGTTTGATCCTGTGGACAATAAGTATACATAGTGCTCAATGCGTAACCGAGTAATTCCTAGTTAGAGTACATAGGAAGCAGAGACGTAGGGAAACACTGGATCTTCCTGGTTAGCATTGCTATCTTATACGCTTAAAAGTGCCAGCGTTGTTGTGTCTTTATGCTTTTCAGACGGTGGGTTTCATTGGCGGGTGAGGAGAGCGCTTGGAGCCGCTGGCGCTGCGTTTGGAATACGCGGCTGGCGGGATGTTTTCACCTGTGATTTTGTAAATAAATCAGTTATGCAAAATTATAGTTGTGAAATTAAGTAATGAGCGAGTAACTGCTAGACTTGTGCGGCTCCACGATTCTCGTCAATAGGAAAGTCGTCGTCGTAGATTTTCAAACAATAAAAATTGTAAATATATATTGCGCCGGATAGAAAAGTTCTGATGCATATTTATAAAAACATATATATATATATATATATATATATATATATATATATATATTATCATTAAGTCAGGTTGTGGAAACATCGAGATTGCAAGGACAAAGGTATATGGCAGAATTTTTAGATCTTAAAAAACATATTATATGGTGGACAGAACAAAGTTGTATCAAATTATGTTAGAGGGTTTGGAGTTACTAGAAGAAGTTTACAGAAATAACACGGTAATGATAATAATAGCAGCCGGCGAATCTTGAGAGCTTGTAGTCGCTAAGGGGGTATATATCAACACCCGTGCAGCTGTTAGCTGAGGATATGGTAGTGTTATGGCGGGGCACTAACGAAGTTCAACAAATGTTAAATGCATGTGGGGAAGCAGCGTAGGAACTGGGCATGGAGTTAAATAAAAACAAGAGCGCAATTTTAGTATTTAATGGGATTAGGGGGGAAAGGAAGCTTGAAGTACAAGGAAAGGAATTGAATTATAAACGTCAGTACAACTATCTTGGGTGACAATGCCTACAGGAGATGATTATTTAGAGGAAGAAGAGATATTACGGAGGAAAAAGGTTGAAAGAGGAAAAAAAATAAGTAGGATGTAAGGGCCTCTGGGGGTTTAATAAATATATAGTATCAAGGAATATATGGAAGGGCATGTATGTGACAGGATTGACCCTTGATAATGCCTCTCTGGTCCACAGCGCGGGGTTGGGAAAGAAGTTAGAAACAATAGAAAGAGAAGTAATAAGATTTGCATTGGGTTGCCGTTTTAATTGCGCCAGGTAATTTCTTGAGGGGGAAGGAGGGGTGTCAAAATGTATACAAAGGGAAGTACAAAGTAAGCTAAAATTTAGTATTAGGATTAAAAATGTCACACAAAGAATATGGGTTAAACAGATAAACAGATGCAGCTGGTAAAGACGGCACTTAGGATTAAAACAAACTGGGGTCACAGAGTAGAGTTTGCAGCTAGGGAGATTGGGTACAATCGTCAGCAATGGGCGAGAGCGTGGGTATCGGAGAAAATGGTGAAATGGAGAGTAAACAAGTCCTATACAGGCAAATGGAAATTGGTGATGAGGCAGATCGGGTATGGCAAGTATATATAGAAAGGAAAAGCGAGAAAGGGGCGGGGTAGAATGGGTTAATGATTTAAGAGCAAGTGGGCTATTTGCAGATGCCAGGGCGGGGATGTTGGATACAAGGATACAAAGAGCTAATTATAGGGAGGGACAAAGTACAGAATGTCGAGCATGTGGGCTAGGGAATGGGTCAATCGAGCATATTGTTAAATCATGTACAGCCTTAGGTGTAGGTAGCAGAGATATAGAGCTGTTGGAGGCCCTAGCTCTAGGAGCAAATATTAGAAAGGACCTGGTCTATATTAGAAAAAAGAGGTTGTTCCAATGGAAAGCACTTAACTCAGTAGGTATTGAAGTATACATGGATGCGTAGGTAACATGCCGCCGCTCTAAGCGCCCCTGATATAAAAGGGTGACATGTGTATTTAGGTATACATGCCAGGCGAACAATATATATATATATATATATATATATGGGTACCAACTTACTGATGACTTCCGCCTTATGGGCTTAGCCTTTGCGGGTGATCTCATCCTCCTAGCCTCCACGAAATCTACTCTCCAACGGCTCCTTAATATTGCGGACCCCTTTTGAAATCCCGAGGCTTTGAAATTAATACTAATAAAAGCTTTACTATTTCCCACCTATTTAATAGGAAGGAAGCTAAAGGTTTTATTAATACCGTACCAGAATTTAACGTTGGAGATCGGCAATTGCCAGCTAAAGATATGAGCGATCGATGGATATATCTGGGTATCGACTTTGACAGCAATGGCAGAGTTGACTCCACCAAGGATATACACCTTAATTTACTCAACAGACTCACGATAGCTCCCCTTAAACCCCACCAAAGACTCATATTTTTTCTCATTCCCCGCCTCCTATATAAACTGGTCTCCAGTCCCAGACCATCTCACGCACTCCTTAGCGACCTAGATCAAGAGATCAGAAAGGTTGTTAAATCGAAATGGCTTAACCTCGAAAACTCGGTGCCAAACGCCTACCTGTACACGCACATAGCACACGGCGGTCTGGACATCCTCTGCCTCCAAACTTTTATTCCCAGACTCCGCCTCTCCCGTCTGACAGCACTACAACACTCCACCACCCTGGGGTCCAATGGATGCTAACCACCGACCACTTCAAAAAATATCTTGCGAAAACAAGACTTCTTTGCGAGCGCTTGGGAGCCTCCATTGAGACCGCTACACAAGAGACCCATTACTGGTATCAACAATGACACAACACGTTCGATGGGGCACATTTTAAAAAAACACACGAAACGCCCTTTGTACATTACTTGATTAAGGGTATGCCCTACCTATCTGGTAAGGAGTATTTAAACCTACTAAAGCTCAGGATCAACGCACTACCAACGCGTGCCAGATTGGCCAGGGGACGCCCGGGCTACAACAAACGTTGTAGGCACGGGTGTCATGCGCCTGAGACGCTGGCTCATGTCGCTCAGATGTGCGATACAACACACAAGCAAACTATAAAGAGACATGACGACGTCTGTGATCGCGTGGCGCGTCTTCTTCCCGAGAGGGGTCATGAGGTGGTTCGTGAGCGAGTATTCCATCGACCGAGCACCGGGTCTAATGCCCGACCTCGTAATAACAACACCTACCGATGTCTGAGTTTTAGATGCCGAGGTTTGCGGCTCGAACAGAAACCTGGCAAAAGCGCGGCAGGACAAGATTACCAAATATGACGTCGAGTTCCTAAGAGCGGGGAGCGGGGGTGGGGGTGGGGAGCGCCCCCCAACCCGCAAAAACCTCGTAGATTCGGATCCATCACTTTCTCTATGAGTCACTATATATATATATATATATATATATATATAAATATATACATTATAAATGCTTAAGTTTTCGAACAAAACGTATATATATATATATATATATATATACGTTTTGTTCGAAAACTTAAGCATTTATAACGCAGCTTCGCAAATAAACCATATATATATATATATATATATATATATATCTTCTCTTCAAAATAGCTCCTACCCACTACAATGCGTGTGTGCCACCTTTTTCCTACTGTTCCCAAAAAAAATTAAATACGTCATCCAAAATCGAGTTGGGTTGCTCGTGCGAATTTTTTTTATATCCTCTATAGTCTTGTTGTCTCCTCAATTTTTCTTATCCGTGGGAACAGCAAAAGTCGCACGGTGGCAGTAAAATGAGAGATTACGAAAATATATAGATCAATTTTTTTTATAGAATATTTGGAAATCTTTAGCATTGTCGCGTTGTCGTAATGGAGGATCCAAGAAGTGCAAAATTTAGGTTTCGTCCGTCGGACGTTCTCACGCAGTTCACTTAACATTTAGCGGTAGTATTTCATATTGACTTTAGAACAGCTGCAACTGCAAGTGACGAAATTTCGTGGAAGATGATTCCCTTGTTGTCGAAAAACACAGTCAAAAGAATCTTGCCGTTGGTGTTCTTTCTGAATTTCTTCCATCGAGTCTCTCTTTAAAAGCATCACCGGGTGGATTGGGCTTTGGTATCGATCTTGAAACCATATACTCGTGACTAGTCTCCTGTAATCACTCTTTGAAGCAATCCAAGGTCTTCTGCTACTGTTTGAAGGTTCAATTCGGACATTTCCCGATGGGCGTTAATTTGCGAAAAATTCCAAACATTTAATACGGTATATTTTATAATTTGGTTTTTAATTGGCTCTTCCATTTTCAGCATTTTAAAGATCGCCGTTCTTCTGTAAACCAAAGTCAAGCAATAAACGCCGCCATCCATTGGCAAGAAATTTGGTCTGTGTGTAGCTGATGAATGGCGCTTCTAAGCAGAACAAACCGGAAGACCTTTGTGATTTCCGTTCAATTTTTAAATTTCAAAGTACCGGTAACTTGCCGATCCGCCCTATATATATATATATATATATAAGTATATATATATATAAAAAAATTTCTTCTGATTACGTTTGTATAAACCTATAATTTGGCGCTTGTTCAATATACATCATGCATAGAGGCTGGGTCGAAAATTGCATCTTGCTTCTCCGCAACCCGCGTAACTCCCCTGCTACGGGAGATCGCTCTGGTTCGCCAGCTTCTCTGAGTTCTCCCAGCCTGGAAAAGAAACGAGCATAGGACGGATGACGCGACGGACTTCACGCCAGCCCAAGAGACAACGCTTGAGGCGACCACGAATGGGCCACGCTCGGCTCGGCGAATTAGACCCGGATGCTTGTATCGTACCTCAGACGTTGGTGTGGCGGGCCGGAGGGTACTTTTGTACGTTTTGGTCTAGGTCCTTACGAACCACGGCTAATTCCAAACCTATGCGGTGCAGATTAGGAAGTTGCAGATGGACATGTGCACGCTTTGCACGTCGGGGCAGCCGAACGATGTTGATCATACGGTTTCATCCTGCGAACTCTCGGAGGGAGGGGGGGGGATTGAGGCTCTTAGTGCGTGAAAGTCCCACACTACGTGCTGATAGTTGCCAGTACCGATAGTTTATTAAAAAAAAAACTATATTTGCATTTGCAAACCTCCCATATAAAAAAAGTCTAGCCATTGTACTATCATTGATGTTCACTGCCACTGAAAGGGTTTTATCAGCAAACATTTGCTGTTGCATTCACTAGTTTCAGAGGCTTGCAGCACGCTCCAGACAACATCAGCACTGGAATGAGCGATACGTATACGATAGAGTGGCCATCATTGCATCAGCTGGTAGGCATTTCACTTTGGCATTGGTTTCTGAGAAGACAGAGATGTGGTAATGTAAAAATGCAAAATCGGAGTGTGTTGCTGTATTGCGAGAAAATTCCAAAGTTGGGCGATGGAGTAACTTCCAAGCTCTGTAAGTGGGTTCCTTGCAAGCTCCTTAACGCCAACAAATTGAAGTGCATGCGCATCTGCACTTCTCTCTTCAATCGCCAGGCTCCTTTTTTGTTTTTTTTTGGTAACTTGCGATGAACAATAGGTCTTCTACGTGAATCTAGCCAGTGATAGCCAGATAGGGACGTTACGGAAATATAGAAATCGAATTTTTCACTAAATAATCTGAACTCAGTAACGGTGATGTGCCGGTGCGTTGTCGTGATGTGGGATCCAAGAGCAGTTGACCCAGAGTTTAAACCTTTTGAATCAGACGTGTTCATGCGAACATGTCAAAACTGCCGGGTAATATTCCTTATTGACTGAAGAATCAGGCGGTAATAACGCATGGAAGATGATTCTTTTGCAGTCGAAAAAAAACAGCCAAAACTATCTTGCTGTTTGATTGGCTCTGTCTGAATCTTTTTTCGATCGGATTTCTCCTTGGAGGTACCACTAAGAAAAGTGGGCTTTGGTCTCGATTTCGTAACCATATACCCATGATCATCTCCTGTAATCACTCTCTCAAGCAATCCAGGATCTTCTGCTGCTTGAATTCGAACCTTGGACCGTCTGGCGGTTTAAATCGGACACATTCCGGCGGGCATTCATTTACAAAAAAATCAACCTTTTGAAACGAACTTCGCCGCCAGTTTTCTAACGCAAAAAATACCGGTCAAGACGGTTACAACTGATCCATAAGATATACTTAATGCTTCAGTTGTCCCCAAATAGCAATTCGGCAATTGTTTCTAGTTCGATATCACTCACTTTTTCGACGTTTTCTTGTGTTCTTCTTTCTGATATCAAAGGCTTTCCCGAACGGGGGTCATCTTCGGTCATTTCTTCACTTCCGTCACAAAATCGACGCTACTACGTTTACAAAGTATTTCATGACATTGCTTGATACCATAAGCAGTTCGTAACCATTCTTGACTCCTTGGAAATCGTCGAACCTCGCTTTCTTCACTTCTTTGAATTAAACTCAAACAATAAACGCCGCCACCAATTGACGCGAAATCGACATCGGAACACTGTGTACACGTGGTATCGTCGATCTTGCGCCGGACTTAAAGAGACCGAAGATGACCTCCATTCGGGAAGGCCTCCGACGTCAATAACAGAAGAAACCGTTAAGAAAGTTCGTGATATTGTACTTAACAACGCCGAATTACTATCAAATAAGTAGCTGAGAAATTGGAGATATCTTATGGATCAGCGTTATTACTCTGTATCAGTATTGAGCTATGTCAGAAGACTGGCGAAGCTTGTTCCAAAAATGTTGAATTTTCAGCCATGAAAGTCCGTCGGAAAATGTCCGAATTAAACCTTCAGGCGGTAGTAGAAGACCCTATATTGCTTGAGAGAGTAATTACAGGACACGAATCATGGGTATATGGTTACGAAATCGAGACCAAAGCCCAATACTCCCATTGACGTTTCTAAGGGGAGAATTGATCAAATAAATTTAGACAGAGCAGATTCAACACCAGAGTTTTCTTTATTTTTTACTACAAGGGATACTCTTCCACAAACGTTTAGAAACAACTTAACTCGGAAAGATTCGAAAAGCGAGTTCCAACATGATTCAGAGAGTGGGAAATAGGTGGCACAAAAGCATTACACGGGCGGGAGCTTTTTTTAACGGAAACGACACTTTTTGGAATATTAATTCATTATTTTTTTTCTAAAAAGAGTGCTTGTAGTCCTTTGTACTAGCCGGAGCCGTGGGCCTCAATTCCAAACTTTGTGGAAGACATCAGAATAACTTATACCTTACCGAGAACGAAGGGCTTCGACAATATTCTCGCCGAGTGGCAATATAGGCTGTACGTCAATTAGCGTTTTTATTATGATACTAGGGCGATGACTACCAACTAGTGGTAGGGGCACGTGCTGTAAAAATAGGTACTTTGTCATCAGGTTTACAATACATGGATTTCATAGAAAGTTATGTGCACAAAATGGTTTCACAAAAATAACGGCCAAGTGCGAATGCAAGCTATGTGGAAAAACGTGTGATCTGTATCAGCTCTAACAGTGTACAGAAGCGAGATCGATGACGGAATGCTTATACGGAAGCTGTAATACAAATGTGTATGAACCAAATAGTGGCCACTAAAATAAACATATTGTAAGAAATTTCGAGCTTTATTTTTCCGCGTAAACAAATAAAACGCAGCGCGGTTTATGTGAGCTTTTTAGAGAACATTCATGCGTACTTGTGTGTCCAGCTCCGCTTTTTGAAGGTGTTTCGAAGCTTCTGGCAGTTTGCATATTGTCAAGTGCAAAATGTTTAGAATTGGGTCGTTATATTCAAGTTGACCGAGAAATTGGGCTTAAAGAGAGCAAAAATTGCTTTACTTGAGGCATGTCGCATAGTTTGTTACAGTGCCATTAAATTTGTTTACGAAAAAGTGTCAATAGTTCCTCCACGTGCGGACGGCATAGTATAATAGTTTTCGTCCCCCGACAAACTAAACCTTGTCAGTTTGTCTGAAAGAAATCAAAAAGGTGGTAAAGTACCTTGGGGTCATGCTAGACACTGGACTGACCGGATCGGCATACGTGAAGTACGTGACCGAAAAGGCCCAAAGGGTCTCCCTGAACCTGGCGCGGATCATGCCTAGGGTCGGTGAGGTGGCTGAGATGAAAAGAAGGCTCCTGGCCTCGGTGGCCGAATCAACGGCGCTAAACGCAGCCCCAGTCTGGGAGGACATGGCAATGCGGACGGCGAAAAATAGGGGGGCACTAAGGTCGACCGAATGAACGCTGGCAATCTGGGTAAGCCGGGCGTATCGAACAGTCTCGACCAAAGCTCTCCTGGTCCTAGCCAAGATGCTGCCATGGAACCCCCTAGTGGCTGAACAAAGTAAAATGTATCTAGACAAAAGTCTGGATCTCACCAGGGCCAGGGGTGCCACCATATCGGCCTGGCATGAGGAATGGGCGCAGATAAGACCCGGTGTGACCACAGGAAGCTGGAATAAGAGTCTGATACCGGACCTCAGGGTATGGTATGACCGCCGACACGGGGAGCTTTCCTACTGGACGACTCAGGTTCTGACCGTACACGGCCAGTTCCAGAGCTACATGTCAAGGATCAGGAAGGCCATCAGCAAGATCTGTGTACTGTGCGACTCTGGAGAAACGGACAACGTAGAGCATACTGTTCTGCGGTGTGATGCTCTCAGGGAAGCACGGGACGCAGCACCAACCGCTGTGAGAGGCCGACCCATCAAGGAGGTGGTCGCCCATATGATGACTTCGGCGGAGGCATGGAGGGAGGCGACGAACTTGTTCAACGCCGTTTTGACACTCAAGACAGCCAAGGAAACGGCCAGGCGGGAGAGGTTTGAGCGGGTCTCTCCGGAGAGTGGTCGAGACGAGGAGCCGAGGGAGGGGGAGGGGGTGGGGAGCAGCCAGGCCCTCATGGTCTCGGTGCACCCTCACAGGACGGATTACAAAATGGCATCCCCCTATCCAACCGCAGGTAGACATGCGGGATGATAGTCAGGGATAGAGCTGATTGAAGGAGAACGGCAGAGACGCCTCTCCCACGGCTTCGATGTAATGCCAAAGTAATACCGAGCCTGGGGGGTGGGGAGGAATCCGGGTTTAGTGGGTTTGCGAGTCTCACACTAGTCACGCAGGCTGCTAGCGGCGCATGTGCATCATGCATTCCCGAAACCTCCCAGAATAAATAAAAAAAAAGGCTCAACCCAACTCAATTCTGAAAGACGCGTTGATTTTGTTTCGGGTAGTGGAAAGATGGCACCAGTGCATTGCAGCGGGCGGGAGCTATTCAAAAAAGAACACAAACTTTTTAGAAGGTTAAATAAATATTTGATTCTTAGGCATATGTATCAGAACTTTTTAATCGGGCTTGGTGGTTGTGGACAGGAAGCAGCATAATACGTATCATATAAATCTCCGCATCTGGAACACCTGCATTGATTATCATTTTTATATTATCATGATTATAATAAAAGGATTGTGGAAACCAGGTTTCCTACAGCGTTTGTGGTTGGATTCACGCACCGCCAAGTAGGTCACTACTTGCCGATTTCGATGATCCGTCCCCTTCCATGCATAATTCCTTATTGCTTGGCATAGCAAAAAGCAGCTTTTCACTCACCAGCATCCAGCACCGAGTAACCGACACTGGCCTATACAGCTTTAGTAACGAGAGTGCAGCGAAGATGGCTTTCAACACCACCAGAAGAATAAAAGATTGTTTAGATGCTAAAATAAAGATGTTGGCACTAGTGGACTCACCCAAATCGAGGGCAACCGTAAATAGAGCAACTCAGAAAAAAAACTGAGTCACTCTCCGTACGACAGTCGACACTTAACCGGTTAGGACATCTTCTCTGCTCCGAATCCGTGCAAGATTGTCAGATTGTCTGTAACGGTGAAGTTTAAAAAATCATTCTGCCATTTCCAACTACCGCTGAGCCAGACTATTCTGAATGATCTAAATCAGCCTTTCGCAGTTATTAGACGAAAGCATTGTCCAGTATGCCAGCTTCCGTTCTCGCACCCAGATCATTAGCCGCCTAAAAAAGTGGGGATGGATACCGAATCGTGAGAGGCGCTGAGAGGAATGGATGTTTTGACCCTGGCCGAAGGTTCGACTAATGTCGTCAATTGCCGCGTCTAATGTGGGCTCTGGCTGGTTTGCAACTTCAGAATAGGTGATCTAACGTCTTATACTATAGGGAAATGTGATTGTTCTGCAAAACGTACGCATATGTTTATTGTCTATGGGCAGCTGGGCTAGGCGGAATCAACACTTGGTTCCGTGAAAATTTTGGGGTCCGTTGCTCCGCAGGCCTCCGCTTGATTTCAACGCCCGATAAGATTGATGTACCTTCAGGCGTACAACGGCACTTCGAGATACCCCAGCGGACTTCGGCGACCTAGCGCCTAGAAGCAGACTTATAGAGAAGTCTTGGAAGAATTTCCATATTAGTTGTTACACGTTTTGGGAACCGTTCTTAGAGAGAGCACAGTATACATCGACAACGGTATATGGATTGTAAGGAGAGTAACGCAGACTACAGACGTGGCCCAAGGCGACGAACTCAGCCCTTTACTTTTTTCGGTACTATTAGGAGGGCTACTTAACCGGGTGAGGCAGCGGTGGACTCGAGAGTGGGCAAGTACATAACTGTACGCAGATGACATTGCGATTTAAAGTAGGAGTTTATTTAGGCTTAAACAAGGTCTGGATAAAATATTTGATTATAGGAGCGAAATGGGGTTTAGCAACTAACTGGCATAAGTTCTCAATACATACCTCGTCCGCCCTTCTCAAGAAAAAAAATAAAGCCAATAGCAACATTCGAGATATCATTTATATAGGACAAATTAGGAGAGGCGGATCCATTATTGCCGGATAGAGTAAGATTTTTCTTCATGAAACGGGTTTTAGGGTTAGCAACAAAAAGCCCATTCGTATAGGAAACAATAGTTCATATCGTTGATAGGGGATGTCTGTAGATTGACCATTAGATGTACAGCGTAAAATTACGGCAGTAGCTCGGCACGATGGTTGATGGAATGGGTATACACGAGGCACATGAAGCTTTATATATATATATATATATATATATATATATATATATATATATATATATATATATACAAATAGTTTTGTTTGTCTATGCAAGCGAGAAACTGCTTTGAGTACCTTATGTCAGGCTGACCACCAGCAACCGGAACAATTCGACTTAGTCCAAAAAAAAAAACGCCATCTATTGTCTGATATTTCGCATATTTACTTTGCATCTTCAAGCCATTTTTCGCAAGGACTAATTGTGTACCTACCGATTCTGTCTACAGAAGTGTGTCGAGGATGCAGCTATGGTGCACATATCGTATATACTAGTATATATATATATATATAGTTTAAAGTTTGTCCTTAATAATACAATGTGTTCTAAAGGCGCAATCTTTATTTCATCTAGAACGTCTGACTTTTTAAACAAGTCAACTGCGATTTTATAAGCTACTATGCTGAGTAAACAAATAAGAAACAAAATTCGAATAGCAAGCATTTTATCAGAATATTTGTATAGATGGACGTGTTCAAATGAACGTTGCCACTTTAGAACTGCGTAGAGGGCTCACGCCATGCTCTCTGGTGCGGCGGGCGGGCAGGCAGGTAAGTAGATAAGCTAATGCGCTCAAATTAGGACATGGCGACGTCCAGACACGACAGACAGTGCAATAATAAATGGCGAACAATAACAACCTCTGAAATTTGCCTCTCATGCTGCTGGTCTTGGTGGTGGTTGTTGTTGTTGTTATTGTTAATATTGTTGTCGCTGTTGTTGTTATTGTTATTGTCGTTGTTGTTGTTGTTGTTGCTGTTGGTGGCACCGCCGCGCCTCTGTCGCTTTCGCGCGCCGCGGTTTTTACTGATAATGACGCAGAAGCTACTTTTTTTTAGTATCGCTGCCGTAGTTGCTGTTCGTGGCTTTACTTTGTGTTTGTCGTTATTAATATTGTTGTTGTTGCTGCCGCCGTTGTTATTGTTGTTGCTGCCGCCGTTGTTATTGTTGTTGCTGTTGCTGTTGTTGTTGCAGCTGCTGTTGCTGTTGTTGTTGTTGCTGTTTTGCCATTGTAGCCGTCGTTGTTACTCTCACTATCAGCGTGGTCAGCGTGGATCATTATGTGCTTTATGCAGTGGATGTTTGTTTCCGTTGTGCTTTGTTAACGTTGTTATTGTTGTTGCTGTTGTTGTTATTGTTGTTGTTGCTGTTGTTGTTGTTATTGTTGTTGTTGTGTTTGTCGGCTTTTTTTCGTGTGATTACGAGAAAAAGCGAGTGGACTGATAGCGTCCAGATAGCTGTTAATTGTCAGCAAATTGCGCGCTGCATAGGAACGGCTGGCTTTAGTGGTGGCCGCCGCAATGATGGTTGTTGCTACCGGTGCGTTTGTGCGTTCCAAATATTGTTGTTGTTGTTGTTGTAGCTGCTGCTGTTGCTATTGTCGTTGTTGTTTTTTGTTGCTATCATCGTTGCTGTCGTTGTTGTAGTTCTTGCCGTGCCATAACTATAATATGCTAGGCGGGATAGTACACCGAACGGAGTGGAATAACATTTGTCAGCGCTGGCGCCATCATCTTGTGACAATCAAAGCATTTTGCATGCAACCAACGCGGCATTTATGAAGCAGCGGTAGCAGCAGCAACAACAACAACAACAACAAACAACAACAGCAACCGCGGCAGCAACAACAACAACAACAACAACAACAAGAACAACAACGTCTGATGTTTGTAATAAACATTTCTCCTGACACTATCTAAGCGTCCCTCTCCGG
Organism: Dermanyssus gallinae; assembly: GCA_003439945.1. Taxonomy (NCBI): domain Eukaryota; kingdom Metazoa; phylum Arthropoda; class Arachnida; order Mesostigmata; family Dermanyssidae; genus Dermanyssus; species Dermanyssus gallinae. Next base: position 914,941 of record QVRM01001473.1, read on the forward strand.
GCTTCTGTTTCTCGTCCGAACTAGTTATGTTTTTTCCTAATGATTGACTGATGATTACTAACGTCGGATGTTATGATCTCTTGAAAATACGGAAAGATTCATTTTATCAAGCATTACGTCGATAATGACGTTGTTAAGGGCGTTGTAGACGCCCCATCAGACGCAGAACTACCCTACGCATTGATTCTTTTTCTGTTATGTTTTTGGTTGATCCTGTAGAACCAGGTTGATGACCAATTTTTGTTGTAGTAAGTCTGCTAGTTCTTTTTTGTTTGTCTTATTTTCTTATAAGAAGCGAACCTATCTATAATCGGCCTGTCGCTCGTGGCATGTTCGTCGTTGGCGGTGCCGGCCTGTGTGAGGGTATCGGCCTTCTTTTACTTATCCCCTGTTGTGAGGATCTGTGTTCCATGGCTTCGTGTCGGAGTAGCATACTTTGTTATGGAACCTTATCTCTTCGATCGAGATATTTTGCGATCTCTTATTTTCTGTGAGCTAGGCCCTCCATCACGTTTGCCGTGCACCTGGTCTCTCTTTTCTTACACTAGCAGCATCTAGCCTGCGTGTCGCAGATTTTGGCCGCATGACTTGTTATTCCGCATTTGCAACATCTTCTTGTTGTCACTTCCTTGCAATATCTGTCCCAATGGCCTATTTCTAACATTTGAAGCAGCATGGGAGTACAATGCATTCCTTTAGGAAAAACACATTCTACGATTGATCTTTGCCTGGCCAGCAGTGTTTCTGCTCTCCGTTTTTCTAGCAGGGCATAGGCGCCCCATATGCTCATATTAATTTGCAGGGCTCCTCTGTAGCAACTGTTCCATCTCAGTCAGATTTAAGCTTGTTTCGAATATCCTGTTTGAGGCTTTCCTTGTCGACCTCCTGGTTTTAAAGACGTATTTCCGCGCTTGGCTCTGCTTTTTTAGCATCGAAACATTTTATCTTTGTTACGTTCCGGGTAGCTTATTGTCGCCACTTCTGACTTTATCTATAACTTTAGCTTATTTGATCTGACATGAAAAACTATAGTATATGACACTTGAAAATATTCAATCAATCAATTTCATTTATTCACCTTTGTAGGTAACAGTCAAATACTTAGTCAAAAATCCATGTACATATACAAGGGTAACAACACAAAACTAGAGTCATTTCAGGAATAAAAACATTTCAGCCAGGTCAGCTTGCCAGGCTTCTCAGCGATTGTACTAGGGGGCAGTTAGCCCCGTGGTATCTGTCACAGGAACTCACACATCTAGAGCATTTACAACTATCGCACGGGTCATGGAGACCCCGCTTCGCACAGAGCTTGTAATGAAAGCCATGAATAGCGAATCGGGTCACAACATGTCTGTTTAGCCTGTGTGTTCCTTTCCACCCACTATTCCTTGAACACTTGAAAAATATTGTATGACTGGAAAATAAGGCAAGTCGTCCGAAGCTTCTATGATACTCCTGCAAAACTAGATTCAAACTGTATGCTCCGTTCTAGAAAAAAATAGGCGTATTGTAACCTGCTATTCGGTGCACGGGCTTTGCTATGCCTGCTTAATGGGTTCCACGAAGCCGACTCCAAGTGTGTGCGTTTATTGTGGGCTGATAAGCTCTATATACCATGAGCACTTAAGCAGCTCTACGCTGCCGCTTTCCGTGATGGTTGGATAACTTAGCATTGTGTGGTCGCCCTCCGCTTTACAAACAATGTTTTTAATTGTATTTTATATATATATATATATATTACCTTAACTTATCCATGTCCATCTCCCACTGCAGAATGCTTCATTGTTCTGTCTGAGTGCTTTTTGCGGTAGTTTTAGTTACAGTTGGCTCGACCTTGGCTGTAGGCAAGCCATCGATTCCTCCTCCGGCCTTCAAAAGCTAGTATTCAACCGCCTTCCTTTTCTGCCAGGTGCCCATTTCCTCTATGATAGGCAGGGTTTTCCGCCTCCTTGCCTCCTTTATAGTCTTTGCTGCGGAAAGCCTTTTTTTATGGCCTTCTCCATGATCTCTATGGCGGTATTCGCCGGTAATTCGGCTGACGCCGGTTCTTCCAGGTTTAATTCTCTCCGGTGAATTTTCAGTGTTCCTACTTAACCGGCTGTCTTCCTTGTGGCTGCCAAGAAGACTGGCGTCATGCCGGCGTGGGGATCGCCATAGGCATGTATAGGCATTTAAACTCACGCATCTACATGAAGGTGCAGATTAGACGCCAGTCTCTTCTTTACGAAAGTGTCAAAATTCGATTTCAAGCTCAAATTTAATGACAACTGTGTCGACAACGCTAAGCGACCACTGCAGACTCTAGGCTACTAATTATATCAGCTAACACATTGGAAAATCGAGCAACTGCTTCTCCAAGAGTGGCATTAAAATTCGCGCTTGCCACGGACACTGTCACGCTTACCCAGGAACTAAGTTGATCCTATTCATCAAGGATGCATTCGCGGCGTCGCTGTCATCATGTCCTCACGCCGGCAAACGAGTGCTGCTGAGGGCATTTATTGCTTTTGTGTCATTGTTGCTACTGCTCTTATCGTCGCGGCTGTTGTTATCGCGGTTGTTGTTGCTACTATTGTTGCTGTTGCTGTTGCCGTTGACTTACTGCTGAAGTGATCGCGGTGTCGGTATAACATTATTGTTGTTGTTGCTGTTGTTGTTGTTGTTGTTTCGTACGTCTTTCAGTGTAACTTAGCTATCACAAGGCACGGCACTGCACAGCACGTGAATCTTCTTATCTGCGCGCCCTACGGAGTGATGATTATGCGGTTGTTGTCGTGAGTGTAACGAGGTCTTCTGCATGTTTTCTACCACACAGTGTTTATATAGCACGATAAGCAGCGAAAATCCAGTTGTGCAACAGTGTGCCTTTTGGCGGTGGTGAGGACGAAGCAACGAGACATGTCAGAATGGATGGCAGAAAAAACATACATCCGCACCGGCACTGAAGTGTTGTTATCAACACTGGCTACATGGGGCTGCGTCAGTCATTTAAAGCGTGGCGCATGGCACTACGAGAACAGGAACATGTGGGAACGTTAATGCATAACTATGTGTATGTGTGTATGTGTGTATGTGTGTGTGTGTGCGTGCGATGCGCCCTCCAGCCAAGCCGAGACCAAACGCTTGCCCTGACTGGGGCAACAGGCGCATTTGATTACGCCACGGGAAGCAAAGGTGTACCAAGATGTTAGTCATTCAACCGGGCCGCGCTGGTCGGTTTGTGTTGCTGCACGCAGAGAACCAGCCCGTAGAACCAGACCTGTCGTATGCCGTGTGCTGCTGCTGTCTCGGAAATAGCTCTAAGACACTAAGACTACACTAAGTGGGTAGCCCACATGAGTATTCTTCAGACGAAGCAAAATTTTCTTCTTTCTGAACACCCATTGTGTTTAGTTTCTCTATCGTTAGTTTGCAATTACATTACGTTTTGAAGTGTAATATCCAGCCAGTCACAACGGTACGACAAAAATAAATAATTTCGCTCTCACTCCTAAACAAGATATGTCTGCCCCATTCATTGAACAGCGTCAGTTCTACAATCTTCTTAAAGCAGCTTACCATACACCGCCACACCCGTTTTATATAATTCGTACCTAACTTCTTTAGTCTAAGCATCGCTGCTGTCAACTAGAGACCCAAAATATAATGCCGAAAACTCTTGATCGATTTTAGTATTTCGGACTATTTGTTTAAGAATGCTCCATGCTAAGATGGAGCAGTAGTACAGTACACTGAAAGCATTCCGGCTACGTCTAAAGCTACGTCGATCACATACAATCATTAATGGGCGCATCAGACGCGTGTATGTATATGTATATATATACATATATCTCGGACACCCACTATACTTTCCGGATATTGCATTTGCAACTTATCACTTTTGAAGTCTCCCCAAAACTTGTTTTTACTGGAAAAAATTGAATCTGACGTTCAAAATTTGGTTGAACAATTCTTTATCTTCAGGAAACAAGACTTTTGCAAATGAAAAATTGTTGGCAAGATTTCATTGAAACAAAAGACAGCTATATTTAAGATCAAATAAACCTGCATGCCTACAAAATGCGTATTTTCGCCATCAACAAAACAACAAAAACAAGAATCGTTATCCTTGTTATCATCAGCACTACACAGTCAGCACCACCACCTTCATCGCCATCATCGTCCGTTTCATCTCCATCTTCACCTTTTTCTTTTTCATCTTCATCCTCACCTTCAACATCCTAGTCATCATTATCATTGCTGTGCTTAGCCTTTTTCATTAGTTACTTCATTCAGCATTATCATTGGAGCAGCTTCACCATCATCATCGAAACACCTTCAGCATCATCTCCATCATCATCATCATCGGAACACCTTTAGCATTATCTTCTTCATCATTCACCTCAGTTAACGATCACCCACAGTCACCACCAGCAACCTCCATCACTCACTTCATCATTGGCGCCGCCACGGCCTCCAAACCCCGTTACGGTAATCAATATTATATTACCGAACGCTATTTGCAGTCCGGCTCGCGTCCGCCTGTAAACAAGCAATACCTTGTTTGTAAACAGGTGCGGCGCAGCAGCTGGTCATGCAACGGACGCCGACGAAACGGCAAGAGAAGGAACCTCCCGAAGCACGCACGTCGCTGCACGTAGATCGCGCAGTGGCAGCGGATGAACGCATTGTTGGATCAACCAGTGATGCGGGCGGTTCAGCTTGTCTTTCAAAAACGAGTTGTGGAAAGCGGGCCGCGTCAAGCCCGGTGGAAGACGCCCGCAGCAAAGGTATGCGTGTATCGCAATCTGAATGCTCCCCAGCGAGCACGGAGGATGCCAGCGAAACAAAAGAGCAGAGCAATGGCGCAGCAAACGCTACGGTTGAGGTTTCCGTCGACAAACCGATGCCATCAGTAGACCAGGAAGACACAATTTTAATGGGGAAGAATCAAGTCGCGGTGCAGGGAACGCCCATTGAGGAGGGGGACGACGTTGGATGGAGTACGGTGGGAGCTGGCGGTAAAACTATTGTCGCTCCATGTAGTAGTCCCGCAGAAGCGGTTGTGCACATAAATGGGAAAGTAGAGGAACCACGGTTTACTCGAAATGGCCAACTCGTTATTGTGGCGGAGAACGAGGAGGACAAGGCTGTGCTGCTTAGTTTGCAGTCCCTCGCTGGAGTGCCGGTCTCATCAAGGTTAAGCGGCTCCCCTTCGTCAGTAAAAGGGAAAATTACTGGAGTTCATCCGTCGCTAAATGACGCGACAATCTCCAGCGCCTTGAGGCCCTACGGGGTGACGGATGCCGTCAGAGTACGGTCTAAGAATATTAGAACGGGCATTGACATGCCAACTGACAGCGTAATTTTGACCTTTTCGGGCTGCAATTTCTAAGTGGAGGTGCGCCTGGGCCTAAAAACCCACGGAGTTCTCTTGTACAGCGACCCGCAGCAATGCTACCAGTGCTACAGCTTCGATCATATCAGACCCGATTGCCCATTGCCATCTCCGCGCTGCCGTCGCTGTGGATCCACTAAACATATCCGGAAAGACTGCACGAATCCTGCGCGCTGCTGCCTCTGCAAGGGTAATCATGAAGCCGGCTACAGTTATTGTCCACATCGGCTGAATCGCATGGAGCTTCTTTAACGGTCTGCAAAGAGAACTATCCAGCCGCAGGCTGAGGTCGCGCCCGTGAAGTTGTGCGCCCCCGTTGCAGATATTCAACCCGCCGCAACCTTCAGCAAGCGCAGTTTTGCTGCCGTTGTACAAAATGGTTTCAAGGCTAAGACGCATGCGGTCAATGTAGCTTCAGGAACGGTTCTCGGCACCAAGGCTGCGCCTTGCGCTTCGGCTGCTCCCTTCGTGGATAAGGTGGATCTGCTAGTAGAGTCAAGCGTAAAAAATATTATTCCTCGTCTAGTGGAAACGATCGTGGAAAAAATTGGTGCCGTTGTCGAATCTGTCCTGTCGTCACTCCTCCAGGGAGCAAACGTTTCGGGGGTTACTCCCCAAGTTGAAAGTTCGCTCGTAGGTAAAGACCTTCGCTGCGGGATTGAGGAGGCGATAAGAGCAGCGCTTTCCCCGGTGGCCGTGCAGTCACAGCATTGTACCGAGAAAAAGACACAAAACGACGATGGTTTGCCTAGCAATAGGCAGTCGTCCTCTTCACAGGATCCAAAATGTTAAATAGCCAAGCCGATATCCGCCGTTTGTTCCCTCCGGCACAGGCACAGTCGGCTGCGCCTGCCGCTCACTCCACTTCAAACAACCGGCAACTAGCAAACCAATCCGCTCTGCAGCGTGCGCCTACCGGTTCAGACTTGGCCCGTCTCGTGTTGAAGGTGGCCCAGATAAAGGCGAGTGTCAAGATGTTATCCTGCATCCCACGCAGCTTACGGAATAGTGTTTCTGTTAAGCTGGCGAAAACCATTGACGGTGTCAGTCATTCGGGGACCCGGGAATGTTGGGAAAGGCTACTCATTTTTTCGACGACGGTGTTCAGTATCCCGGCAAAAAAGGAGAAAGGCCGAACACTCACTTCCGTAGTCCGCGAGAACTTGCTTCGCTTTCAGAGGGGTGCGTCTATATCGGATAACCCTCACACGACTAGAAGACATACCAGGACAAACCCCGCTGCAGACTCTGACCGTCGTAGAGCAATAAGCGCACAGGCAAAGCTCGCTCAAGGCGACGTGTCAGCAGCCGCAAGAACGCTGCTTTCAACTAATACGATCGCCCCTCTTGATTTACAAACTCGCCGTAGTTTGCAGGAGAAACACCCCCAACACCCGTCGAACTCGTCGTTTCCGCCGGCACCGACGCCGACGCCATCAGTATCGGAAATCGTTGTTACGCCGACCGAGATGCGTAACGCCGTCAGGAGATTCCCTAACAGCTCTTCCGGCGGCCCCGACGGCCTACGACCTTGCCATTTGAAAGATCTCATTGGTACCCACGATTTGTCACCCTCGCGGTTAACGGTCGTTTGCCTGAGTTTATACTTCCAATTTTTTACGGTGCGAATCTCATTGCCTTGCGCAAGAAGGACGGCGGAATTAGGCCGATCGCTGTCGGCTTCACATTACGGCGGCTGGTGGGAAAGATCCTGATCAAGAAATCCTTGCTAAGTATTGTGAAGCTCGTGGCTCCGATGCAGCTTGGCTGCGGGATTAGGAGTGGAGCAGAAGCAGCGGTACACGCTACAAGGGGTTTCCTCGAGACCCGCTGTGGCCAGGAGGGGGTTTTAGTTAAACTTGACTTTCAAAACGCATTTAACTCAATGCGTCGCGACCATTTGCTGAACGCTGCGAAGTCCAAAGTACCGGGGCTTTTTCCAGCCGTTTATCAGATGTACCGATTTCCCACAAATCTCCTCTGGCAGGCAGAAACCATACAGTCATGTTGTGGCGTGCAGCAGGGGGACCCTTGCGGTCCAGCACTTTTCTGCATTGGAATCTCCGATCTCCAGGCCAGACTAGTGTCGGAGTTGCGGCCGTGGTATCTCGACGACGCCACCTTAGCCGGCGACAGCTTGACGGTTATTGAGGATATCAAACGAGTCAGAGCATTTGAGGCTGAATCAGGCTTACGCTTAAACGACGATAAGTGTGAGGTATTCTGGCTTTCTCAAAATACGCGCACGAAGTCTTTAACGTTCGTAAGGAAGCAGCTTCCAAACTTCAGAGAGGTAACCGACGACAGTTTAGAACTTCTGGATGCGCCACTTACGGAAGCGGCGGTAGAGGGTGCCCTCAGGAAAAAGCTCGCAGACACTAACCGATGGTGCCGCCGACTTAAAGCCTTAGACGCGCACCCAGCATTGTATCTATTACGACACAGTCTCTCAACGCCTAATGTACCAACTTCGATGTTCGCCAGCGTGCAGAAGACGCGACCTACTACATTGCTTTGATGAGATACTCCGGGAGACCTTACAATCCCTGCTAAACGTTGATTTAAAGGATCGGTCTTGGACTCAAGCTGCACTTCCCGTTAGTGCTGGGGGCCTAGGTGTACGCAGATCGGTCGATATTGCCCTATCCTGCTACCTGGGCTCGTTGTCCGAAGTTAAGAAGCTTGTCGTCGCCATCGGGGCCCCTTCGACTGAAAGCTGGATTGCCGACTCAACGCAGGCAGCACTCGCTAACTTTCGCGACCAGTGGGATTCAGTGCCGGAGCACATAACACAAGGATCTCTGGATCGAATCGTGGTATCTCGGCTCCAACGCGACCTAGAAAATCAGGTTCCCGACAGCTCAGGGAGGGCCCGTTTGAAAGCGTGCTTTGATCAAATCAGTGGCAAGTGGCTTCAACTACTAGCATCGCAATTTATAGTTCAGCCGATTGCCATAGAGATCTTTGGACCGATCGGACCGGAGTCTATGAAGTTTATTAAGGAACTGGGCCGGAAAGTCATCGCTGCAACTCAAGACCCCCGAGCTAGCGAATACCTGTTGCAGTGCATATCGATCGAGGTTCAACGCGGCAACGCCGCGGCCGTGCAAAGGTTTCTTCCGTCAGCCACAGGGCTTCCGGAGGTCCCGTATAAACTGTTTTTATTCCCCATAATTGTATGCCTATGACAATAAATTTAAAACTATGTAAAAAAAAAGAATTGTGCAGCAACCCCAATGAATATAGTGAAGTGTGGACTGACATTACCCCTTTCGCATATCAATTATGTTTATATATATATATATATACAGTTAGATGCATACATATAACAAATATGCGGACGGGTTATGTAAGTCCACACTATTTTCACCGAGCAAGATGGCTTAGTGTCAAAGCCTTTGCCTTGCATTCGGAAGGACTGGGTTCGAAACCCAGACCGGCCACTTTTAAATTGGTTTGCATGGTTTCCAATTTAGACAAGGTAAATGCCGGAGTGGAATAAAAAATTTGCCATGACATGAAAAAACCGTACACGGGCATTAGCCTTACGGAAAATCTAAATAAGAAATATGCAATTATAGTGTGGACCGACATAACCGGTTGGCCATTGTCCTTAATGACGTTGGTCGTTACATTTGTGAATTCGTATGCTACTTATGCGCCAGTCGCCGGCCTAGATCAGTCTAGGACTGGCCAATTCTGCTAACTACCCCATCCCAGCGGTTGCGTTGTCTTATTAGATCTGAAGTGAGTCGTTTGCCGAAGAAACTCACGCGATCTCGTTTGGTTTCCGTAGTGTTAGTCACCTTAGAGCGGACTTGATTAAGCGATCTTTCTGTCATGGGGCCTTCAGGCCCTTACGTCTCAAAAGCGAACGTTGTACGGGTGTCCAACAGTTGACTACCTAAGGCTCTTCTTCTTAACCGCCTCCTCCTCTGCTATGTAATCTGTTTGAAATGCGCTGCGTGGGACCCTACGCGGTGTCAGTTAGTCCAACCCAGTTCATGTATATATTTGAGCCAGGTTTTCACGGGTCATGGCGATTTCCAGGTGTATCTAAACTGGATAGGAAAGGTTGACTCAACGCAATGTTTGTATTGCGACGAGGTGGACTCTCCGGAACATAAGGTCCTGAGATGCGCCGAATGAACCGAAACCAGACGAGGCATGCTCAGAAAGGACACTCTGGGAGAGCTAGCTGCACACATGCTCACGTCGGTCAACAACTGGGACGTTATTCAACGTATTATAAAGGCCAAGGACGATGCCGGAAGAAGAAGACTAGTGGAAAGTATAAGAGAGCCGTTTGCACCACGCGACTCGCCAAGCAGGACATAATGATTTAAAGCTTTCGAGACTTCCCCGCCGCCTGTGCGTAGTTACTCTTCTCTGTCAAGGATCCCGCAGGCTGGAGGGTTATCTTAAGGGGGATACATACGTGTAGGCACTGTCGTGCATATATGTCGGGTTTTAGTGGGTATTGCCTTAAGCCTACGGCTCGACCAAGGCTTGCTGGTGAGACTTGCTGTTTGGTGGCTGAGTCCCACTGTGAGCGTGTTCTGGGGACAGCCAATCCCTGTATGCTTTTGCTCAGTCGTACGTAAATGTATTTTAAACCCTAAACCCCCTCAAAAAGTTCATGTAAATATATATATATATATATATAAAGGGAATTCGGCAAAAAGTCACACTGAAAACAGTTCGCAAAAAAAATTGGGCTATGGGATTTCTATATAACAACACTAATTTCTAACAACACTATTCATTTTGATGATGTTTGGGTAGAAAATTTGAGTCAATTCTCCCACAGAAAACAGTGTGAGAACATGGTGAAAACAAGCATGTCGGTGGCAGCCGTGCTTAATACCTGGGGTGCCTACAGTTATGCCTACAATATCGTATATATTGTATATGTCTACAATATCGTATATATTGTATATGTCTACAATATCGTATATATTGTATATGTCTACAATATCGTATATATTGTATATGTCTACAATATCGTATATATTGTATCGCAGTTATTTGAGCCTGTACCTAAATGAAAACAGATATTTATATGCATTTATATGCATGCAGTGCTTTAAATCAGGGGAAAATTTGTAAATAAATGTATAAACCTAGGGCTCACCTTTTCAACCAGGGGTATTTCAGTAGCTTTGGATCACACATTCAGGAGAGGGTTAGGAAGACCACTATGGCAGCCGCGGCAATTAAATGTCCACAAATGCTTTCGGTCGATGCAGCAGTCGCTCTTTTTGGGATACAGATAGCACCCATCGCCACATATGGTACTTCACTAATATGGGATACCGTGGGAGTTGACGAATTGTGTTTATTTGATGGGGTTAGGTTTTTCTTTCTAAAGAGGGTTTTTGCGCTTTCAAATACATGCAGAAATAGGATGGTCTACGTGTTGGAAGGGGGCCCACTGCTGACAGAGGAGCTGCAACAACGATGGAATCTAAAGAAAACGTGCGCCTTTGACGTTTATATATGAAAGTGGCAAACCAAAATTAGCGAGGTAGACATGGGAATTTATGGGACAGCGTCAATGAGGAGCACTGGATGGAGGACTAGCGGGGTGAAAGATCGGCATTTAACAACGGCCTTTGCAGCCCACGGATTTCATTACGTTCTATGCAACGTGGAGGGCTTCCATGAACGACAAGTTGTTCAGGTGGGTAATGCATTCTTGAATGTATCGAATATATATGTTGGAGTGGCTCAGGGCAAAATAACTGGCCCACTTCTCTTTAACATCTTTATTAACGACATATTTAGCGTAACAAAGCATGCAAAGTTGACCTTATTTGCGAACGATATCACCGCCCTATTCGTCGGGAATTCCCCAACTGAGGTAGAGGCTATGGTCCGCGAGGACCTTCAGAGGTTATCACCATGGTTCAGGAGTAACGGTCTCTATATGAATTGGAGGAAAACAGGTATAATGCAATTCCTTTCCCGCGGGATTCCGTTACGATCATTCCCCTCCGATTCCAGTGCGATGGCATAGCCCTTTCGCTTCTAAAGGAAACGAAGTTTCTAGGCGTCTAGCTGACCTTTGAAGCGCATGTCACATATATACGTAAAAAAATATCTGGCAGCAATGGCGATGTATTTTGCCTACCTCCATACTTCCATAGTCACCTGACTTACGCTGTAGAAGTTTATGGCTTAACACAAATGCGTCTTATCAGGTCGCTTCACCGACTCCAAAAACGAGCACTGAGAACAACTCTGAACCTCTGGATGCGAGATTCAGTGCAACCGCACTACAAAAATATTAGCATTTTGCCGTTCCCAAAACTTATAAAATACTGTCTCGTAATTGAAATTAAGTGTATATTCATTGGAGTGCATCCAAACTTATATGGTCTGGCAACATCAGCAACACCCATATCTACAAGGGGTAACGCATCAAACCTGCTTACTCCGTCACACGCCAACTCTAACCAGTCAAAGCTATCAATCAGAAACATTGGGGCCTCCTACTGGAACAAAGTGCCGGCCTCCGTTCAGCAGACAAAGTCCCCGCTCAAATTTAAATGCGATCTCAAAGAGCATTATCTCGAAACTTTGATATCTGGTTAAAAGTGATATAAAAATACAACCATGTAGCAATAAATAGGTGAAAATGGCATATATAAATTATACATTGTTATTTCATAAAAGGGGCTCCAAACAAGCTATGTGCTTAATGGAGCTTGAAATTAATGTGTGCATTATCTACAAGAAATGTCAATAAACAAACAGTTGAAACAGTTGAAAGCAGTTGAACCACAAGACGAATGTTGATGCAAAGAATGCTGGACTAATTGTGATAAATACCACGCCGCGGTTTGTCCGGCGGTTCGGTCCATAGCAGAAATGGCAAAACGCTAGATCGATTGTTGTGTCGAAACACTGTGATATAACATAAACACACTAACCCAGCCCGGGTGTTAATAAATAAATAATATTTATATGCATTGTTTGCGCAAGTCGACGAACTCGAATCCTCGTGATGAACTTTGTATTCAATATAGCACCCGCTCACGCGGATTACTTTCCAATTCGGGGTTTAAACCGCATATACGTCACATTTTTGAGACGTTTGTTCAATAGCAGCAGTGGACGATGCTAGTATGTTGAGACTTGTTAGACTCTCGCTCAATTACGCCCAATACATAGTTGTTTAACGGATACAACTCGGAGTTGTTCGACAAAAAAGAGTGAAGGCTCCTTATTGCTTTGTGCTTGAGAGATGAAGCATGAATGGCGTCGAGCAAATTTATTATCGTTCGCAGCCTCAGATAGTACGTATGTTCTGGCGTGTATGACATAACTGCGTGTAACTGTACATGAGTACTCTCTCACAAAGAAGCCTGCGCATGACCGGTATGGTCACGTTAAATTCACGCGCGGGACGACTGATCGAGCTAGAGGGATTCTCACAAATTCGTAGTTGGACTGCAACGATCAGTTATGGCAGCGATTGCGGCCCGAGACCAGATCAGACCAGACACGGTCTGGTCGCGAGGTGGTCTTCACTGTAGACAGCACTGATGAAGACGTCGATCGTTCGTTGTCGTAGTCGACGCAGACGAAGCAGTAACTCTGCAAGAGTCGCTGTCATTCATAGTCGCGCCACCTTAGTTCATTCGTCGCGTTAAGAGAGAGGTTGCAGCGTCTGTCCGCCGTTCTCACCGGTCAATCGCCAGTCGATCTCGGAGGGCAGCGGCCTCGGCCTCGAAACGCCACAAGCTCCTCATTATAGGGCCCGGTTCAACAGTACACACAGTGCTGTGCGATGTGTGTTTGCGTCTGTCTGTCTGTGTGTGCGTATGTATGTAGTATACCTACCTTCACGAGGGCGCGTAGATGGCGGCGGCGGCGGCGGCGGTGGCCGTGGGGGCGGCGACCCGCCCGTGCGTGTATTCGGGCGGGTCTTCGCGCTGCCTGGACGTCCGTTTGTTTGGCCAGTCGGTCGGAACTCGATCGGTTGGTCGTTCGAGCGCCCACTGAAATGAGGCCGTTCCACTACCGTGGCTGAGTGATGCGGCATGATGCATGATGATGAAGCCTTTCCTCTCTCGCTTCGCCTTCGTCCCTTGAAGTTCTATCGCCCTCATTTCTTATCTTTCTCTCTCTGCGTCTCCCCCCCCTCTCTCTCTCTCTCTCTCTCTCTGCCTCTCTGCGTATCTCTCTCTCTCTCTCTATCTGTGTGTCTTGCGCACTCCTCTTTTCTTGTTGTTCATTCTGCTTCTGTGCGCGTCTTCACGTCGTGTGATCGTTTGCTCTTCCTGCCAGCCGCACGACCTTGTACCTACCTTCACGAGGAACACACGTAGTAGTAGTAGTAGTGCTCTCGTTATGATTGCCTCCTTATCACTGATGCCGCCATGATCCATGATGATAAGTAGATATGACGTCGTCGTCGTCGTCGTTCATTACGATTACGGCGGTGTTGGCGACAACAACAACAACGACGATGACGACAACAGTAACAACAACAACAACAACAACAACAACGACGACGACGATGACGACAACAATAACAACAACAACAACAACAACAACGAGAACGTTGAAGATAATGATAGCGGCGACTAGCCTAAAGACGCTAGCCGCACTAGTAACCACAAGCACACTGATTACTACAACAACTACTACTACTACTACACTGCCCCTATTACTACGACGACTACTAGCACGAGAGCTGTGACGCAGAATGGCGTGAAGATAGTGTCGCACAAAGACCAAGCCGTCGAATGAAGAAGATGAAGAAAACCACGATGACCGTGTGTGTGTGCGTGTGTGTGTGTCCATCACACAGATCAGCACAAAAAGAAGAAGAAGAAAAAGACGAATAAGAAGAAGGTGGGTGGGTGGGGAAAAAGGGGAAGATTCTGATGTGCGACCATTGCGACCATGATGATGATGATGGCCATCATGAGCGATCGTCTCACCTCTTGTGTGGACCTGAAGGAGAACAGCGCAGTCCATTGCAGCAGTGGCTATCGTCGGATGGGGGGCAAAGCCTTGTCTGTCCGTCTGTTTGTATGTCTGTCTGTTTGTCTGTCTATCTGTCGGCATGTCCATGGGATACTCTTTCGTTTTATCTGTCCCTATGTGCATCGTTTGGTCCATAGCGGCGGTTGGTTAGTTTGGAGATAGATAGACGATTTCATGCGGTTCTTTGCCAGATTGACCGGCAATGTCGTTGTGATGGTAGCCGTCGCCGCGGTTGTTGTTGTTGTTGTTGTTGTCTTTATTATTGTTCTTGTTGTTGTTGTTGTCCTTATTATTGTTTTTGTTGTTGTTGTTGTTGTTGTCGTCGTCATTTTTGTTGTTCTTGCTGTCCGATCGTTATCGCCGTACTTTTTGCGATTGTTGTTTGTTGTCGCTATTGTTATTATTGTTACGTCGATATATATTACGTCGACACCGTCGCGTCATAGTCGTTACCGTCATCGTGGCCATCTTCTCCGCCACGAGCAGCACTATCGGCAAATGACAACAACAACAGCCGAAATCATCCGAAAGTCTGCGCCCAGGCCAAATGCAAGTTCTACACGGAGAGAAAGAGAGAGAGGGGGGAGAGGATGGATGCATTCGTCTACATCTACAAAACCTCCAGACATGCCTAGGTATCTAGCCTGCCAGCCAGCCAAAATCTACACGAGCGGGATAGCGCGGTTAACGAGGCAATTTGACAAGAACCACAGCAGGCTGCTAAAAGATGACTAAACTTCGTCAGCATAGCAACCCATCTACGACAATCTGTGCACAACAGCGACAACCATTGCCATTCTCTGCTTTTGCCGCGTTTTTGAACTTCGCTGAACTTGCATGAGGTTTGTCACTGCCTTCCCGGCGTTCTCGTTGGCGGTTCGTTTCCCTCTTCGAGAATAGCGGCGGAGGCGACTGATGCCCAGGCAAGACCGGTCTGGTGGAGGACGACAGGTGTATGTAGAGTCCCAGGTCATTCACCGTCTTCACCTATCTCGCACTAACATAATACACTTGGGATTCAGACCCGTATTTACCGATCTTGTGCAAGTGTAAGTTAAAGCACCCGTGGACCATCAATAGCTGCCTCACAGAGTGAGTGACGTCTCCAGGCTCTCCATTCCGCCATGAGTACACTGCTGGTGTTGACACTAGTATTTTGTTCGATTCGTACTCAGTTCTGAAACGATCACCAATGATCCTGCGGAGCTGCTTATTACTGGATTGCCGGCCGTACACGCAAACGTTTAATTAATAGACGCAAATTAATTTACATAGATATAAATAAAAGGGAGAAGATGATTCCCGAAAGCAAGAATTGTATGTTTGCCCTGTGGCCAACGTGTGGGTGTGCTGTTGGCTAGCAGCGCAGACAAAAAAAGAGAAGTTTTGAAAAAAAGAACTCACACATATATATATATATATATATATATATATATATAATGAGCGTAAGGACACATGCTCCACGTTTGGCCAACAATTCTTCTTGTTCTTCTATGTGAAAAATAGGATGTAGAGTGTACATACTTTTCTTATTTATATTCCATTTGGGTGCTTTTAGTCCGGCGTTCGCTTATTTCTCTGGTGTCGCTGTTGTTTGCCTATAGGGTTGATTCATTTGCGAGCCTAGGTAATTCGCCAGCGTCAACAATACGGACAGCAACAGCAGTAGCAAGAGGCAACGAAAAAATTAGAAAAATATACTACTAGTTAGTACGCCGACGACAACACGAAATATCTACAACAACAACAACAACAACAACAGTAAGAGCAGCAACAACAACAGCAACAACAACAACAAAAATATAAAGCCCTACTATGTCGGTTTCACCCAGAGCAGCAACAAAGGCCCTAGAACAGCAAACAGACTCGGGTTGTCGGTGAATCTTATACAATAGAGATCACAGCAACTGCAATAACGCAATGATAAACCCTCATGCAGCAGCAGCAGCAGGAACCATAGCGTCCGTCGACAGACAGTCATGCTGAGCCAACAACAAGCAAAGCAGATATACTGTGATTCTGATGACAAACAGCGTTCCAACGACGAACTAAACTCCAATGACGGTCAGCATATACTAGATATATGGTAGTACTTGAACACAAAACAACCTTCTGTTAAAAATGTTTTGAATTCTTGTACTTGACTAACATGACACGCATTATCGCGCGTGCAGGCACGCGTCTATGCATGCTTCCATAAGTCGGTGGGCTGTGATTGGTTGTTCGAAGGGCAGCTACGATGCATCTGCTTACACTGCTGGTGCTTAGTCTCGCTGTTTTTCAATTTCATTTCAATTTGAGGTTTATTCACGGAACCGCAATTTCACAATGCTTAAGTTCTCGTATATAAAAATATTTAAAATGTGCATTACAAAAATGTGTGTAAAAAGTGTGCATGCAAAATGTGTAACATTACTATTTTCTATTTCATACTATAATATGTCTCACTCCATACGAAACTAGCAATTGAAGTTGCTAAACACTTCTCCCGTTCACACAATTTCAACCTATTGACGGGAAACTAGTTTTGACTAGAGTTTTTGCTTGTTACCCATTTTTTCACCTCGCGTTTAAATGCTCCGACTGAGGTAAGTACACGAATTTCTTTGGGAAGTTCGGTCCAGATAGTCGGAAGGGTGTATGCAAGAGCATGACGGGTGGTCTGCTTTAGAGCTATTGGCCTCACAAATTCCGTTGCACGTCGAGTTGTGCGTCTAACAGCAGCTCTTATAGGAAAACCCGCATCATCCGGAATAACTCCCCTATACATCTTAAATGCAAGCGTGGCAATTTTTACCCTGTACATATCCCTAAGTGTTAAAAGCTTAAAGTCTTGAAAACACTTGCGAACCGAATCAATGCGGCGCAAGTTAAATACCGCCCTGAGGGCATCATTCTGAATGACTTCGGCCCTGTGAGTTATACCTTTATTATAAAATCCCCAAATTGAGATACCATAACAAAGAATTAGCACTAATAGCATTTTATACACCATAAGAAGACCCTCGACAGGCACTCCTAGTTCTCGTAGACGACGAATAGATGAAATTACCGCATAGCATTTAGGCGTAATAACGTCTAAGTGATCATGCCATCTAAGCGTCTCATGTAAAGTTAAGCCCAGACATTTGATAGTAGAGGAAAGTGTCACTTCCGTTCCATTGAGCTCTAGCGTTTAAACCTGCGTGACCCTTTTGGCAGGGCGAAACAACGTGAGTCCTGTTTTGGTTGCATTTATCACCAAACCGAATTTTTCAAACACAAGAACAGCATACTCTACTACTTGCATAGCCTTCTGTACATCAGCCTGTATCGCAGATGGTTGAATACGAAAAAGTAAGGTCGTATCATCAGCATAGACGATGGGCGTACAGGACCCTTCTGACGCAATCTCTTCAATAATGAAATTAATCAAAATGATAAACATAAACGGTCCTAAGATTGACCCTTGCGGCGTCCCGATGTTTACTTCTTCTAAGGTCGATTCAAAACAACCTACCTTTACCGCTTGCTGCCTCTCCGCTAGGTATGACCTAAACCAAGACAAAACAGTGCTATCACAACCAAGTTTTTCGAGCATAAGTAAGAACAACGAATGATTTACACAGTTAAAGGCGGCAGAAACATCCAAAAAGACGCCAAGGCAAAGTTGGTTGTCTTGGAAAGAATTGGCGACCTCCTGATAAAGATGAGCGAGGGCAAGCTCCGTTGAGCGTGCCTCACGAAATCCAAACTGATTCCTCGAAAAGAACCCAATCGAACTAAGGTGCCCTTCGCATCTGGATTTAACTACCTTTTCAAATATCTTTGAGAGGTAATCCACTAAAGAAATTGGTCGGTAATTATTCGGATTTTTACGATCGCCCTTATTTTTAAATAAGGGAATAATTGTGGACACCTTTAGTCTAGCGGGGAAAACGCCAGTAGTCAGGGAACGGTTTATAATATGCGCCAATGGATGAGAAAGAGTGACGGAGGACAGCTTCAGCAATCGGTCTGGGATTCCTGCAGCCCCAACTCTCCAGGAAGCCTTTGTGGATTCTAAACTTCTCTGTACTTCCGGCGTACTTACTGGCAAAAAAGAGAATGACAAATCTCTCTTAAACCAGGTGGCCTCCAGAGCTGGTTGAACGTTTTCCTTGACTTGGAGAGCTTTTACTGTATTGGATCCCACCGTAGCAAAATGGTGATTTAGCTCCGTCACTATATCCGTTGGGTCAGTCACAAGCCCAGAACTGGCTTCCAGAGTAGTGGGAAGTTCCACTGACTTTCTGGCTCTGCCACACGAACCATTAATAAAGTTCCAAAGTTTGGAAGTGTCACCCTGGAGTTGCCTAAAGCACGTCTTATAAAAATTTGTCTTGGCGTTACGAAGTTCACGCTTGTAGCGCAGGAAGCTACGATAATACGAAGACTTTGATTCTTCCGACTGCGCTTTTATATGCCAACGATAAAGCTTGTTAACGCTTTGCCGCAAGCGCCTTAACTTTGCAGAAAAATTGAACTTTGGATGCTGTTTCAAATTACTCTGGCAGAAATTGTTAAAGCATCTATTATATTCATTGACTAACAAATTACTGAAAGCTTCAAAAGCTTCTTCCGTGCCGTCAGTGTTGTTGTTGTTGTTGCTGCTGCTGGTCCTTGGTGTTGCTGTTGTTGTTGTCGCTGTTGTTGTTGTTGTTGTTGTTTTTTTTGTTGTTGTTGTCCATTAAAATCCACGACCTTTGTACGAGCTACGGTAAAGAGGTCTCGTATTACTAACATTGTCAGGTATCCTGGCTATTTCAGGGTTTCTAGAACTTCTCTTGCCAATTTTGTTTTGTATATGTTCAACGCAAGCTAGTTTGCCCGTTCATCTAGTGCCTGGTCGGCTTATACCAAGCACGCCTCTGATGGCATTATCTGCTCTAGTTGCTTCGCTTCTAATCCCTGATCGAATGTTCAGTTCAGCTCAGTTTATCCTTATTTTCAAACGCACGCTCCTTACAGAACATCCGTGTTTCATACATCAATTTGCTTGTTATTCCAGCTATCTATAGTGTTACTAGTATTTATTGGTACTCAGTTCAAATAATAATAATAATAATTTTCCACATCATATTTATTCACCATAGTTATTGGTAGTAGGATTGAATTGATACACATGATTCACGAAACTATAACAAAATCTCGTTCACACGCGCCTGTAATGAATATGAGTCAATTGCCAGGCATGTTAGAACGTGATAGCGACATATGTTGCACTCACCACAAAACTTACACACACATTAATTTATATCATAACAATCACCCTTGAGGCACATATAGTGGTGATAACCGTGCCATGTTACCCTGCACAATAATGACCGGTTACTTTGAAAGGCTCGTTTCCACTTCTCTGAGCAAAAGGCAGGCCCATCTGTATAATTACACATAGCAAAGTTTACATTTCGATCCTCTCTGAATGTTCTGTACATTTCAAGTGTATTTGTACTGATCGGTAACTTGTCTAGCACTATATCTTCTACCAGAGTGCGTTCTCCGCATAGTTCTAATGCCAGGGTAGCTGACGCGTTCTTAGGTAATCCTAGTACACGTTTCGCAAAACACGCCTTCACACGGTCCAAATTTTTGAGATCATGTAGTGTTAGGTGCGGCGCAATTACTGGAAGACAGTACTGGAGTATTGGGCTAATTTTCATCCTGAATATTTTCATTGCTGTGTCAAGATCTACATCTCGAATGTCTCCGAGTAGCACAATTGCGGCCATGGCCTTTGCTCGCAGTTCCTCGATGTGTCTAGTAAAAGTCAATCGCGGCGTCAGGGTGACGCCGAGATACGAGAAATGGTTGACCAGCTCAATGCAAGTACCGTTGACTTGACGCGATGGTCGGCATTGGCATATGAGCCGCCGTGGCTGAAGCGAAGGATCTTAGTTTTAGAAATATTAATTGTCAGTCGGTTTTCCGCACACCATTTTGAGGTTTCATTTAAATAGAATCGTACGTGACCCCGGGATTTGGCTAAAATTACGAGGTCGTCCGCGTAAAAGGCATGCGGTGCTTTCATTGTGCGCAATAGGTCTGTTAAGCCAGAGATGTACAGTTTAAAAAGAAATGGACTTGCAGAGTCGCCCTGCGCTACTCCAGTCTTTTGTGTAACAGGCTCGTCTACATAGTGATTTCCGTTTTTAATGGTTATAATATTGTGGCTCAGCATGTCTCGGATTAAATTGAATAGTTGGCCCTTAATATTGAACCTCTCTCGAAGAGTTTCAAGAAGGCGGTCCCTAGGCACACTGTCGAACGCGGTTTGGAAGTCGACAAATGCAGCGTACGTCATATTTTTGTTTCTTTGGCGTTCGTTTACGTGGTCAATAATAATAATAATAATAATAATAATAATGACCTGCATCTCGTTGAAATGTCTTATCGATTGAGGTATTGTTCATTGTATAATTTATGATGTAATTTTTCCTTGAATAACTTAAGTGATGTACATTCCCGTAATTCATTATCGAGAGTGTTTCATATTTTGTCCATGGCCATATTAGGCGACTTAAGTCTATAGTTACGATACGTAGTGGGTATTCTCAAATGTGGGCTGTTGCGACTTCTGTTGGTGTTGGATGTAAAATTAAACGATACATCTGGAGGAAACAATCTGGAGGCCACGGAACGGTTTTTATACGCAACAATGCCTAACTCAAATTTGTAAAGTGATGGTATTTTAAGTAGTTTAATGATGAATTACTCTACCAAGGAGCTAAACTGGATTAGCGAAGCGGTGTGGCAGATCCCAGTCAGTAGCCCTTTTGATCACAAGCACATTGTGGCTTATAAGGAGGCTTATCCAGGCGTTCTCTTAAAAATCGATGTCTGGCGGTGGTGTTGTGTTTGTCGTTGTTGCTGTTATTGCTGTTGGTGCTATTGTTAGTGTTGCTGCTGTTGACGTTGTCGACAATTGTGGCATCCCTGTTTCGCGTCTTCCGCCACCCGCTGCCATCATACCACTGCTAAAAGCACAAATACAACGGAACTCAGCATCACGGCATCACCACCGTGAACATCAACTTTACCGTAGCCATCATCATCGACATTAGCTACCATGCAGTTCTAGATTCGACGCCAGGAAATCACAGCCACCGCCCAATCGATTCAATGAATCGCTCGTCGAGAGACAGCGAGTTCGTCTGTTCGCCCGTCGATTCGCTTCTGTGGAAACATTGCCGGAAGTACAGTTGTTGTTGCTGTAGTTTTTGTTGTCGATGTTGTCGACAACATAGTCGCGTCTCTGAAAGAACCAGAAGGAAAGAGAGATAGAGAGCGTAAGGCTGGGAGGGTTAGAGAAAGAACCAATAAAGTAAGCCAAACAGGAACGACTGTCTACGGATTGAAGGTACACAAAGAGATGCAACTCTTCTCTAAATAGAATTGATATGGGGGGTGCGGGCTGGTGGAGGAAGGAAGGGCACACTATCGGGCGCTATCGAAAAAACCACGCAGCTTTGGCTAAGGGAACGGAACTAGAAACATTGGATCTCGCCGATTACCGACCGATTACTGAACGAAACAAACCCTCGCCATATGTATTCTGTTAATAACAACAAAGAATGTGTGTACATGCATGTATGTATGCAAATTTATGAAATAAACAGATTTAAATATATATGTATGCATAAATAAACATACAATACGTAAACAAGTATACAACCACCCGTTTTTTTTAATTTTAAACTCTTGTTTGTTTAACTTTTTCCACATTACACGCATGATGCAGCCACTAGCAAGATGTATGTCTTAGCGAGTGAATTAAGCGGAATAACGACGCTTAGGCTTATTTTACGGCTGGACGGAAACAAAAGCAGACTTCTTATCAGAAGTTTTATCTGTATTGGAACGATGGGCTTTGTCCGGCGCCTTACGAATGACGAAAATATCCAAATAAAGACTTATAAGGACGCCTGTCTCTCTAATCGCGAACTTTCTTGTCGATTGGGGCGTTTTCCCCAAGTTATAAACAACTTCGTAAATTTAGGTGAAAATTACGCCGTAAAAAAGAGTACCGGGCGTCTAATGCCATTTTAGAACGAAGCAAGCGTGCAACTCTGAAGCAAGCGGCAAAATCTGCGCTTTCGGCAAGAGCAATTGTGGCGGTGGCTGGTGCAAAACCTCCTCCGGACGATACATTGGCTCATGCAAAAAAAAACACAAGAGAAAACCACGATTGTCCGCTGACCGCTGAAAGCTCGTCTTGACTTCGCCCAAGATATGATGTCATGGATCACTGAAAGCCCACAATACGATGTCATTGACCACTGAGTGGCACAGAACGCTCTTTTCGAATAAAACAGTTCAACTTTGATGGACTGAATTAATTTAACTAATATTTCCACGATGTACGCAAGGAGGAACGCATTTTGTCAAAACTTCACTCAGCTGGCGGTTCGGTGGTGATCTTGTCCGCTGTCGGGTATCATACAAAGTCATCGAGTGTTTCTAGACGGTCGTGTTTATTCGAGGCGCCATTGGAATCTACTAGAAGAGCAATCGGCGCATTTCAAGCAAACGGGAGGGCCAGACTTCGTTTTTCAACACGATAACGCTCCGATTCACACCTCCAGGCTGATCGGAAGCTCGTTCAAACAACGTCACGTTGAGGTCCTACGCTGGCCTGCAGTCTCACCTGATCTTAATATCATCAAGAATGTATGGATCTGGCTCGCCCGAAAGGTTTACACCGACGAAAAACAACCAGGTAGAACCTTCTGAAGACTTGGGGCGAGCTCTCACAGGACGTCATCTGAAACTTGTTCAACGCTATACTAAACCGCATTTTTGAGGTCATCTGACTTAACGGGGAGTTTAATCCGCTCACTCCGTTGAGCCGTTAAATGAGTTTACATGTCGTTATTGGGCTCAATTAGCTCGCTAAGACATACATCTGTGGCTGTATAATTTTATCGCGGTGTAGATTTGTGAGATGTAGAAATTTTGTGTTTTAAAGTAATCTGAAACCCCAAATGTCGATAAAATGTTCTGCTGTTTCTTCTTTACAATAAATGTGTGTAATGTGGTAAACATGGGTGGCTGTATATTTTTCACGGACTGTATATATATATATATATATATATATACAGTCCGTGAATATATATATTCTCACTCTCAAGACTTTCGACCTTTTACCTTCAAGACCTTGGGGAGGCCGTGAAATCTTTGAAGGAGTAATTGTCATGGTATGCAAGTGTTTTAGAATAGCCACGGGGGACCCATATGCTGGTGAATTTTGTTTCACGGACTGTATATATATATATATATATATATATACAGTCCGTGAATATATATATTCTCACTCTCAAGACTTTCGACCTTTTACCTTCAAGATCTTGGGGAGGCCGTGAAATCTTTGAAGGAGTAATTGTCATGGTATGCAAGTGTTTTAGAATAGCCACGGGGGACCCATATGCTGGTGAATTTTGTCGGCAAGAACTGTCGGTAACGCTACGGCGGTGCTTGGGCACTTTGTCCTGGACGTATGTAAAGTTCAGATAACCGAAAGGCTATCTAGGCGTTTCTCTGGGCCCATCTAGATTTCTACAAGTGTTAAAAGAGAGAGATACTTACACTCCCCCCGCCCGCGATTTAATACGCGCGGAACTACGGGAGTGCCCGCCAGCCTGAATTGACATGCCGGCGGACCCCCCACCTTTCCCCCTATCGAGGTTCCGAATAGGGGTACCACACTACTACACCGTACCGGTTAGACGCGATGACCTCGCGATTCCGCGTTACACCCCAGAATAAACATCACGCTCCTTAAAGGACGCTCGACCACTCCAAGGCAGGGGGGCCCCACCGCTGCGAAGGTGTACTCCCAGGTTGCTAAATTCCCGGGGCATTAACCGTGTAGCCCGGGGACGGTGAGCAGCACACCTTCCCCGTCAGATAGTAGTAGCCTTAACAGCCCTCGAATAGGCCACGACAAAGTGACAATATGAACTCGTTGACACTTAATCGATATCGTATGCCTGAAGCAGAGAAAGGCGCCCTTCGAATGACTCGTTTACGACTAATAAGCATGCGCCAACAAGCAGCACTTAACGTATAAAAATTCAGCCTCCGATCATCATGATCTGACTACCGCCACCGAGCATTTTCCGCGTTGCCACACCCAGAAAAACGGAATGTCTACAATGAAGCTAGCAAAGATATAGCAAGCAAAATTGGACACCCTCTTGTATTGGTCAGTTCCTCCAATGCTTGGCCGACCAAGCATTGGAGGAACGGACCAATACAAAAGAGAGTCGTCAAGAGAAGTTCTAAAAATGCTTCGACACTACGCTGGATTTTAATTCCTTCCGCATAGCGTGCATGTTAGGAATTGTTGCACTGCATTACTAATGACATCTGCATTCACATTCAAATTATGTAGAGAGGCCGTGGATTCTAATGGCCTGCACCCACTGAGTTGTCTCAAAAGTCTCGATACCTTCTTGGCCACCCAAAACTCAACAGCTTGATCCGAGGGAGAGAGATCCCTGAGCTGCTTTTATACGATCCACACACCAACCCAGAAGCTTAGAAGCTACCGGTGCAGCAACTTTCCTACTATAGCCATGTAGGGAACGCTTAGCAAGCGATATGGCAGTCCTAGGCACGGTGGCATTATCCTGCATGTATCAAAGCTCAGTCGAGCCAAGATGTGTAGCGAAACATGCGGAAATTATGAATGAATGAATAGAAGTAAATATTCAGATTTGGGTAGAAGATACATTTTTTACTATCTATCGCCATGGAGACTATGGGATCTATCGGTAAAGGAATTGGCTTCGTCCTCGAAGATTTAGCTAAACGTTTCCAAAAGATCACAAGAGATCGACGCGAAATACAATTTTAATGCAGATGCTGTCTTTGACTATCTGTAGGGAGAACGCAGCTTCGATTGTAGACGCCGTGGGCTGAGCTAGTGAATAATGAAGGTGAAGCAGACGTCTACACCCCACAATTGTTTTAATTAAACACAAATAATGATAAATAACTAAACAATAATAATAATTATTATTTTTAACAACCGTTTATTATTATTATTATTATTATTATTATTATTATTATTATTATTATTATTATTATTTATTATTATTATCTCGAATATTGCTTGCGCGGGTTGATGGCCTCCCAGCATCATCTAGATGTTTCCGTCTTATACGTTGCCAAAGGAATCCCGTAGACTGCGAGTCCGAAAAGACTTTCAAAAGCTTCTTAAAGCTTCTTTTCAAGCTCTTGCCCCAGACTCCGGATGCTCAAGCCCAAATGCATGAGATGAGGTCCTGCATGATAAGAGCGTGATATAATGCCATTTGTGCATCTTCCGCTAGTGGATGATATGACGCCCACCGTACAGGGGATACGTGCCTAGAACAGTGAGGTCCCAGACCAAAAGCCTGTTCCAGTCTCAGTGTTGACTAGTTCCAGGAGGTACTTATTTTTCTTTGCTACTGGCCACCTGGCTTTAATGTGACGCGGTAGCCGGCTTATCGACACGCACTTCCAACGATGTCGCTTAGCGCGTAATGGCGGCTCTGTGTGAGCCTAAAAGACCAGCAAGGAAACACGTCCAGCTATGCTCCGGCGGCCTCGTATGCAACTGCTTTAGTCTGGCGTTACCGACATGTGACTCGCAGGTCGACAAACAAGTTGAATAGGTAGTCCGAGCGGCGATTTAATCCCACCCTTTCTGTCTGCGTACCTGTTCATCGGACGGAAGACTAGACGGACGCTCCTCCCAGCGTCGAGTAACGCTGACGACTGGCGATGCTTTCTGTGAGTATTGCAACGATAGAAGCTATGCAAAGTAGCAAAGATTGAAAGCAAGGCAACGCTAGTAGCTGAGAGAATGCTCATTCCGTCCAGCTGGACCGGTAGCCTTGCCTGCGTCCACATCCTGTTCTTCGTCGAGGTCCAATAATAATAATAATAACGATGACGGAAGGACACGGACAAATAATACTGCTTTACTTTTCTTCTCTTAGCTCTTGCGTTTCCATAGCATCACTGTTTTTGAAGTGTCATCTTAGCTCTCATTGGTAATGTTTCTTTCCCGCAACTCATAGGTAATCTTAAATGCTTTTGATCCTGAATTTCAGAATCCCAAAATCCTATCTTGAGATCTTAGAGTTCAGACTGGGTTAGTAAGGATAGTTATCGGTTATGAAACTCTCTCTTGAGCGCAGTTTTCCGGCCCGTTATTAGTGCTAGCGAGCCCGGTGACGTGGTGTATTCGCCTGCGCCTCGTGACCGGAAGAGACACATAGGTGTGCGGGTTTGAACCCCACCGTTGCACATTTGTATTTTTGGGGCTCCGTCTTTAAAACAATGAGACAAAAAGCATGTGGACCTTATAACTTGGCTGACGATCAGCCCAAAAAGCTTACAGTTAGTACTAGCGCGCGACTCAAAAGTAACTAGGAGTTTTGATCTACCACATGCATACATGACTTCAGAAGCTCTCGAGCGTTCGTTTGCTACACCAATCGAAGCTGTGATTGTGACGATTTTTTTTTTTCAAATTACAACACACTCTCTAAAATTATACGTTGAAAAACAGTAATTGTTTTTATATTTAAAAAAACGGAAACTGACACCGATGGGCCATATGAACAGCGACTAAAGCCCTTAGTTGGGTTGGTCGCTTCTTTAGAAGTGTCCATAAACTTTCTGCAAGTGAGGGGATCGTAGCCCCAGTTGGGCACATTGGCGCCGACGCGGGCTGTAAAACGCCATGAATGGCTCGAGTCTTGCGTGATCTCGTCACATAGCAGGCACTTGAGAGGAATCGTTTTTTATATAGGCCATAGGCAACATTGCCTTTTCCAGAAGACGTCAATAAATTAGGCGTCCTTAACCAGAGCAGCAGTGTCGCGACAACGACAAAGTAACACATTTGAGACAACACAATGCCGTGTTCTACTGCGTTAAAGTCACAAAAAGTCTAATAATTAATTTTGAGCGACGCTTTAAGAGCGAGATGTTCCGGTTTGTGAGTTACGACGTCTGTATTCTTCTAAGGTACGGGGCTGTCGTGGTGCGGCCAAATCGCAAACCCGCCAATGCCTTTTCTGTCTTACAAAAAGGCTTTCTTTTGTTTAGTACTTTGGTCAAGTGTTGCTGACCAAAGGTAGATGCATAGTAGTGCACATGTAGACTTGTTGGTGCATTGTACAGTAACATAAGGGGTGCTGGGTTATGCACTTACCTCCCAATCGTTTTAGCATACAGATAGGACGATAGTTAGGGGTGATCCTAGGTAAGCAGGCTTACTGTATCTGATGCGACGGCATCTCAGTCAGATGAACATCAGCTGCGGATACAATCGAGTCCATTTTGCGTTTCCGTGGTCACTTTCGTGTGTCTTATTGTGCGTGATACTGCGCGGCGGTGACTGAGAGAGTAGTAACATAAATACGCATGAGCGTGGTAGGCCCGGGCTATGAGGTAGTTATGCGTGCGAGAGCTTACGCGGAACGATGCTATACCCTTGACTCAATGTGTGACCATAAACTTTGTCGCTGGATCCGGCACCATATATGGTTCCGGCACCATATATGGTTCCGGCACCATGTTTGCTGCACTTAATTCTGCGTGCCTCCTTGTACTTCTCTTAGATGGACTGGAAATTGCAAAGGTTGCTAGCGTGTCGTTTAACCATCTCAAAAACATACACCGCGGGCTCGTTCCACCAGCATTGAAAAACCCGGCATTACAACCTTGGATTGCGAATCGGTTGTTGTGCATGTTCTTTTTCCAGTTTGAGATCCTAGGAAGCAGATATTCTAAGACTATCTGAAAGATTATTGAATTACCGTTATGTTTCTTTATCTATTCGACTAGCGCTGCACTTTTAGTGGAACAGCTTCGATAAGCGAGTGCTTTCTAGTATATCCAGTAGAAGAGGAGATGTGGCAAACTCGAAAAAGACGTGTGATATTGTTTGTGGTAAGAACAAAAAGTGGAGTCGCTACTCCGTGGGTGTTGCATACAGCAAGTCGCAAAGCATCATAGCTGTCCCGGGATTTAAGTAGCCCGGGCAAATTTGCTGCGCAAAAACCAAAGAAGCACCACAAAGTAATGCCAGAACGCGCATTGGGATGCAAACGATTAAGATTATTTTGTTAGATCTTGTACGTTGTTTGTAAGCAGAATCACTCATTGACGTAGTAAAATGTTATTTTATTGGCACACACACACACGCTCTTAAACGGATATTTATGAAATCGTATGTTGGCCAGAAAGTCCCACCGGATTACTCTAGTCAATGCATCGACATTCCTGATACTAAGAAAAAGTCCTAAGAGGTGGGAAGTTTTGGCCAGTATCCCTATATTCTATACAAGTTGTGGTATCGTTGAGAAAAAAAGTTAGGTTATTTAAATAAGTAGTAAAATCTCCAGCCTAAATTACCTTTTTTTTTTTTTAGTCTGATCTATCACATTCAACTGCTAATGAACACTAAAGGGAGAATCTACCGTGTTATGTTGGTTGTAACATCGCTTTTGATAAAGCGGGCCGCTCTAGTTTTCTGACAAAAGTGTAAAGTTAAGTATACATTGTTGTACATGATCATGGCTAAAAGCATATACAATTCATCAAAGCTTTCAGATGAAACTAGCAATTAATGTTCGGAGTAAATCTCTTCGTACTCTATCTAGCATCCCTTAAGGCAAATACACCCCCCCCTTACTTTATGCCACCTGTCAAATACATGCAACCTGAGATTAAATATATCCACTATACTGACTATCCATGCTGACTAAATTAATTGGTCTTGTTCATTCTCAAAGCTATGTAATGTGCGTAGAAATCAAGGTTACACTTTCCAAAAAAATAGTGTATGCTGCTCTCTGCATCTAATTTAAATTACGAATCCCAGAATACTCACCACGCATCCAAATGAACTCCTTTAACGACAACAACCCTGGCGCGTAATCTATGAATCCACATTATAGCAGAGTCTTGTTTTTTTTTTTATGGTGAGAGGGAAACCGAGCGGGTAGTGTGGGACTAGTGTGGTAGTGTGGTAGCGGGTAGTGTGGGACCACTAAAAACCTCTCACCTAAATGGCCTCAGTAAGAGGCGAGGAGCTGGAACCATTCTTTAATATTACTTCAACAAAGAGTTTTGTTTTAAATACCACTTTTTTACCTCTTTTAGTTACCTCTACTTACTAACGCAATTATTTGTTGCTTTGCCGTTAATAATAGCATGGCCTACATACTCGTATATCGATTCAGTTCTATTCAGTTTACTCGCCCCATTAATGCCGCGTTTGACATTACCGGAGGGTAGTATAGACAACATTTTTTAGCCACTTGTAGTAAAGATGTTTTTTTAATACATCTGGAAAACCTTCATTCCTAGATTTACAGCATGTGACGTAACTGCCCTACTGTTTAAAGCACTTTTCGTCTAAACATTTTTAAACACTTACATCATATCAAGGAGCCGGCATCTGCCAGTACTATAATAATTTTAAAGTGGCGGTGTTCTCTAGTTTTGCAAAATACTAATCGATTCACAAACTAACCCAATCTATATAGTTGTGTTAGTTGTGTACTCAACTGCTTTATTGAGTTATTGAGCGCAGGCTCCAATCATGCATCATTTTTGTAAACATCACTATCACGCACTGAAACAATTATACATACAAACATTTAGATGTGATGCAAAAAGCTTTTTATATCATAAGTGCTCGTAAGCTAGGAAGGTGGAAAACAACGGATTATGAAGAAATAACATTTTTTTAAATACAGTTAAAGGTCGTGGTGGTCAGGTGCTCAGGATTGCGCAGGCTGTTTGTTTTTACAATCGCGTAACGTGCGCTGTTTAACACATTACTGTAGTGGCCCGAAATGGAGCAAGCATATGTCTTAGTAATGATGTAAAATAAAACTACAACTCAACTGATTTATGTCTACAAATGTGATAATTATGATTTTTTAATCTTATTTATTTATCATAAATGTAGTTCAATTAGTACAACTGTGAGATTTGAACGTCGATCTTCATTCATCACTAGGTCAGACAAAGATGGCATCGGTCTCAGAAACTGTGTCTAGCATAGATATCCTGTTATCTCTTAAATGCATTTAGCTCATTCATTGCGACACATTACATTGTCTTTACTGATGGATCCCAGGGTCTTAATTGCGATAGGTACGAATTTTATCTCCTTGAACGTTCAGAAAATGTACCCCTTTTTATGGTTTTCGCATGCTCCTCTACATATCGTGAGCTATGACGTAAGTGGGATACGGCCTCCGTGCATGAGACTGTCAAGTTCCACGCTAAGCATTTCCACACGATGCCATCAATGACGTCCTCGGGCGCGCTTTTAGGCAAGCCGGCTACCGCGTCACTCTGGAGCCTGGAGGATTGCAGAGGGACGACAGGCTTCGACCGGATCGCCTTACCAGCCGGGACTGGGACTGTAATAGGCCGCTGGCGTGGGACGTCACTGGCTCTGACACGTACGCCTTTTAATATCGTGCACTAGCCAGCGCGGGCGTCGGCCACATCATTCACCAACGGGAGATGCACAAACGGCGCCTATACGCGCATCTTCTTGAGGACCATGTGGTAATGGCGTTTGGTCTCGAGTCATCTGGCGTATGGGGCAAGGATGCACTCAAACTGACGAAAGAGCTTAGGAGGAAGCGCTTTGAGGCTACAGCGGAGCCAAGATCAACTGTGTTCCTCCGACAGAGGGTGTCATTGAAGCTCCATAGAGGCAACGCCAAGATGATGTTGAGTGGTCAGCGACACTCGAGCAATAACTATGATGTTATATAATTAATATATTAGTGTTGTGATACATGTACATAATGATAATAATAAAACCCTGTTTCAAAAAAAATTATTATTATTATTATTATTATTATGTTACGCTTGTGAGGACTAAACGTATTATTTTAAATATTTACTTTACTCCATGGCGCCTACAATAGATGCCGTGTTTCCTCTGCAAACGGCCAAAAACAACGCTTGCGTTAAGAATGAATCCCTCTTTGATCGCTCGTAACCTCCTGAATGTGTTTACTTAAATCTTTAATAAATGCTTCGGTTCCCTTGCTGATTGGTCCTAGTGTCTCCATAGCAATAGGCACAAAAATATATCCTGTTTCCAGTCCGGCGTATTTAATCCGTTTTCTGGAGTCGGTGTTCTTTGCTACCCACCCCGGCTAAAACGAGCTGTGATATAAATAGGAAGCCGCGGTTATGCCTGAAACCATTGCATTCCAAGCTAAGAACATCCTATGTGACCATAACGCAATAGTCACCCTATCAGGTATTTCTTCGCCAGCGGACACTAAAGCTCTCGGATTAAGTGTAGATGGTAAACCGGCTTTCCTAAGAGACCTTATGATCACACTGTTTAGTTCAGCATGTCTGGCCGATCTACCGGCGCTCTTCGGGCAACTCAGTGGGTGTAGGCCACTTGAATCTACCATTTCTCCACACAGTTTGCACTGAAACGGCTTGCAGACGGGAGCGTTGATTATTATTATTATTATTAGATTCTTCCTTAGTACCAAATGATTCCTCTCGATTTGGTCCGTCAGTAGGCGTTACGTGCATATGGCTTAAGTTTATAGTACTTATGAATTATATTGTTGTTTTTACTCTTTGTGTACAATTTTATCGTATTTAAAAAAAAAAATTGTAACGCTACCTAACATGAAACACACAAAGCGGTTGCTTTGTGTGTCTCATGTCAGGCTGCACACCAGCTACTGAAACATTCAGACTAACACTAGAGATGGCGCATACAGTATTCTACCGAATGTTTTATTTCGAATTGGAAAGCTGAAGTCGAACAGGCCGGACGGAAAGTCGGGGATTTGCACGTATTTAATGCCTTGCACGTTAGGTCTGGTTTTGCTTGTGACAGTCACCACCTATGCACCAGGTACATAGTGCATTTGCCGATTCTGCTTGAGGTGTTCT
Organism: Dermanyssus gallinae; assembly: GCA_003439945.1. NCBI lineage: Eukaryota > Metazoa > Arthropoda > Arachnida > Mesostigmata > Dermanyssidae > Dermanyssus > Dermanyssus gallinae. The sequence continues at coordinate 947,300 of QVRM01001473.1, forward strand.
AAGTATCATGCAGTGGAATGCACCGCACTGGAGCATAAATCATTGCACTACTTCTTTCGCCGAAAGGTTGAGGAAAAACAAAGGATTCCGAGAACGGCCTACAGAAATTTTATATTGCACTCAATTTAAGCCAAACAAAAACAATTGAATATACTTTAAAACTAGATAATAGCATTGGCGTGCATCGCCCGGTTTAAAAATGTATGACATCTCACTCAGACTAAATTTGCTATGCAGATCGAAATGAAACTTTTAGAAAATCTGGAGCATTGTATATATATATATATATATATATATATATATATATATATATATATATATATATATATATACAGATTAAAAGCGCTTTCTTAATGCCGTTCTTAGTTGGCGGAATGATTTGTCTGGTTAATTTTGATAACGAACGAGACCTATTAATAAACACACATATTTTGTCCACACAAAACATTACCACACAAACATTGTACACAAAACATTATATATAAATAAAAACAAAATGGTGAATGGCCGTTCTTAGTTAATGGAGTGATTTGTTTGGTTGATTTTAATAACGAACCAAACTCTAGTCTATTAAAAGCACAAACGTTTTGTGTTCTGTGGCGCTTCTTAATGGAATCAGGTTTGTTTAACCTTTTAAAACAAAACATGATATATATATATATATATATAGGGAGAGAGGGCGAGAGAGAGAGATCAGCGGTCACGCTGATTGCTTATATAGATATAAGGGATCAGCGTGACCGCTGTGGTTGTTGCTTTGTTCGGCGTCCTCCACAGTTGCTGTTCTTCAGCTGTGACAGTGCTCGTGCTGGTCGTCGTACGCATACATGGTTTGTTCGTCCCATGTTTTTGTTATCTGGACTGATTTGTCTCGTTTGCTCATTGTCACGCTGGAGTTCGCGGAACGGTTTGATCGCTTCGACCCGATTGGATTGGGCCGACTACGATTGTCCGGTGGACTCCGAGAGTTGTGGATCGCACCGGCCAGCAAAAGAGAGAGAGAAATAGAGAGACTGGCTTCGGATATTTCTGGCTATTCTGTCGTACTCCAACTAGCCAGCTCAACCATTCGACGACAAAGCCACTTCGGCTACGTGCCCTGTTATCGGCCATACCCCTACTTAGCTCTATCTGGCACTCATTGTTAGAGAGGAGATGGCATTGGTTCTCGGATCTCGATCAGCGAACGAATCGAAGTGGTCTACTTTTCCGTCCGAGACTTTTCTCTCTCGTGTTCGCTATATATATATATATATATATATATATATATATAAGTAGATAACCCACGCAGTTCTCCACCTTACCACGCTTTCTTTACCAGTCGTATATCTCCCTTCGATAGAAGGGAAGTATACTAACTTCCTTTCGGCGGAAAACAACAAAATGCTGCCCGGGAAGAGGAGCATTTATAGAAATACATTCGCTATGTGGCGGCGACATGTGTCGAGCAACGACCTGCCTCCGCACTCGCGTTTCATATCATGTATATGTGTCTGCGTCGTCTTTGGCCGCTCGTTCTCGTCGGTCGCAACAGAACTCCAAACAATGGCCTGTTTTTCGCCGAATTCACGCTGACGTCTGAGGGTAAACGGTTTATTATTTCACATAGCACCAGTAAACGTTAGCGGTAGCGTCCGTACTATTTTGAATTGTTCCACTACTAGTAATAGTAGTATTATAGTAGTAGGCGAAGGTAGAAACGAAGGCAGTTAAAGAATGAAATTGGATGGAAAATGTTTGTAATTGGTAACTGTAGCACGCACAGCAGTGCAGTTAGAAGTTGTCGACGACTGAACTGTGAACGATGATACAGATTGTGCAGGGCGAAAGGTGTTCTGATGACAGCAATGGGTGGTCAGCGTCAAAGATGTCGTGACCCAGACGTCACACAACGCGTCAAAAAAGTCGACTGAGATCGAAACAGCATTAACAGTAGGCATGCTTGTAGTCGTAGCCGTAGTAATAATGCCTACGTTAGAAGTCGTTGAGCAAAGTAGAACAAACGTGTTGGAAACAAAAGTGATGGAAATGATTGAAAAATTAATTTTTAGCTTAATTAAAACAAAATCACATTAGTCGCAGTATACTCAGTATTAGTAGCGGCAGTATAATGGTCGCTGTCACGGCATCATGTTCAGTCAGCAGTGTAGCAGTGGCAGGTTTATAGAACGCACCACTCGCGTGATTTTTGTCGTTTCATTGAACAAACAGCAGCAGCAGCAACAACAACAACAACAACAACCACTGAAAGCCGGCCTGCCGAGCCGAAATCTACGCTTGGTTTCTACCAAGCGTAGATTTCGGCTCTTTTGGAATCTGCCGGGCAGATCAAACAAATCGATATTTCTGAATCGGCTGGCCACTGCCGATGGTAGAACAGGAACACGGCCGGGCCACTGGCCGCGCGTCTCCATGTGATCGGCAATACGACATGAAGTTTCTTCTACATCATATCAGGTGTTTTCTTCTGTTTCCCATTTATTGCCCCACCTCGGAGCATTTATTTCTCTCGGACGCTTTTCATCAACGCATTAAGTTGTGCAGCTCTTCCTTGTAGTCAACATTTGCATCTATATATATATATGTTATGTGACACATTGTGATAACAGACAACATGGACAAATAAATTTGCCGGCGGGCTATGTCGGTCCAAATATATTTATATATATAGAGGGTAAAAACAACGTTACCCATTCCGCTCGCAGGCCGACGAGGGATGTCACGGCTTTGTGGGAATTGGAGAACCGAACACGTGTTGAAATCTACTCTGCGTGCTGCATGTACGCAGTCTATTTCCGTGCAACAGATAAGCTGCACGAGTGAAAGACTATCGAGGCCACGAGCGCACAACGCAAAAGCATCAAGATCAAACGCAACATAGCAGCTAGCGTAATGACTCTCTTAGCCGCTCTAACGATCTTCTCTTCTGCAGCGATTACTAAGTCGTATGCACCTGTGTGCGTATGCCTCTTGCATGTATGTATGCATATATATATATATGTATATATATATATATATATGTATATATGTATATATATGTATATATATATATATATATATATATATATATATATATATATATATATATATATATATATATATATATGTATATATATATGTATATATATATATATATATATATATATATATATCGGTATGTGTGTGCGTATGTAGTGTTTTGTTTTGTTTTGTCAATTAACAGAGGAGTGGCGGTAGCAACAACGACGGTGGTGGCGATTGCAGGGTATCCAAGGGACGGACGGGAAAATGTTGTTGGTGGTGGTGGAAAAGATAATTACGTCACCTGGCAAGAAAACAGGGAGACAAGAAGGGAAAGAGAGAGAGAGAGAAATCAAACAACCACAAGTGAATGGAACATGGTCGTCAGCGCTCCCGTCGCCGAGACTTTTCCTTCCTTCTGCTTTCCTCTGAATAGACCTGTGTCTCTTTCTCTTTCGCTCTCGGATTCGCTCGCTCTTTAGCACTCGATTTCTTTCCGGCGTGCGGCTGCTCACCTTCGTGTTTCGCCTCTGAGTTGTGTGTCATTAAAAAGCGCACGGGAGAAGCAGGCTGCTTAAATAGGAGAAACAACACTAAGAAGATAAACAACTCACACACGTCGACACACACGCACACACACACACGCATACAGAACACACGCACAGAGACAAGTCAACTCAGCTCGAACAACGAAAGGAAGAGGAAGACCGAGGGGACACGCTAGCCCCAATAATAATCGAGAATGCGCTACAGGAGGTGAAGGGGCGGGAGGAAACGGGAGAGAGAGAGAGAGAGAGAGGAATAAGATGGAAACAACAACGAGAGATATGATACTCAGCAAACAACGATATCAACAACAACAATAAACGATATCGACAACATCAACAACAACAATAAACGGCATCGACGACGACGACGACAACAACAACAACAACAACAACAACGACAACAACGACAACAAACAAACAACAACAACAACAACAACAACAACGACAACAAACAAACAACAACAACAACAACGACAACAACAAGCAACAACGATAGCACCAATAGCAACAAGACGATGAACAGAAAAAGGGCGAGAAAACCACGGGGCAACACGAACGGATGAAGGTACTCATGCCATAAACGCCGCTGTTGCCGCTGCTGCCGCTGATAATGAAGATTGTGATGGCAAAGCTAGCTCTCGCGCTGATAATGATGATAATAATGATGATGATGATGATGATGATGGCTGGTGTAGATGATGATGATGATGATGAATGAAAACGACGCACAACAACAGAGCCGAAATCGAGAGACAGGGAGAGAGATAAATTATGCTCTGATCATCTTGTGTGCTGCTGGTGCTGCGTCGCCGCCTCCGTCGTCGTCGTCCTTGTTGTTGCTGTTGTTGTTGCTGTTGTTGTTGTTGTTGTTGTTGTTGCTGTTGTTGTTGCTGTTGTTGTCATTGCTGACGTTGTATTCGTGGTTGTTGTTGTTGTTGCTGCTGTTATTGTTGTTGTTGTAGTGTCGTTGTCTCTGGCGCGGGTGAAAAGAAGATGGTTAGGCAGGCCGGACAGATTCCGCCGGTGAGAATAGAACTCGTCCAATCCCGAAAGTTCCCGACAGAGACGCTTATTCGGCTAATGCTGTAGCAACCACAACAACGAATCCTGCTGTAGCTGTTGCTACCGATGTTGTAGAGGCGACATTCACCCCATTATAGACACTTGTGCAGATGGCCGGCAGGCGTCCACTTTTTGCCCACCCCCGTCGGCGTTCGCCCCTCGGAAGGCGTTCGCCTCCGCCGCCGCCGCTGCCGCCTCCGCCGCCGCCGCTGCCGCCTCCGCCGGCGGCGCTCATAAGAGAAGAGCGACTCCGAACAAGAGACAGAAATTTGGTCTGCAACTGCAAAGTGTTGGCGGTGAACACGTATGGTGGCTCAAAAAAAGACTCCTCAATGCTTTACAGCTTTTTCAAGCTTTCGACTACGCAAGCCGAAAACGACGGACAGGTAACATGAAAAATAAACTCTGCCATTGGACAGACAGCGTTTCAGACACGGCGAAAAACCTACACGTAGAATAATCTTGACCGCTGTTAATACGGCTTCAAGAGCGGTCGGTCAAGTCGGCTGGTCGCGTGATTTCATGACACGAGCATTTGGCACAACCTTCACCCTTTCAACTGTGCCGTACTTCCGTACGGTACAAACACTATTCTCTAAACTCATACGAGCCAAATTGTATAGGGTTGTACCGCGTCAAGAGCGTCAAGTATTGTTAGGAATATAGGCGCCTCGTTAACCTTGGTAGGCGGTGCCGGTGCGTCTGACGAAAGTTGGGCGAAAATGTCCTTTCTAAAGGCTAATAGACGCACGCAGGTGTATCGACAATCAACATACCTATGAGCTGGCCGTTGCTGTACAGTGTAAGACGTTGGCATACCCATGCAAATAATGAAATCGCGTTCAAGCCGCCACGGGGACCCGACCTACCGACGTCGAGTTGAATAATCGGCAGATTTTGCGGCAAGTGACTTAACTTGTGAAGTGGTGAAGTGAGGGAAGCAGAGGCTGGCTGCCCGTGATGAAGCTTGAAGATAACTCGACTGCGACTACAGCTTGCTATTACGACAGGACTGTATGGTGGCAACGCAGCCGCGCTCTCAAACGCAAAGAGGCAAAATCATCAAGCGGGACAACACCGGGACGAGTTCTGCAATGTTCGCATTTCGTTTACGCTTCATTCATTTCGATGCCTTGCTCCCGTAACACTTCTATGCTATAGCCGGCTTGACAATGATAAAGCGCCGAGCACGCCGGTGTGCGGCTATTGTTTAAGCTTATATATTATATAAATATATATATATATATATATATATATATATATATAGATATATATATATATATATATATATATATATATATATATATATATATATATATATATATATATATATATATATATATGTATATATATATATATATATATATATATAAGTATATATATGGACTTTGTTTCTATTTCGACGACCTCTTACTTTGATGACTTTTGCAGTCCACTTTCTGATCCACCTCTCGTCGACAAAGTAGAAGGCAGTCTTTATTTTCTAGCCGACGATGGGTTTTCAGCCTTTGGGTGTCGTTAATTTTCTGGAGGCTAGGACGGCCCACATGCATGAGGTAGCGCGTCGCCGATGTGCTCAAATACGGCAGCACGCCTTTTAGTAATGAGTTGTAGACGCATTTGGGTAATTGTTTGCTGGATAGAGCTCATTGAACTTGTCAGCAGTGTGCGAATATGGCCACCTCATTAACAACAGAGTAGATTATATATTTATATATATATATATATATACACAAATATTTAATTAGATAGATATAATAAAGAAGAATAGGATCACGTACGTACTCTTCATTCATTTTCGTTTGTTTGTACTGATTCAAGACATGTCTCAGTTGAGAGACTTCATATATATATATACCTTTTCTCACTATTAGCGATCTGAAAAGGCTAGACCGTTTAAAACCATTATATATTAGGCGCGTGCTAGGTCTACCCAAGAACGCATCTGCTACTTTCGCTCTTGAACTATGTCGCAAACGAACCCTTACAGAGGATTTTGCCCTAGACGGACTACCACTTAGTGGACCCGAACTCACAGTACATAGAGGGTTTCGAGAGATACGCAACGTGAAGTTTGCGTCCAATAATTATACGGTCGGACCAGCGTTTTGCTCGGACAAGTGGAAGAGAGGAGCCCAGAAGAGACGAGCACTAATTTGTCGAGTGACATGGCACGGATACCATCACCGCATGTGTTTGAGTGGACAGTGTTTTGAGGTCGATGGTTGGGTTTGTAGATTTTGTGGAAATTGTGGTATTGATATACATACCATAAAATTGTGTGCACCAAAATAGACACAGCGTCACTACAATCTCGTACACACGACATAGGCTTAGTGTCGATTTCGCACAATATCCGATGTATACTGCTACCAATATCATGGTGAATAAATATATATGTATATATATATATATATATATATATATATATATATATATATATATATATATATATATATATATATATATATATATACAGGGTGTTTGGAAATCTTTTTTTCGCCGTAGTAGGGAATTGTAGAGCCTGTTAAAGCAAATATTTTTTCCAATGGATCATGGTCTCTGAGAAATCTTGTTTCGGAATGAGAGTTAAATTACTACAATTTGTGGTAATAATGTTTTTGCCCGACATAGGAGCATAACATGTGCTGTTGCGAGACAACCAGTCCTCCTAGACAGAAACTAAGCGCACCGTTGTGTTCCTGAAAATTCTGCTTCTTTCGAAAAATAAATAAGGCTAGTCAGAAGATACGACTCGGTCGTTTAGAAGAGAATTTGCGAAAAATGAAGTTCATTATTAACTTTCACGCCAAATACCTCAAAATCATTACCCTACGACCACTAACGGCGCCCAAAACTGAAAAAAAAACTGACACATTCAGGCAAATGCGCATTTCATGACGATCATTTTGGAATCAAATCTAAGTCAATGCGAGCTGTGGTTGCGAAATAATTACGATTTTTGGCCAGATGTCGAGATTGAGTGCATGAAAAAATGACTTTGTTCGAGAAAAATTTGGAGAGCGATATATAGAATTGTAGAGCTCGTTAAAGGAAATATTTTTCCAATGGAACATGGTTTCTGAAAAGTCTTGTTTTGGAGTGAGAGTGATATTATGATGAGTATTATTACAATTTAAGTCACTGGTGTTTTTGCCCGGTCCTCCTATAAGAAATTAAGCACATCGTCGTATTCGCGAGAAAATTCTACGTTTTCTGAGGAACATATTACCTAGAATATTCGACACAATCTTTTAGAAAATATTCAGCAAAAAATTAAGTACTTTTTTTAGCCTTCGCGTTCAATATTTCTAAATCGTAACCCTACGACCAATCACAGCGCTAAAAACTAACACTTCAGGCAAATGCGCAACTCATGCCGATTATTTTGGTACCAAATACATAGCAATTCAATTCAATTCAGCATTCATTTCACCACACAATTGGTAGACAGTTGATTCAATTTTCACAAGGTGTCACAATGTGACTTTTTGGTCTTACAATATAAATTTAACTTTGAATGATAAGGACGTTCCGCAAATTTCTGGGCACACAAGTATATGATAGCGTCCAATATCAAACTCTCCGCAAAAGCTACAAACACATTCTTCAATATTAAAACAGCTTGGCGTCATGCATATGTGATGGTGGTACCCGTTCCAGGTTATTCGGCAGATTAGCGAGCTGTTCATTTGCATGGCTCCTTTCCATCTACGTGAAGAAAAGGCCGGGCCATCAGTATAATTCTCAGCTACAAATGTTAAATTTTTGTTTTCTCTGTAGGCTCGATATGAGTCTAGAATATGCGGTGTAAATGGTGTGTTACTAAGTGCTAGGTCTTCAATAAGTGTTCTCTCTCCGCACATCTCTAAGGCAAGTGTTGTCGAAGCGCACTTTGGAAGCCGCAAAACACGCTTAACATATCTGGCCTTTAGCTTGTCTAGACTTTTTAAATGGCTGAGCGTCAAGTATGGTGCAATTGTGGAAAGGCAGTATGTTGCTACAGGGAGTACTTTGATTTTAAAGCAATTTATATAATAGCTGTTTTTACGTCCACATCGTGCATATTGCCTAACAAAAACATTGCAGACGTAGCTTTTGCTTGTATCTCCTCTATATGTCTGCTAAAACAGAGCCCGGGCGTTAGTGTGATGCCTAAGTACGAGAAGTGGCTAACTAATTTGAGTGGTTGTCCATATACAGACAGATGATGATCACTGGCCGCGTATGACCCTCCTCTGCTAAAGCGTAAGACCTGTGACTTTTCCGCGTTAATCTTGAGCTTGTTTTCTTCGCACCACTTCGCAGTTTCGTTGAGGTAAAACTGTAGATGGCTACGAGATTTTGCTAAAATGACTAAGTCGTCAGCATAAAATGCAAAATGAGCTTTAAGATTACGCAGTAAGTCCGCGAGTCCAGTCACGTACAAAATAAAAAGAAATGGGCTAGCTGAGTCTCCCTGGGCTACCCTACACATACATAGCAATGCGAGCCATGATTGCAGTGTAATTGACATTGAGTGCATGCATACATGATCTACTAGCACTCTAGGTAATTTTTGCATGCACTCAATTTTGACATCTGGCCGAAAAATCGTAATTACTTCGCAATTACCGCTCGCATTGACATAGATTTGATACCAACATGATCGTCATGAAATGCACATTTGCTTGAACGTGTCAGTTTTGAGTCGCCGTGAGTGGCCGTAGGGTAATGATTTTGAGGTATTTAGCGTGAAAGTTAATAATGAATTTCATTTCTCGCAAATTCTCTTCTAAACGACCGAGTCGTATTTTTTGACTAGTCTTATATATTTTTCGAAAGAAGCAGAATTTTGTGCTTAGTTTCTGTCTAGGAGGACTGGTTGTCTCGCAACAGCACATGTTATGCTCCTATGTCGGGCAAAAACACTAATGCCACAAATTGTAGTAATTTAACTCTCATCCCGAAACAAGACTTCTTAAAGACCATGATCCATTGGAAACAATATTTGCGTTAACAGGCTCTACAATTCCCCACTACGGCGAAAAAAAGATTTCCAAACACTCTATATATATAAATATGTATATATATATATATATATATATATATATATATATATATATATATATATATATATATATATATATATATATATATATATAGGATAGCATGCGACAGAGTGTGCGCAATAAGGTCTCAAGGACTAATCGACACAGTCCAACTACGAATTTCTGAGAATCCTTTTATCTCAATCAGCAATCTTGCGCGTTAGTTTAACATGGTAATAGCAATCATGTGCAAACTTGTTCTCGAGAGCCTCTGTACAATTCCTATGTCCTACAGGTCAGACAAATTCTCTCTGAAGCTTCGAAAGCCAAAAGACTTGCTTGATACCATTTACTCCTCACTTCAGCGAAGCACGAAGCATTTGTAAGCCGTCTTCGTTTCTCTTTGCCAAAGAGAACCGATTTGAATTTGTTGGACACCTATGTACTGATCGTAATAGAGCAAAAAACTAGATGGGGACATTTTGACTGGGGCTGATCAATGCAGTTTCGGCCTTGGGTTAAAGGGGTGATGAACGTGAGCGGGGGCCATATTAAATAAAAAATGTTCGTAAGGAGTTTTCCTTTCGACTTGACGCAAAAGTGCGTCTAAATATATGTTTAGTTTAGGGACGTGCTCAAAATGGACGATAAAGTACGCCTCAATTTAGGCGGCTGAATATATATATATATATATATATTGATAAGGTTGCGTTGCAGTCACACTCGGTCGGATCGGTGTAATCCACTCATCAGGTACCAGTTAAATTGCTTAAGTGCGATTTTATTTGAGCTGCAGAGCTACACAAGAAATAGGCGCTTGGCACATCCTATTAGTCGATTGTGTCAAAATGGAGCCAGTGGTTCACATTGTTTGAACACCAGACTGCGGTCACTCTCATTGTTTGTGCCGCCTGTCATGCGTGTGCTGGCTAAACACGCGACTTCACTAAATTGCTACTGGTAAGCTACTGATCTCATGTATTCGTGTCTTACTTTGTGAAAAAGGCAGACCTTTTTTTTATATACACGTACTGTCTTCTGCTCTTGGCTGATTGGCTTTTATAGTTCAAGGAAAATGTTCCCCACACGGTAATGAAAAAATGCGAGAAGAACACTAATGTGGTAAAGATACTGTTTTACGCAGTCCTTATAACACAAGTCTTTCCATGTAGTAGCTGAGAACTCCCTGATACTGGCAATTTTTTAAAAGTTTTTGATAATTCCAATAATAGTAGTTCTGGTTGTTAAGCGATACTAATGGCGTAAGAGCAAATACACGAAAACTAGAGTGTATTTTAGAAATTCACAGGTAAGTTTTGTTCTATTAGCTCCGACGCCATGAGTATATATATATATATATATATATATATATATATATATATATATATATATATATATATATATATATATACATAATGATAAAAACATCCTAAATGTTGTATCTCTACATTCAATAAAAACGCAACTAAAGTGGAAAATGCTCTACAGCATTTTAAAGAACGGAGGCAAAACAAATTATGCATTGAAGCACCACTTAAATAGCTGCATGCAAAGAGATGCGTCAGTGCGTGTCGTGTCTCACCCGATAAGCAGAGTGGTCCTGGGCAACTGAGTGCAAACATTTCAGCCAAATGCCTACTGGCACCATCGTCGTTTCAAGCTATGATCCTGTAATCATATCAGCGTGGGACGGGCGGGTTACTGAATTTTGTGAACTTCTTTTTTAACCTGTCAGCTATTCTGAAGAAGCTGACGCCATATTAAACGTGCCACCGTTTAAGGTCCCAGGGCCCAATCTAATCACGAGCAAATATGTGTACTCGTGTATGCAACAAGCGACCTTCCATATATTTTATTCCACTTCTTTTCTCAACAATATGTTTAAAAGTCCCAGCCATCCCCGGAACGGAACATTGATATTTTGAGTGTCAACTCCAAAGATATTTTCTTTTGGGTTATCCTTTTAACGAGCAAAGTGGCCCAGTGGCAGAGTTATTGCCTTGTGAGTAAGGTTGTGAGTTTAAGACATATACCCTCTTGACATAGTTTCCAATTTTGACAGAGTGAACTATAATCGGTCATAATCGGACGAAAAATGCCAAGAGCGCAGATATCTCAACAAAAAAAACGGTGCATTACTATTCACCCCCTATTATTAATATTATTATAACCTTATTTCACCTTTAACGCTCCCACAACTTTATAGACGCTCGTAATAGGTTAATGTCCATGCCACAAAAGCGTATAAATGCATTCATCGTTGTTTGCGTTCTCATTACTGGACTTATGTGAGCTTTCTTTAGTAGAGCAATGTAGCAACTGCCGCCGCATATTCATTAATATAATCCCTCTATGGCTATATCTAAAAAAGAGGGGATCTATAGGTACTAACGTCCTACCGAAAAATAGCAAAGTAAAAAGCGTAATCAATTTAATCAATCAAACAAATTTATCTCATGTCTTAGCGGGTGAATTAAGCAGAATAACAACGCTTGGGCTTATTTTACGGCTCGACGGAAACAAAAGCAGACCTCCTATCAGAGGTTTTATCTGTGTTGGAACGATGAGCTTAGTCCGACGCCTTACGAATAACGAAAAGGCCCAAATCAAGATTTATACGGACTTCGGTCTCTCTAATCGCAAACTTTCTTGTCGATTGGAGCGTTTTCCCCAAGTAATAAACAACTTCGTGAATTTAGGTGAAAATTGCGCCGTAAAAAGAGAAGAGCACCGGGCGTCTATATGCCGTTTCAAAACGAAGCAAGCGTCAAACTGTGCGCTCTGGGCAAGGGCATTTGTGCCGGCGGCTGATGTGCGAACGAACGTGCGAAATGTGCAAAATCACCTCCGGACGATACATTGACTCACGCGAAAAAAAAACACTAAATAAACGACGGTTGTCTGCTGACAGCTCGTCTTGACTTCGCCCAAGATACGATGTCATGGACCACTAAGTGGCACAGAGTGCTCTTTTGGAACGAAAAAGTTCTGCTTTGATGGACCGAATGGATTTAACTATTATTTAGCCGCGATGTGCGCAAGGAGGAACGCATTTTGTCAAAACTTCACTCAGCTAACGGTTCGGTGGTGATCTGGGCCGCTGTCGGATATCATAGAAAGTCGTCAATTGTGTTTCTAGACGGTCGTGTTTATTCGACGCGCTATTGAGATCTACTAGAAGAGCAATCGGCCCATTTTAAGCTGATGCCAGACTTCGTTTTTCATCGTTCGCTTCATCACTCGTTCAAACAACGTCACATTGAGGTTCTACGCTGGCCTACAGTCGCACCTGATCTTAATATCATCAAGAATGTATGGATCCGGCTCGCCCGAAAGGTTTACACCGGCAAAAAAAAAATTCTAACCAGGTAGAACCTTGTGAAGGCTTGGGGCGAGCTCCTACAGGACGTCATCTGAAACTTGTCCAACGCTATACCAAACCGCATTTTTGAGGTCATTCGACTTAACGGGAAGTTTACTTCGCTTACTCCGTCGAGCCGTTAAATGAGCCCAAATGTCGTTATTCCGCTCAATTAACTCGCTAAGACATACATCTTGCTAGTGGCTGTATATTTTTTTCGCGGTGTAACTTTGTCAGATGTAAAAAATTCGTGTTTTTAAGTAATCTGAAACCCCAAATGTCAATGAAATTTTCTGCTGTTACTCTATGAGCATGTATTACTGTAGTCTTTACACGATTCTATATAATAATGTGTGTAATTTGGTTAAAATGGGTGGCTCTATCTTTTTTTCGCGGACTGTATCTACACGTGCGCAGTATTAAAATCTGTTTCCTAAAATAAGATACATGGTTTATTGTACTAGTCTCAATATATCAGCTTATTTCTCGTCGTCGGCCCTCGTATTTGAACACACGTTATAACGAGAATTCAGCGAACACTTGTCTGAGGGAAATTCCACAAGATCTCCTTGAAGCGTTTTTGCAAGCTTTACTGAGAACATTGGTGAACGATGCGAAATAGATTATTTCTTCTTTGAAAGTCGTGATTGATCGAATGTATACAATATAATCATTTTTTGACTAAGAAGACTACGTGTGTGCATAACACTAATATATAATGAACAACATGCCTAATTATAAAGCGTTAACCTTTTCTAGTATATACGTTTATAGAGTCTATACGCCGTGAGAGGACAACTGAATACTAGTTTTCATGACGGCGCCATGTCTCGAACATTTTGTTTCGCTAAACTCTGCGTGTGGTGGCATCGTGGCCTGGGTAGCAAGTCCGCAGGGGGTGCCACACGGCTGTATACTTGGCCCGCTGCTATGGAACATAGCTTATAACGACGTGTTGCTGGGGGACCTTCGCTCCGGATCCGACCTCCTTGCCAACGCGGACGACCTCGTGCTCACCGTTCAGGCTCGCACACCGGAGCAGCAGCAGCATCGGCGGGAAAGACTGCTTCCACGACATCTTGAACACGTTTGACATCGAACACACTTGAGGCGAGTCTACCCAGCATCTGCAAGTCAATGCAGAAGCATTTGTCTTTGTGACGAAGATTTTAACGACACACTAACTCGCAAGTCTATGGCAAACAACCAGCCCTATGCGCATTCCTCAAGCCTTCGGGGAAGAAGCTAGCCATGAGTACACCTGCACTTCTTCCCCCCATTGTGTGAAATATCCGCCGAGGCAGTTGCCAGTCGATGGATGGGCTTTCGGAGTCCCATGCTACCGGCCCACACTTGCAGACGACTTTCCTGCAGTGGTGTCGGTGTGTGCAACCGCACCTTCCAGTTACTCCTCTAGACAAAAAAAAAGAGAGACCGCCCAGAAAGCTTAATACACTTAATACATAAATAATACATAAAACAAATACATAATAAGCTTAATACATAAAGATTAACCATGGTTGCTCTAAAATTATATTAGACTCTAGGTGTGTCCATTAAGGGTTATGTTCTAGTGTTCGCGTATTCAACAACTTATTTCATCCTAAGCAACAATAACTAATGTGTAATCTTATCTAACTATTAGGTAAGTCAAAAAGTTCGTCGGCTTTTTTACCCGATTTTAAAGAGCCTTATTTATGCAGACAACAGTATTTTTATTCAATATATATTGACCGTTTTGTTCGATAACCTTCGCCCATCGCCTCGGTAGATCCATGATTCCTTTCTCCCAGAACGTCTTGTCCTTCTCGTCGAAATACTGAGTAAGGTGATTTTTTATAGCCTCCAAAGATTCAAATGTTGTGCCATCAAGGGAGTTCTGGAGAGACCTGAACAAGTGATAATCAGATGGTGCAAGGTCGGGACTATAAGCTGGGTGCGGCAGCACATCCCAGTCAAACTCCGCCAATTTTTGCCGGGTGGCCAAACTTTTGTGTGGTGTCGCCTTATCATGTTGAAAAGTGACGCCCCACCTGTTTGACAATTCCGGGCGCCTCGTTGCTACTGCAGCCTTCAAATCTTCGAGTTGTCTGCAGTAGACGACGGAGTTGATCGTCTGACCCATTGGAAGCAGCTCAAAATACACGACGCCCTTACAGTCCCACCAGCAGCACAGCATAACCTTCTTCTGATGAATTTCGGGTTTAGGGATAGCTGCGGCCTGAGAACCTCTGGGGACCCAACTTCTTTTCTGTGTTACGTTTCTGTAGAGTATCCATTTTTCATCGCCGGTTATCAATATCCTCAGAAATGGCTCATTCGAGTTCTTCCGGGGGAGTGCGTGACAAGTATCGACTCGCCCTTCAAGCTGCCTATCATTGAGGTCGTGTGGTAGCCAGATATTCCGCTTGCACGAGAAACCTGCATCATGGAGGCGATTCCAAACGGTTCCGTGGGAGACTCCCGTTACATCTTCAATTTCTTTTCTGGTCAAACTTGGGTTCGAAGTAACAAGGCTTATGACTTCGTCGGTCTCCACAACATTGGGTCGTCCTGACCTCGGTTCATCTTCGAGATTGAAGTTTCCAGCTTTGAAACGGGCGAATCGCTTTTCGACTGTCGATTTGTGTACTGCGTTTTCGCCGTAGACTGCACATATCCTCCGGGTTGTTTGCGCTGCACTTATGCCTTCACGGTAGGAGAACAACATAATGTGTCGAAAATGCGTAATTTTGTCCTCCATTGCAAACAGCTGCCAATTCCGCAAACGAAACGGTAAAGTTGGAACCGGTATACCGTCGCGCCGCCACGGGTCTGCTCCTGAATGTAAACACCCAGCCGCACTCTCAGGCGGCCCTGCTGCAGAGCGCGGAAATTTCAAAGATGTGGTCCCAGAAAGCCGACGAACTTTTTGACTTACCTAATAGTAGTATTGGATTTGAGCTTCAGCCACTAAAATAAACTTAAATCATTAGGCCGCTATCGCTGCTACCGCAACTGCTTGCCAATATTTTGCCATTTATTAGGCACAAAAAGATCACCAGCTGGCAACCAGTGACAAGAGATTTAAAAGAAAAATAGAAATAACTATTTGCGATGAGTCAATCTGTTATTGTGTTACTATGTAGCGGCACCAAGTTAAATCATACAAATATTTGGCGTGTAGCTGGAATTTGACTCAAGTACCAAGCCAAACAGGTCATTCATGGCCAATTGGGAGGCAAATGTATTACGGGCCAAAAAGGAAATTGGCGTTCTAGTGATTTCTAAGTTACTTGATTTGTGTAGTGGAATCACACGATCTTTTGCAGATAGTGCACGCCGGAAATCGCATAAATAGATTGTTTGCGTGGTCTATGATCTGCCTAAGATTAAGCAGTACTCTGGAATTTCAGGCGATTTTACGTAGGACGTACGTTTGATTTAGTCTTGAGTGCTATGTAATTGAAATAAAGTTAATTTTGAAGTAAATAATAACCTTTGCGACAAACCTGCCAATGTCGTGTCGAAATAGTGATGTTTTAGGCTATCACATATTTGTTTCATAGTGTAAGTGAATATTTTAGCGCAAACATACCATATGCATACGATGATGATAGAAATACTTTATTCAAGATCAATTGTATAATTACAGCGTGTCTTCACGGAGCTTGCAGGTGACCCTCTAAGGAAACATGTTGCTAAAAACATATTTTTGGAATTAACTTTGGCCCAACATTTCTGTTACGTTTTGATGTTTAGTGTGTTTGAAAGCTGCTGAAATAAAATCCGCTCCCACAAAATCGTCTGGAACATGGAATCTAATGCTGTAAATTTTTCATAAGACAGTGGTACTTAAAAAAAGGTACATATCTTGAAGTTTGGTGGAACTCGGCACGAAAATAATTTTTCCCAATGGATGGAAAGGTGGAAACGTCAAGTAACTAAGCATTTTCGACATAATTGTTATATTTTAAATCTTCACGTCCAGAATTGTAAAATTTTGCCACGACGTTTCCGCTCCCTCCTACAATTGGGATACATTTTTTTTCTGCCGAGTTCTACTAAACCTTAATCTATGCACATGTTGTTTGTTATGTTAGACCCTATATAGATATGTACACTCTTTGTTTCCGTATTTGCCACCAAAGTACGCAGTACATGATCAACATACAACTACTCGGTTATTTCGTCGAGATGGTTTTCTGGATCTCATTTAGTACATATGTTTGCCTGTTGACGTTTTTGAAGTACATCGGTATCGTCTCGTGCATGCAAATCGAATCTAAACAAGAAAACAAAAATAACTATGTGATTTAGGACAAGAGAAACGACAACGACAAATGTCATTGTTGTTGGTGTCGTAGAAGTGGCAGTCCTCGTTGTTGTTATCCTGATAAGTACGCTATACGTGCAGAATCATGATATCTGGCGTAATGCGACGGCACTGCATTAGTTTCGTGACGCAGAGCAGATCGTCAGACCGTATACGTTATCATTGTTGTTGTTATTACAGCGGATATGTAAAGTTGTTGTTGTTGCTGCTGCATTTATTTTAGAGTGTATGTGTTGGTGCTGTTTGTTTTTTGTTATTGAAAACGAAATTGCTCTTCTGTAAGAATGTATACCGCTCAAAGTAAAAACGCAGTATTCAAATAACTGCCCAAAGGTCCAGACTGGGGAGGATAGCCGAGCGCTAGGAGTCGGGGCTTGAATGCAAGAGGACGCATTGAAAAAAATTGCAAAGTGGTATTTCTTTTTGGTGTTGCTATTTTAGGCAACAAATGAAAAAGTTATTATAAATATATAATAATGAATTCCACTATCAGCAACAAAAAATTTACTAAGATATGTTTGTTTTCATCACCGCGAGCGTTTTGTTTTAATGCTTATATGACTATGTATGGATGCAATACTTACGTCGTCGCTGTTGGTGCCGTTATTGTTTTTGTCAATGCTCGCATCTAATCGGGAACTGCGTAAGCATGACCGGAATTTTGTCACGTAAAAACGGCGTTTCTTCTCCTTGGTGTAAGCAATACTGACCCAGTCGTCACCTGACTTGGCAATAAGTTGTATCGGTGTTTTAAGTCTGCTATCGTAAGCAACGCAAGGGCGGTTTCGTGAACGTTAGATGTTGGCTGGGAATTAGCCCAAAAAGTTTCCAAAAAGCCTTGCGGAATTACGATGCATTTTTTTTCTGTTTCGAATAAGTAAAACTAAACATCCTCGAGTCTGCCGAGGACGTGAGTTATGTAGAAGGTCCACTCGCCACCTGGCTAGTTCACCCAAACCTTGATACACGGGATCGGAGTCCTTACGCGGTTCCCGGGCGCTCCGATCGGAGTGGATCTCCATCGGCCTGACAAAAGGTCGAGAACACAATTTCTCCTTCTTTTACCTTTGCCAAATTTTCTTTCAGGTGGAAAGAAGTCAAGTGGTCTCTAAATCCCCGGGGGACTGTACTAGCCAGAACAAGAGCAGCCGCCGTGTTGGACGTTTTTGTGGCGACTGCAAAGGCGAACTCGGGCAGTACAGTTGACGGCCACGCCGGTATCAGATCAAATGGTGGAACCGACCTACACATAATAAAGTGTCGTCTTGACATCCGTAAGCTGGGGTAAGCGGACTTGGAGGATCACTGCAAAGTAGTGTGCGAACGCCAGAAATTCGGTGCCTTCCGAGATGCAGTTTAAACGTAAGACATCATGATATGCGAAATTCGAGCTGTGGGGAATCCCGGCAGGGCCTCCGCTCCATTAACTCCTCTATGTCCGAGAGGATTTATCGGCCGCCTTTGAACCTGTATTGTGTTGGTCAGAGTGAGCCGTGCTCCTCTGCAAAGCAACCTAGGGGTGACTCATTTTATTGGCTTTATACCTTTGGTGCTAACTTGGGCTAACTGCCCCATATATATATATATATATATATATATATATATATATATATAGTTAATCCTTTTTGGTTGGAATACAAGATTGGCTTTCTCTAAAGTCATGGGGAGACGGAGTATCCGTGTGGCTACGTTAGCCACTATATCTGGGAACTTCTTAAAGAGTACCTTTACGGTGGAGACTGAAATGCCATCAAGACCTGGTGTCCTACTATTTTTCAGTCATATATCCACAGCAAGTACCTAGCCCGAGGTGTCCTCTGGAACATAGTCCTCAATCGCTCCTACTTTATACAGCGCTCTGTCCAAAGACGAATGTTGGGAGGAGAGCATGTGTGTTACCCAGTGACGTTCATTGGGGAGAAAGCTTGAGAGAGATTCCTGGCACGCTCGCGGAGCAGCTCCTAGGGCCGTTTTTATTACTGATCCTCTAGCTCTGATAAGAAAACCCTTTAGCAGCGTTCTTTGCTCCCAGCTATAGCTCTGCGCAAGCGAGTTCTTAGACGCTGAAATTTGCAGTATTGTTGTATGGCAGGAGCGTGGTCATCCGTGCTACTGCGCCTTGTGCTGGTGGCGCCAGCGTCCGTGGGCTCACGCAATCTCCTTGTTCCCCCAGTATTTTAATAAAGCCGGTCGGTAGCGCCCCGGTGTCATAGTCTAAACAATAGTCATCTCTCAGAGTTTCTTTGTCGAATAGTACGGTTTAGTTTAAAACTTAAAAACCTTCTCTTGTTTGCAGATTGTCAAGTTAATGCTATTCCACCGTAGTAGTAGATAGGGTCCATCCCTCCATAAAAGGCGATCATATTCTATTGCTAGCCATTTCACCAGCACTGCGCCTCTTCTGTTAGCGTTGGCTTACCCTTAGGTAGTTAAAACATCATTCTAAAAAAACTACTAATGGCAGCGAACAGTTCATAGCTGATTAATTTTTGTTCTCTAGCATGTCTTCCAGATATTCCAGCTTTTCGACGGGGCTGCTATAGAACAAGTAAAAACGACATATTCTGTCTATGTCAGTTTATATCAGAATAAGGATGATGCTTCACCTCTATTCGTGGCTCAGTAGCAGTTTAAGGTGCTTTGAATATTACTTTTGTGTTTTTGCGGTCGCCCGTCACACTTTTCGATACGTTTCTAGCAGCCAATTTAACGTTTGGCTATCTAATAAGGGAAAAAGCTGATTCTCTTCTTGACGCTATCGCTCACAGCATTGGGAGAGAGGCACTTTCTTCTGCAGCCCGTTGCTCTATCAGCGATGAACGTATGTCCCTCTTTAACCAGGATGTCTGGAAACCCTCGTCGCCCGCAGCAGGCGTGTTAAAAATGGGTTCTAAGGCTCTATCCTTTAGGGTTTCCGGGTGATATGTTGGGATGTGAGGTTGACTTGACGCGTGGGGACTGGGCCTAATTGGCGCCTGGCCTCTATTATTTTGGACCGGTAGTTTAGAATGGCAGAAAAGATGGCTGAGTGTTCGGCAACTACGCAGTTATAGCGCGAGGGTGCTAAACTCTCGTGCATACTTTTGAGTTGCGGCCTAGTCTACTGCACTTGTGCCAGCGCTTGGCTGCCAACTCAATGCATGCTAGTATGCGCGTACATTACTCTACTCTAAAATTGGACAAGATGCCTAAGTAAGTTGGATTTGTCCTATTGTGGTTTGTGGCGTCAGCTCAGCCGACGCCAGAGCCGACCATCGACCTCGGAACCCATTTTGAGGCATGTCAACGACAAGCGGGTCAGCAATGCCTATGATATGCCATAGGGCTTGCTCATTGCGTCATTCCTTTAAACACGCTCCTTACTATAAGCCTGCGCAGTTTTGATTCGGCAGGCCTATACACCCCGATTGGTCTCCGCTAAGAAAAACACCCCTTGCGGTATCAACAGCATCACACCGATCTTCTTCCTGATTTCCAGCTATTCCCGTCGCCATAGTTCTCAAAGTGACGAAGGAGCTCAGTGCGGCGCCTGGTCGCTTCGTATTTTTGGCCTCCACTATCTAGTCTTTAATGAGCCTGAGCGAGGTGTCGTTACTTAATGTTAGGCCCCGGAAGAAGACTTGCGATCTTCGTGAGAAGGTGGGCACATTACCCCTGTTAGTGCTAGACCCCGCTCCGCCATCTAGTCGGTCAATAGATTATCTTTGCCGGCTGTACGGCGTGATCTCCATGTTGTGTAAAAAAAGTTGAAATCTCCCGTAACTAAAACAGTGTAACCGGGGTGTCCTTGTAACGGTGTCACGAGCTCTTTAAGCAACTCATGGAATTCGTCTAGTGTTTTGTTGGGAGAAAAGTAGCATGAGTATGCTACTAAAGAAATATATGGGAAACTGACCTCTGCGAATCCTTGTCCGTGACCATGAAGCTGCATAGCCAGATAATTTTATTGACCGGCCCACCAAATTGAGGTGTCTACAGCGTTGTATTTTAAGTAGTTTAACGTAACTGCGTGCTATGAAGGCGTTCGGCTTAGGCAGAAAGTAAGAAAAGAAGATATCTCGCATTCTGCCAGTCTGATCGTCCGCCCTCGGCCGGTACCGTAATATTCTGGCGGGGGAATCTATGTTGGCGGGCGCTTGGTTGAGAATCCTGCTCAGCACTGCGTTCAAAATCAGCCACTTCTTTCTCGGCTGTTTCCGTTGTTTGTTTGCGGGTGTCCTGCACTTGTGTCCTATAAGCGGGATACGCCATGCTGTCGGCGGGATGGCCTTGTACGTCGTAGGCGAAGCATTGGATTCTCGTACTGTATGTTCTGTATAACCCCAGCGATGGCACATGCGTCTGACGGATTTTTCTGCCTTGCAGGAGTGGGCATTGTGACCAAGGTGTTGGCACTTAAAGCAGGTTGAAAGGCGCACTTATGCCTCCGAGCGACACGAAGTCCCTCCTGCAGAGATGTTCCGTTGGGTCTGCAGTTGGCGGGCAACCAGCGGAGAACTCCAGGTGGAGGAAATGTCTCGAACGCCGCCACTCTGGCGGGGCTAGCAAGAGAGTTTCCCTCTTTGCCGGCAATGCTAGAGCAGCCGCCCGGGACGGGAGCAGTCCTGTACGCTATTGAGGCTTGGGAGAGCCTAAATGATCCCTCCGAATCTCGGGGCGGCCAACGTCACCTCGTGGTTGGGATTATTGGGCCATCTCACAAAATGGACGAATTCTCACTCAGAGTTCATAGGAATGTCGTAGATCGGACGCTACAACTGGCAGCTCTTGCTGGCTCTATTTCGACCCCTCTGTTATATACCTCCCCCGAGCGCCGGGAGGAAAGCCTGCAGCGCGTCATCGCGGTGCTGGTAGCGAAGGCCACCCAGCCCGGTCTCATCGCTGTGTGCGAGGAGGGCTCTCCTGCTCTAGAGGCATCACCCCCGAACGACCTTGTGCCACTCCGTACCGTCCCGCCCTGACCGCCCAGACAACAGTCAGAATTCGTCAGTCATTTATGCATGCACTTAATCTTTACATCCCGCCGAAAAATCCGAATTACTCCGCAGCCACAGCTCGCATTGCCATACGTTTAGTGCCAAAATGATTGTCATGAAATGTGCGTCTGCCTGAATGTGTTAGTTTTGAGCGCTGTGAGTGGTCGTAGGGTATTGATTTTAAGGTATTTGGTGTGAAAGCTAATAGAGGAACTTCTATTTTGCGAATTCTGTTCTAAACAATAATGTCGCATCTTCAGACCTGCGTTATATGTTCTTTGAAGGAAGCAGAATTTTCTCACGAGAGCGACGGTGTGCGGCTAGTGTCTGTATAGGAGAACTTGTTGTCTCGCAATTGCACAATTTGTGCTCCTATGTCGAGCAAAAATACCAAATTGTCACAAATTGTAGTAATTTCAATCTTGCTCCGAAACAAAACTTCTCAGTGACCATGTTCCATTGGGAAAAAAATGCCTTAACGAGCTCTACAAATCCTTATATCGCTCTCGGGAACGTTCTATGAAACCCTATATATATATATATATTTAAGTGTAGCAAAATATACATGTGTGATATAAGAACATGTGCACAACCCGCTGAGGCATAACTCAAAGCGTTAGGTCCGGGCTTGGGCTGGTTCACCTAGTCAGGGTACCTATCACCGAAACGGCATTCCACCTCTGAACATCTCATTTTCTCTCGACATCCTTGAGCAGTTTCGTCGTGAGCAAATTAGGCCTCCCCAATGTCTCTAATGCAAAGGGTAGGGACAAGTGTGGGTAACCGACACGTGAATACTTTCTGCACTTCGCTGCTTCCGCTAGGGCTACCGCGCATCCAGGGCGGGCTGCGTCAGTACCGACCATTCACGGGGCTAAAGAGTCGGCTACGGTCGCGACCCACACTAGCATTTGACCCCGCTCGAAGGGAGTCAGGGTCATACCATCAGGTGTCCTTCCATCGTCTCTGACTAAGCCAGACGGTTCCAAATTGCATGGGTAGCCTGCCGATGGCAGTCCTCAGCTAAATGTCTCGTTCAAGGCTGAGTGGCGTGCGATTCGGCCTGAACTCTGGGGACAGGAAAGCTCATGATGACCTAGGGAGTCTACCTCGTCACCGTATCTGTACCGGTATGGAGAAACTAGCTCTGCTCCAAACCTCAACCCGATTAGTATTCGTGTAGACTCGTCGTCCAGGAGGGTACCCAGCTGAGGGCTCGGGAGAGAAGAAACTGCCAGTGACCTCGCTTTGTTGGTGGACGCAGTTGCTCGGTCCCATAAGCCATTCCATCGACCGTCGTTTGGCAGTTCTGACCACGCGCGCTGAATAGAATGGGTCTCCAGTAGAGACCCACAAAGTGCAATGGCGTCATCCTGAGTCCATTCAAGCGTAGCCAGGAAATTCGCAACCGCCTGGGGGTCCAGGATTGACTCAACGCCACTAGTCGCCAAATGCAAAGATGCAATGTGTGCTGCGACTGAAAGTGAAACTGCTTCAGGCAGGCCCAGTTCACTTCTGTCTGTCGAGCCCGGTGACGTGGTGGCTTAGGTCTGCGCCTCGCAACCGGATGAGACACATGGGTGCGCGGGTTCGAGCCCCACCGTTGCACATTTGTATTTATGGGGGTCCGTCTATGAAGCAATGTGAAAAACAGTTCCGTGGACGTTAAATCTTGGCTGAGGGTCAGCCCGAAAACTTTAGTTCACTTCTGGCTATACGCAAGGAGACCTGAACTAAGGGGTCGTTTCGCAGGTTAACTATAGATTCCAACGCGAGACCCAGCTTAAAGTTGATTTCCTTGATTTCCTCCAACTGGGACGGGAAGGCTGAGAAGTTGATTCCACTGAACGGGTAGTTTAGCCTCGACGCGGAGAAGCATGGGCGCAGAAGGTATAATCCCCGGTGAGCACCCAGCTAGGGATGGCGAATAAAACCGATCACTAGTCTTTTTGGTTTAATTTTCGGTCCAAAGTGGCAAGAGAACAGGGGTATCCCATGAAGATCTAGGTCGTCGCCTGCTACGCGGCCACCCGGAAGCAGATTCTATATAGCGGATATTTTAGCTGTACGTGAAGGATTGATATGAATCTCATACTTGCTTGGGTTCAGCTTCAACCCACTGCATGTGGCAAAACTTAATATCTTCTTTAAGTCCTCACAGACCGTACCAAGGTCACCCCAGATGACCCCGTCGTCCAAATAACAAAGGTTAAGTGGACTCTCAAGTGTGTTGACCAAGTTTTTAACGGCAAGACAAAACAGAGGGGGGGAGGGGTCTCCCTGCTGAACCTCTACAGCCGAAGGGAGCAGTGCCGAGAGTAAGTCCAAGTGCGGCGGAATACCGTAGGCCGATTTTACTTGGTGTTAAATGGCAGAAGTCTTGCTTTCAACCACTCTCAACAAATGATCCCTCCTGACGGTGTTGAACGCGTCCTTAAAGTCAAGTTTAACTAACACGGATGGATCGAGCCGAGAACCTTTAGAAGCCCTGGTAGCATGAATAATTATTTCAGCACCCCCTTTGGTGGAGAAACCCAAACCTCTCACTGCCAATTTTGCAGCGACTCTACGTAGTGCCGAAGAGCACACGGTAGGTCTGAACGAGCCGTCTTTCTTCTTCAGTGCAAACAGCCTCGCTCCAAAGATGAGGAAGCACTATCTTGGATGCGGATCTCCCCATCGCCGTAAGTCGATTACTTTTGCCTAGGCCCTTACTAAGTCTGTCGGATGAGCAGCCGAAAGTCGGTGAAAGAAGGTCCTGTAGGAGCCGAGGTTTTATAAAATCCAGGCCGGCGCTTGAGCTCTTTGATCCAATGATCCAACCGCATGGCGAACATCCTCAACCAACGTAGGTGAAGGTAAGAGTTGTGAGGGGGGAGAAGACGTCCAGCACAAGTCCGGTTGCGCGGGGGTGTTCTCCCGTAACGACGCTGAGGTGGCTGGTTCATCGACCATAACGTCGTCCGATAGAAGAATGCGGGCTGCTCCCGACACGTCCCCACCCGATAGCTTGGCCGACACAGCCCACGTACGTTGCACGCTTGTACACGACGGATGTTGTACGCTATAGCTGCTACTGTTGCTGCTGCTGTCTCTGCTACTCCTGCTGCTTCCGGCGCGGTCGCCGCCAGCCGGTCAACCTGGTCGGCCACAGAGCCTTAACGTTAGGCTAGTAGGCGGGATGGTGGTGGCGGTGGAGAAACGCACGCAGGGTTGGCCTGCCTGCCTGCCTGGGGTCTTTGGCCAGCTCTTTGGCATGCTTGCAGAGCCTACAGACACAGATCACCGATTGACGTCTAGCTCCTATGGTCAATCGGCCATCATTGACCAACCGACTTAGGGACCGACCAATCAACCTGTCTGTTTGATTATATATATATATATATATACGTTAATTTTTAGTATCCAAAAGCAGGGTACTTTTGCTAATATCTAACTTAACAATACACTAACTAGAACTAATAGGTGCAGCCCTAGGCAAGTTTATGCTAGAAAATGAAATAACATTTAGAGACACGGATTCATATGACCACACTCTGGACCGATAACGTCTCCGCCCTGAGGTCGATTCAAGATTGTCCTGAAACTGGAACAACTTGTGGCATCTGCACACTGGTCAAATTCCCTATTGAATAGACACCTGCACCAAAAACGATTAAACTCAGGCGCTCTAAATATTGCACTGCTCAACTTACGAGCAAAGTATTTCCTCATATACTCAGGCAAACAGCAAATAACGGCCCATCCAGATGCAGCACGCTTTCGCGTTCAACCAAGTAGCGAATAACCATAGTCTGCAATCTGTACAGCACGTTCCTCACTTTTCATACACACTGGAACCCATTTTGCTGGTCTAATACACTCCCGCAACTATCGCAATGAGAAACACAAAAGCTATATAGCTTTTTGTCTGTACAATAACAATGGCGGTGCCCCTCGAATTGGTCGCAGATTTATTTACAGACGTATTCCTACCAGCGCTAAGGCTTATATTAGGTCACAGGAGCAATACTCAATCAAGCCGAGCGAAAAACAGCATCACGTGACAACTCATCACGCCCAACGCGCCCCAACACGGAGTGTGGTGGGAAAGGATGACCTAAAAAAGAAAACGTACCCTACGAAAAATGTTTGGCTATACGGTATATCCAGCACTCAGCGAACATACAACAATATCTACAGAGAGAAAAATAAAATGAACGCCTTAATTTATTAGGAGGCTAGGGCACAGTGAAAGCAAAGTCGCCTTATTGTACGATTCTCTGACCGCACGTCAGACAACATATTATTGGCCTGGCAAATCATTTTGTTAAAACATATTTAGCTTTGTCGATTGTTCATAGCATATTTGAGAAAATGATCGATAAGATTACGACTGACGAGTTGCGACAGTATTTGTGCGTCGTTCTTCTTAAATGAAGTTGACAGCGATGGAAGGCCTACAGCATTCGGTCTATTATCACAAATCCTAGAGCGCCTTTTTAGGAATCTTCTCTGAATGCCCAAAATAATACCTATATATACGGATATAGTAATCTTTAGTTGTAGCCTTTTCAGAGTGAAACAAGCAATGGATCGGCTAGTCATATTCATGGATGAAAAGGGCCAAAAGTTTAATTGAGAAAAGACAGTAGCTATAAAATTCCGAAGGGGCAGCCGTCTGGCCAGGCGTAACGTGCTTCAAACCAGGGGAAATTAATTAAAATTTGTAAATAAATTCACATATTCAGAGCTCACCTTATTAACAAGGGACAGGAGTTTTCGATCACACATCTAGTTAGGAAGGCCACTATCGCAGCCGCGGCAATTAAATGCCCACATATGCTTTCGGTCGATGCAGCAGTAGCTCTTTTTGGGATGCAGATAGCACCCATCGCCACATATGATATTTTACTAATATGGGATAAGGTGGGAGTAGACGAATTGCGTTTAATTAATGGGGTAAGGTTTTTCTTTCTAAAGAGGGTTTGCGCTCTCAAATACATGCAGAAATAGGGTGGTCCACGTGCTAGAAGGTGGCTCACTGCTGACAGAGAAGCTGCAAAAACGATGGAATCTAAAGAAAACGCGCGCCTTTGACGTTTATATGCGAAACTGGCAAACCAAAATTAGACATCGGAATTTATGGGACAGCAGCAATGAGAAGCACTCGGTGGAGGGCTAGCGGGTGAAAGATCGGCATTTAACAACGGCCTTTGCAGCCCACGGATTTCATTACGTTATATGCAACGTGGAGGGCTTCCATGAACTACAAGACGAATGTCGATGCAAAGAATGCTGGAGTAAATGTGATAAATACCACGCCACGGTTTGTCTGGCGGTTCGGTCCATAGCAAAACGCTAGATCGATTGTTGTGTCGAAACACTGTGATGTAACATAAACACACTTACCCAGCCCGGGTGTTAATAAATAAATAATTATAATAATATTACCTATGTATATGCACAAGTATGGGCTCCACACTGGTGAGCAATATAAAAGTCTAGCTAACACGATTGCTTTGTTGAGACAAATACACACATCTGGGTCCTTGATGATGAAATAACGGAATAGCCTGTGCACAGGCTATTCCGCATGTGTGTTTTGCTGTACATGGCTTCCACATGAAGATCTGTATTCGAGAGAAGTCCCATTCTTTCTGCCAAGAGTCCAAAGTAGTTAATCTAGCCCGTGTGGGGCCTGGATCACCGTCCAGCGCTCGTTCTGCTCGCTCCACGGTCAGCCCTCGTCATGAGGCAGGTGTTAGTGGGTTTGTGAGTCCCACACTAGTCACTGGCTGTGGTGACGCATGTACATCACGATTCCCGTAATCCCCCATTTTAATGCTGAGAGGTTTCAGCATAAAAAAAGATAGGTAGGGCATACCCTTAATCCAGAAATGTCCAATAGGCGTTTCGTGTGCTGTTTTTAAAATGCGCCCTGTCGAACGTGTTGTGTAGTTGTTGAGACCAGTAATCGGTCTCGTAAGTAAGAAGTCTTGTTTTCGCAAGATCTTTTTTGAAGTGCTCGGTAGTTAGCATTCATTGGACCCCAGTGTGCGTGGAGTGTTGTGGTGCTGTCAGACGGAGTCTGGGGATAAATGTTTGGAGGCAGGGGATGTCCAGACCGCCGTGTGCTGTGTGCGTGTACAGAAAGGCGTTCGGCACCGAGTTTTCGAGCTTAAGTCATTTCGACTAAACAACCCTTTTGATCTTTTTATCTAGGTCGCTAAGGAGTGCGTGAGATAGTCTGGGACCGGAGACCAGTTTATACAGGAGGCGGGGAATGAGAAAGTCTTTCAAAAATATGAGTCTTTGGTGGGGTTTAAGGGGAGCTATCGTGAGTCTGTTGAGTAAATTAAGGAGTATATTCTTGGTGGAGTCAACTCTGCCATTGATGTCAAAGTCGACTCCCAGATATCTCCATCAATCGCTCATGTCTTTAGCTGGCAATTGTTGATCTCCAACGTTAAACTCTGGTACGGTATTAATAAAACCTTTACCTTCCTTCCTAATAAATAGGTGGGAGATAGTAAATATTTTATTAGTATTAATTTCAAGGCCTTGGGATTTCAAAAGGGGGTCCGCAATATTAAAGAGCCGTTGGAGAGTAGATTTCGTGGAGGCTAGGAGGATGAGATCATCTGCAAAGGCTAAGCCTGTAAGGCGGAAGTCATCAGTAGGTTGGTACCCGATATTAGTTTTGTCTAATTTTGAAAGAATGTCGTCGAGAACTAGATTAAATAAAAGGAGGGACAGAGGATCTCCCTGCCTAACACCCCTAGCTGGCCGAAATGTGCGACATTCTTGTCAAAATTCTATGAGAGCTTTCGATGAGAGGTACAAGCGTTCGATATAATTAATGAATACCTCCGAGTATCCACGAGTCCGGAGTGACCACAGGACGGAGTCATGACTCACCATGTCGAACGCCTTACTTATATCGCTAATTAATAGTATGTTAAGAAGACAACAGACTACTTCTAACGGGAGTTTACGGACGGACGAAAGACAAATCCCGTCCAAGTCTAGTGCTTTAGAAGGTCCGCGGAGAGCTACGTGGGTTTTCTTAAGGTTTATATATATATATATATATATATACAGGTAGTTCCATAAGTTCTTAGAATGAAAACCAAGAATTTTCCAAATCATGTTTTTAAATTTATCTTATTCGATATACTCCCCGAGATGCTCAATACACTTTTCCCACCAAGATTTCAGAGCTTTTATACCTCTTAAGTAGAATTCCGCGTCTTTAGACTGAAAATAGGCATTGACAGCAGCCTTAACCTCTTCATTGCTGGAAAAACGCTTTCCACCGAGACTATTCTTCAAATGTTCGAAGAGGAAATAATCAGAGGGGGCCAGGTCTGGAGAATAGGAAGGTTGTTCAATAAGTTCGAACCTCAGTTGGGCCAGTTTTGCGGATGCTTGCCGGGACTTGTGTGCAGGAGCATTGTCCTGGTGAAACAGGACAACCTTCTTCTGCAAAGCGGGCCGTTTCACGATGAGTTCTTGCTAAAGGCAGTCCAACAGTCTTGCATAATATTCTCCTGTGATCGTTTTACCGCTCTCAAGGTAGTCGACCAGCATTATTCTACGTTGGTCTTAAAAAACTGTAGCCATCACCTTTCCGGTCAATGCCGTTGTCCGCACCCTCTTCGGAGGTCCTTCATCAGGTGCACACCATTGGCAACATGCTTCTTGGGTCTCGGGAGTGTAGTGATGGACCCAGCTTTTATCGACGGTCATGAATCTGCGCCAAAAATCCGATGGATTGTTCGACATCTTGGCCAAATTTCTCTGTGAAGCGAAAACAGGCGCGTTTTTTTGGCCTTGGTTGAGCAAAGGCGGCAGCCATTTTTCTCTGAGCTCTTTCATCTTCAAGTTTTCGTATAGGATAAAATGCACACTACCTAAACTAATTCCTAATGCCTCCCCTATCTCCTTAATGTTCATTCGCTTATCTGTGCCAACGATGTTTCACACTTTCTCTATGTTTTCCTCATCAGTTGCCGTTTTTTGGCCTCCTGGACATAGTTGATTCTCGATGCTCTGCGACCTCTTTTTAACACATTAATCCAGTTGGAAACAGTAGCAAAACATGGCGCAGAGTCACTGTACGTCTCGTCCAACCCAATTTTTACTTGGGTCGCATTCCAACCTTTGAAATAAAAATGCTTGATAACCACTCGAAACTCTTTTTTCTTCATTTGTAAAAATCACGCCGATACGTTGCACGGGAAAAGCTATCAAACGAAATCGCAACGGCCAATCACCATAATATTTTGAGTGCTAGCAGTCGAAAAGTTGCAGTTCCTAATAGCGGTGGAAGCGCGCCAAAATTCGAATTCTAAAAAGCTCATTCTAAGAACTTATTGAACTACCTGTACAGAGAGAGAGGTGCTTAATGATAAAAATCCTAGTTTTTCAAAATCTAGGTGGGATACCATCAGGTGTGTGGCTGCATTTCAGGCGTAAATGTTGCGTGTAGATATAATATTCGTTAACATCGATAAGCGAGTCCCGATAGATCGTCGAATTATGAAATGTCGGCATGGGTGAGGCGGAGGTTACTGAAGGTTACAATGATGAATAAAGATGAGAAACGCGGCGTTAGTAGTTCAACCTTCTCTTCATCTGTCGATGCCGAGTGCGAGATTGATTCCAGGGCTGGTGATAACTCGTTGCTGGTTAGGCGCGAGTTGGCCTGGCGGAAAAGGGTTCCGCCGTTTATGCTCATGCCAGAAACGCTTTATTGTATTAATACATTTTCGATGATTCCATGCAGTGGAAACAAGGCCTTAGGCACGAAGAGATAAGTCGTTTGTGCCGGGCTACATATGAGTACAGCATCTCGCGCTTCTTGTCGACCACATTGGAAGTGAAAACTTCGGTCAGAACGCGTGAACTTGTCGTACATCTTGTTAACATAGTAGCAGTCCAAATAACACCTTTCAGTTCATCAGATTGAGGTGGTTGGCCATTGCCTCGATGTTAATTTGTTAAAATTTTGACCCACACAGCAATCGAACTGCTTTAGTGACGTTAATTTTGAGACCGAACGAGAAGTGCTTGAGATCACAGCTGACAATTGAATTGCGGATTTCAATGATGTTGATCGTGAAGCTGGAGTTGCAGATTGTGGAGCTGGAGTGATGTGTGAGGTCGTCGATAAGTTTGAGAACACACACATTGTTTATTTTTATTTCGCAATAACTTTGCGTTTCAAGTTTAAGTACATAATTATAATATAATCGTCAATATATACAATTTGAACACTTCAGTGACAGTCCCACCGGTCAAAAAAGTGTAAAGATCGCTGACGCAGCTTGCGGCTTTGTATTTAGCGCACATCTGCGAGTAGAACCGGCAACGACATTGATCGCTATTAGTTGGATTAAATAAATGCTATAATTGATGAAACGAGCTCCCATTGACTTAGCAGTGGAGATTTCCGCAGTAGCCTAGTCCATTCGAGGTAGAGTCAAGTCACTATTGTGGTCACGGATCTGCTAAACTCACCGTAGAAGTTGATAACGTCGCAGCATTTGTTAATCTGTTGCAGGCGACAAAGACGATCACAGGAATTCGATGCATAAAAACAGCAGAGGCGAACCTTGTTGCGCGGAGTAAGTAGATCAACTGCGATGTGTTGACTGGATATGCCACGTGATGCTGGTATAACATTTAGTCGAGCTGAGACTAAATTCACACACCACACTTTGTGTGCCTCCATGTGTTTTGAACGCAAATAAACGGAACTTTATGGAGTCCTTGACAAACGCGTGTTCTCGGTTGTACTTTCGATATATGTGTATATAAATATATATATATATATATACGCATACATATAAATATATTCTGTCTCTATATGTGTCACCAGAGTGCGCAGTATATGACCAAAATACGACGGTTTAGTTGATTTGTCCAGGAGGTTATCTGGGACGCATTCTCTGCGTATATCTGTGTGTTCTTGTTTCTCACATCGGTTTCGTCTCCGAGCGAAACGGAGAACAACAAAAACAACTATGTGATTTGGGACACGAAAAATATCTATTACAAATCTTATTTTTGCTGCTGTTGTTGTCAGAGAGGTAGAAGTCTCGGTTGTTTCTGTCCTGATATAGTACGCTAGTTTATTGTTGTTGTTGCTGTTGTTGTTTATTGTTGTTGTCGTTGTTGTTGTTTATTGTTGTTGTCGTTGTTGTTATTGTTGTTGTTGTTGTTGTTGTTGTTGTTGTTGTTGTTGTTGTTGTTGTTGTTGTTGTTGTTGTTGTTGTTGTTGTTGTTGTTGTTGTTGTTGTTGTTGTTGTTGTTGTTGTTGTTGTTGTTGTTGTTGTTGTTGTTATTATTTTTGTTGTTGTTGTTGTTCTTGTCGTTGTTGTTGTTATAATTATTATTTGTATTATTATTATTAGTATTGTTTTTACCATTATTGTTGTTGTGGTTGTTCGTTGTCGTCGTTGTTGTTTGTTATTATCATTGTTGTTGCCGTCGCTGTTGTAGTTGTTGTTGATGCCATAATTGTTATCGCCGTTGTTGTTGTGACCATTGTTTTTGTATTGTGTATTGTATTGTCATAATTGTTATGGTTGTTGCTGTTGTTGTTTGTCGTTGTCACCATTGTATTGTTGTTGTTGTCGTCGTATTTGTTGTTAATACTGTTGTTGATGCTGATGATGTTGTTGCCGTTGTTATTGTTATTGTTGTCTGTTGTTGTTAGCATTGTTGTTTGTGTTATTGTTTGTTGTTGCTGTCATTATTGTTGTTGTTACCATAATTGTTGTTATCTTTGTTGTTGCTGTCATTATTGTTGTTTTTACCAATATTGTTGTTTTCTTTGTTGTTGTTGCTGCTGTTGTTATTGTTGTTGTCGTTATTTGTGGTTGTTACCATTTGTGTTGTTGTTTGTTGTTGTTGTGGTTGTTGTTGTTTGTTATTTGTTTTATTATTGTTGTTGTTTGTTGTTTGTTTTATTGTTGTCGTATTTATTGTTCTTTGTTTTCATGTCACCATTGTTGTTTTTATTGCTATTATAGATTGGAATGAAAGATAGCTTGGCATTAGGAGTCGTGGGTTTGAATCCGGCACAACGCATTGCAAAGCTTTCTCCTAGGGTTTTTCCAATTCAAGCCAAGGTTTCCACCCGGAATTCCCTGTCTGGCTCTTGGTCGCGGATAGGGTCTTTTTATATGTTATGTTTCCGTTTCCATTTTATTTTGACTACTTCCAAAGTCAAAAGCCCGTTTTTTCCCCAACACTTTTGCCCCAGTGTTTGGAACATACAAAGAAGCGTACTTTCGAATGCGTTGTTTCGGTACATGCTCGCCTCCGCCAAAGCTACGGCGTAGGCAGTCTCGGCTGCACCGTGTCTGACCATAGAGGATGCCGGGGAATCAGTTACGAGCACGCCCCAAATTAGGGCCCCACCATTCTTGAATGCGGCCAGAGTCATATCGACTGGCCTTTTGAGCATTTCATTCTCCACCATAACTTATTCAATGTTCTTTGCAAAAGACAGCGCGAGCTTTACTGTTATTTTTAGCTACTTTGTACTTGGCCATTAGAAATCCTATCTCAATTTACTAAAATATTTAAGTCGTCTGCGTGGAAAGTCTTTAGTTCTCAAAAAGAGTTCTCAAGTTAACTGTAATAGGAGCAGACTAGCGCATGACATGCTAGAGGAAATAGCAAAGTAAAGTTTTCGGGCTGACCCCCAGCCAAGATTTAACGTCCACGGAACTGTTTTTCACATTGCTTCATAGACGGACCCCCATAAATACAAATGTGCAACGGTGGGGCTCGAACCCGCGCACCTACATGTCTCCTCCGGTTGCGAGGCGCAGACTTTAGCCACCACGCCACCGGGCTCGACAGAGGAAATAGCAGTTAGACGCAACGCAAGCCTCGTTTCTATCAGTGAACCAAATAAAAGTAGAGCAAGCACACGGGCAGGTTGGTACAATGATCTAACGCTTAGCGCTGCTATCGTTAACACCGGCTCCCTACCAATAACCAAACACGGAAAAGGAGCCGGATACGTGTGGGTGGACGTAGCCAACAAGTGGAGACTGTACTCATGCTACATCAGCCCGAACTGCTCACAGGAGGAATATGAAAGGTTTCTTACTGAACTCGGAGACTCAGTACGCGACCATTAAAGGATTGGGAACCCTGATCACGGGCGACTTTAATGCAGCAAGTGAATCATGGGGATCAAAGAAAACGGAAACAAGAAGAAGAACCTTACTCGATTGAGCAGCTAGTCATGACATATACGTACAGAACAAAGGCATGGAACCTACTTTTCACAGGGCAGGCCAATACTCTCATATTAACTTAACGCTTTGCGATGACACGCTGACTTATAAAATAACGGGTTGGAAAGTCCTCACTGAAGAAGCAAACCTAACGGCATGTGCTCGAGCTGCGAAGCCCATACATCCAAAGCGGGCAAACTTACAGCCAAACTACTGGTGGAACACGACCATTGCGCAAAAGAGGTCTGACTGCAACAGAGCAAGGCGTAAACTAAAAAACCCACACAAGACCCTAGAGAATGAAGCTCAAGCTTTGGTTAACTATCGAAAATGTAGAGCTACATTGAAGCAAGCAATTATTGAGAGCAAGACAAATAGATGGCGCAACCCTCTCAAGGAAATTGATAGCGATCCTTGGGGAAAGCCCTACAAGATAATAAACGGGAGTAACGCACGAAAGCTTAGGGCTGTGCTCACAAAGGAGCAAATCAGCCAGGCTTTGAACAAACTCTTCCCAAAACACGCTCGCTTTGAAAGGGAGCAATATAACACGCCAGAGGCACCCACAGGAGAAGGGAACGAGCCCCCGGCGATATCGGTAGCAGAGGTACTCAAGTCTGCGGCGAGACTTAAGCCGGGAAAGGCTCCAGGACCAGACGGCATCTCGTCCCTGGCAGTCAAAGTACTATTTAAGGAGTATCCAATTCTGGTTGCACAGGTATTCACTACAGCGACCAGAAAGGGAACAATACCTGCAAACTGAAAACAAGCTGAGGTTGTCCTTATCCCAATGACAACGGAGGATTCAGGCCTATCTGCCTACTGAATACCCTGGCGAAAGGGTACGAGGCAATCATTGAAGAAAGGCTCAGGTCCTTTGTAGAGAAAAACGGACTCCTTTCGGACTCCCAATATATATTCAGAAAAAAACGGTTAGTTCTCACTGCTGTCCATCAAGTTACGAACAAGGCTGACCTTTTACATAGTTCAACCATATGCACCAGAAAACTGTTCCTGGCAATACTTCTAGATATCAGGAACGCCTTTAACAGCCTCCCGTGGAGGACAATACTGAACACGCTAGTGTTTTTTTTTTTTTTTTTTCTAGAAAGAAAGTCCCACATTATCTTGTCAAGGTCATCTCAGGATACCTGGAGGACCGAACTGTTTTCAACGGTGAAGTGGAATTATCAATGACAGCAAGAGTACCACAGGGCTCGATCTTGGAACCTAGGATACGATGGCGTACTCTGCCAGGATAACATTCCTCAAGGAGTAGAGATGATCGCGTACGCGGATGATCTGGCTATCACAGTTCAGGCAAAGACTGCAGAAGAATTGGAACTTAACGCTAATAAAACACTAGAGTCTACGAGGAGATGGATGGACGAAGCCGGCTTAGCAATCGCTCCGGAGAAAAACGAGGCTATACTGCTAACAGGACGGAAGAAGGTGAGTCCCATCAGACTTTGCCTGGCAGGACAGCAAATAAAGCAGGTCAAGGAGGCTTGGTACTTGGGGATATGCTTGAACAAGAGCCTGACGGGCCTCAGCCACCTGAAGATAACTTCGGCAAAGGCGGCCAAGGCGTCTAATGCAATTGCAAGAATTCTACCAAGCATTCACGGACCAAGAGAATGCAGGCGTAGATTGCTGATGTCAGTGGCTGAATCTATAGCGCTATTCGGGTCCCCAGTCTGGCTCAAGGTTTCTTTGAAAACAAAGAAAGCGAGAGGGATCCTTGGAAGCACTCAGAGAGTGGCGGCTCTCAGGATTATCCAGGCGTATCGCACTGTTAGCACAAACTCTGCTCTCGTGCTGGCCGGAGCTCTTCCCTGAGACCTAAAGGTGGAGGAAAGACAAAAACTCTGGGACAACAGCTCGAGCAGCAGTAGGAAAGTAGAGAGAGAGAAGTCAATGGAAGCATGCCAAGCCAAATGGGACTCCATTCCTTCTGGAGCACCGGGGCACACTCTTCGATCCCTCATCCCAAACATCAAAGAATGGATTGAGCGGCCGGGGGGAGAACTTCAGACATACCTCTTTCGAATTGGAAAAGCTCCCTTATCGAGCTGCGTTTATTGCCAAGAAGGAACGGAAGATGACTCTACCCACACTCTTCTAAAGTGCCAGGCACTGGAACAGGCTAGAGCCACAGCAATTGCAAAACTCAGGAACAAATGGACCAATGAGGGAGACGAAAGAGGATCAAATATTCCAGATCCCCCCAGAGGAACCCTTAAGGAGTTCGTAGACGACATATGCGGCACGACTTCTGGGTGGAAGCTAGGTGCAGCTATGGCTACGGAGGTAATGAAAGAGAAAGGAACCTTGGGAAAACTCAGGAGAGCAAGATTTGCGTCTACTGCACTAGAAAATCACGTTAGTCCGAATGATGCGGCTTTGCAGGTGTTAGTACAAAACACGTCGAACGTTGGGGAAACCCGTGAGTGACCCCGGCCAAATGATCCGAGTGGCAGTCGCCACTTCTCCTGATGGCCCATAGTACTGTTCTATGGAGATCTGGGCCATCAGAAAGTGAAGCTTAAGTGCGTTTAGTGTGTATGGGTCTCAGCGGGCTAACACCCATCCGCTGGGGTCGAGTCCCACACTACTCGAATGGAAAGTGGGACCTTCTCATTTTCTGCTCGTAGCAATAGAAAGTAAAAGTATTTAACCATCCTCCATTAAAAAAAAAGTTCTCAAAATACGTCACATAAAAAATAAATAGAAACGGACTCAGTATATCACACTGTGTTACCAATCTAAGTAATTGCGTGAGCCTCGTTTATATTTGTGATATGCTGGCCGGAAAAAAGATCTCGCGAGGGTGAATGAGATTATACGTTCAGTCTAAAAAGCTAAAATATTTATGGAGGGTTAGTAAAACACCATTTATCGGAACTAAATGTTGTTATAAAATAAATAGAAGCTGTTTAAGTTATCCCTTGTTCTTACGGATCTAGGCTCTTGTTCCTGTACATTTCTGAGCACTCCTGTAGCCGAGTGCCCTAGGAGCAAACCGTTATAATTTGGTAACACGGCTTCACGATCTTTGCTGAATTGGTAGAAATTGATTTGGAAAAGCACCTAACCCGAGACAAGTGTTGTAGATTAATATAAAAATAGAAGTAGTAGAAGAGGCGGGTTTTCGTGTTTATAAACGATTTGTTTACACCGGGCATACCATCTATTTTGTCATCATTGCTTGGAGTAATTCTTTATTACTATTTAGCGGCAACTCCATCGTTCCAGAAAAAAAAGAAAAACGCAAATAAAAAAGAAACTACATAAAAAAATCCAATGCAAGTGATTTGACGGAGAAGGTTTTCTATTCTGACAATAATCCACAAGTTTTGTCAACGCTTGGGGAAGGCGCTATTATTATTATTATTATTAAAAGGACCGAGAATTACCTTACTAATCCAGAAAACTACTGAGATATAGCACCGCTTAATGCATGTTACAAGATTTCTACATCGGTATTTTAAAAAAATGTTATAAAGCCTTGTTACCAGAATAAAATGTGTGTTTCCAGAGCGCTCAGTAAAAAAACGTACTCACAGATGTACTAGAACACTAAAGAAGTAAAATTAAGAAATAACTTACACAGGTTATATTGAAAATAACATAGTTGTTGGTGTGTACAGTTGAGGTCTATATAGTAGTTGAACAGTAAAATTCATTCAGGATCTGGCCAGAAGAATGGTAGCAACGACGGGGGACCAGCATGAGGGAGAATATCTGCGACAGCTTCTGTCTCTCGCGGTGTGTAGAGGCTATGCCGTTTCTATAATCGGCGCCATGGGATGAGCAGCTAAATAGCACTTGCTTGAATCGACGCGGCATGTTTGCATCTCACAACTGTACGCTGATAACACAACTACGAATTAAATAAATTATATATATATATATATATATATATATATATATATATATATATATATATATATGAAAGTAAGTTCACACAACTCTGCTCCACCGACATTATTTTCATTTTCCACAAGGCTTTTGGCAGGCCACGCCACTAATGTTAGCTAACCCTATAAATAGGTGCACTTCAATCCAATATATATATATACATGTATATATATATATATATATATATATATATATATATATATATATATATATATATATATATATATATATATATATATATATATATATATATATATATATATATATACATGTATATATATATATATATACATGTATATATATATATATAGTTTTTACCTCATCAAGTAAATTTGTACTTGAACACGGGAGAGAACAAGTATTTTTTGAGGACTTTGTGTGATTAAAGACTGCGCTTACAAAATGTATGCTACAAGCACATCAAAATAACGGAGAAAAGCAAAACATCTTGCTTATAGTTTAACGAATAAATGTTGTTTTTAAATATCATTCCTTTTTTATTTGCTTTTATATTAGATTTGATGCTTACAAATGATGTTTATAATCAGTCACAACACGAAATGCTCTGTTTTCCTTTTAGATAGGTGGAGAACGGCACGGCAACAAAGCTTACGGTCTTACGCAAAACAAGATAGCATGGGTGCCATCCGTTTTTCTGTATTACCACCGACTGTTTGAGAGGGGCACAATGACGATTGAGTATGCACGTTTTTTGACAAGTGTAATATTTGTAGATGCCATGTGAAAGCAAGTGGGCATGTAAGTTAAAGCAACATTATTTCAAGCACTCGCTGACTAGATGGTTTTCTTTTTATGATACAGTTTATTTTACTCCCATATATATGTATATATATATATATATATATATATATATATATATATATATATATATATATATATATATATATATGTATATGTATATATAGGTATAAAGTCTATTTTCCGTATAATACATTAGGTATATGTTACACACATCAACTAGCTATGTATATATATATATATATACATACATACATATCGGTGAACGGAAAACACAACCATTTACCCGAGCTAATAACTGCAGTACAAATCTACTCACTGAAACTGTATGTTTTCGTTTCGAAACCTGGTACTCACGATACTAAAAACTTGTTACTGGACATTTTAAAGCATTGTTTATATATGTATAAGCGGCTAGTTGTTTTTGCCTAGCGTTCTCTGGTCTTCTGGGTCTTGACCTTGGCTACGAGGAGGCGAGCCACAAAGACAGTCGGAGAGAGAGAGAGAGAGCGGACCAAACAACATTATCGCAACAGAAAATAGAAACTTATTCATATATTCACGGTTAAATTATTACCTGATAGCTGACTGATGTGCCCTTGCCAACAATGTGCAACTTAGCTCAGTCATATCGAACCTATGGCAGACGAGCGGCGCAGGTTCGTACCTGAATCTCGTTGAGACAAACTGCCATTTTGTAAAAGAAACAAGCGGTAACAGCAATACTGGGGGGATGGTAATACACAATGTTCTTTATTGAGGCATCTGTGTCTTCTTTCCGTTTGTGCTTTATATACTGTACCATAGTGTAACAGTCTGTTTTCTCTGCATACGAATTACTATTCTACAGACCGAATGATTACTAAGAGAACGACGTTAACGGCTTCTCTTGAAGCAAGAACGACGGGACTCGTGTTTTTTTTGCGTAGAAAACCAATCGACGATGATAGACTACTCTCTAGCGTAGAAAACCAACCGACGCAATATTGGAGGTGCGTGTAATTCGCCCTTATTATGCGACATCTTCGACAAAATTGTTTTACAACATTTAGTAGAGAACGCTTGCATGTATGTGCGTAGACATATCTACAACTGTGCCGAGCCCGGTGACGTGGTGCATTCCCCCCTGCGCCTCGCAACCGGAGAAGACACATAGGTGCGCGGGTTCGAGCCCCACCGTTGCACATTTGTATGTATGGGGGTCCGTCTATGAAGCATTGCGAAAAGCAGTCCCGTGAACGTTAGATCTTGGCTGAGGTTCCGCCCAAAAGGTATTCTTTATATCTGGAACTATGGCTTTGTTGCGTTCTGTGTGTCCGTATGTGTCGCGAAAATCTAACTTATGATACTATACAGACTGTTTGACGACCTATCACTTATCGGAAACGGCTGAGCAAATGCAACAAAACAAATGACTATGAAGATAAATCTGGACATATTTTTGTTAAAATGCTATACGATTACGTTGAAATGTATCTTCGGGAATTATTCGAAATCACATAGCTTAAGCATTCTGAAAATAAACGCTCATTTATAGCCTCTTTGATTTAGGCAGCCTACAGAATATTTTGCTTTTGCCTATGTTTCTGCACCTTGGTATTGGTTTTGCTTTGGGAATAAATATTTGGTGCCTTGATATCATTTTTCGTCGCGTGTCTGAGGTAGACGGGCTTCTGCAACATATGGCGCCTATTGAGACCTCAATTTTCAAGTGCGTCAGCAAGTCAAGTTTCAAGTGGCCGCTTACTATAATTGTATGTCGTCTGAAGGACTGTTATTATATACATTTTTTTTAAAATTATTATTATTATTATTATTATTATTATTATTATTATTATTATTATTATTATTATTATTATTATTATTACTATTATTATTATTACTACTATTATTATTATAGCCGTCAGTAGCCCTTACTTACCGACATACTGAAATTGCTCAATCCACCCGGGTCAAGATGCTAGGCGGCTTCTCCAATCTCAACCTACTTTCATTCTGAATTAATCTACAACTTTATCGTTAAAATAGTGCGTGCCATGGCATACATTTACATTGATTGAATTAAGAAACGTTTCACGGCAACTGCCGTCTTTTCCAGCCTGCTCTTTGCTGCAGGCGTCACGTTATTTACGTGTTTATGTTCCGTCACCTTTCGCGCACGAGTTTCTGGTAGTAAAATAACGACGCGTAACAGAATTGAAGCTCAATCAATTTTTGGCTTTATTTACAGTCGTTTTTTAATCCCTCAAATACAATAGATAGCAAGAATAGAATCTGTTGCTCTCTGTCAACGGCAGATCAACGGCCGTACCTTCGTCGAATTGAATGCAGTTCGCAGAGACAACACTGCGCGGTATTTGTATGGACACAGGCCGCTTCATACCGGTACACTGTTCAGCCACATATACATCAGTTAGACGTTAAGTTCATGTGACTTAGTAGCCTCTCACATATATATGTATACACATATATGAATCTATATATGTATGCATCTATATAGGCTGCACTAAAAGCCTGCCTTGCAGTTCGTTTTCGTACGACGATCGGTTTGAAAGTTCATAAAGACGAAAAAGTTAAAGCAGCATAGAAACATAGATAAAACGTAATTATACAGTAAATGCAAAGACAAGAAAGTGAATGTAAACAATGCAGGCTACCACGTATATATACATATGCATATATATATACGTGTATATATGAATATTGCCTATATCTGGCCAATGCGAATCGAAACAAATGGTGTATTTACCATTTGTTTCAATGAACGTTGGAACTCTAGGCGCATTTCATCGTATATATATATAGAGAAAATAAGTTTAACCTTCGTAGCGTTTTAGTTCTTTTTGTGAGTTTCATTCCAATTTGACTGCAATGATGTTGAACTCAACCGCGCCGTTTTCGTGAGGTCTCGTTTCGGGCATTTCGGTATGCCTACAGCTCGCGCACTTTCCTAGACGTGTGTTTGTCTGTATGTAGTGGAAATGAACCAATCGGCTTATGTCCTTAGCGAATAAGGTATTATTACTCTTATCGCGTACATCATAAAGGACGATCTCCCTATCGGTTAGACTCAGGATTCCTCTCTGCGACAACAGCATGCATTTATATTCCAATTTAACAAATCGTTTTTATTATTATTATTATTATTATTATTATTATTATTATTATTATTATTATTATTATTATTATTATTATTATTTTATTATTATTACTATTATTATTATTATTATTATTATTATTATTATTATTATTATTATTATTATTATTATTATTATTATTATTATTTTATATCAATTTGATATATTGCTTTGAATTATCTTCTTTTTGATGCAGTTGTCAATGAATTGTTTTTGGTTTATTCTATTAAAACTCATGCATGCTGCTGCTGCCGCTGCTGCTCATTTGTCTTACTTATTGAATGTTCTATATATATATATATATTTATATCGGCCTCGCTTTTAAATGCTGACATAAGAGCCATCGTGCGGCTTTGTGGTTGGTCGTCAAATTTAATGCTCTCACGTAATGCTCACGAAGATTTTTTGTGCTCACTGAACGGAATTTTGACCGCGTTCTTGCGTTCAATTCTGCACGCAATGACGTTCGTTCAAATTCGTTGAACGTGAATTCTGCTCGTCGGCTCTGTAACGATTCTGTGTTAATGTTCTCACTGTGCTGATGGTGATCGCGGTGACAAAGCTATTCGTCGTTTAGCGGTTGTTATGGTTGTTGTTCCTCTTATTGTAGCTAGCAAACGCCTGTCGTCGTTGTTGTTGTTGTTGTTGTTGTCGTTGTTGTTGTTGTTGTTTGTTGCTGCTGCTGCTTCCGTAACTATCAGTGACGATGCTTGCCGGTGTTAACACTTTTTTTTCAGTTGTTGTCGATATTTACTTGTTATGGTTGATGTTGTTGAAGCTTTGTTGCGTTGTTGTTTTTGTTGTACACGCGGTCCTGACTTGTTTCGTTGAACAATGGTGGTTTCGTGCTTAGATTGTTGTTGCTGTTGTTGTTGTTGCTGTTTATGTTATTGGTAAGGTAGTTGGCTGATTCGTTCTTGCTGATTTGATATATTACCATTCATATAGTAGCAACAGCTCTTTGACCATAATTTAGTTGATTCTGCTATGAGTGTTGGCGTTTATTGTTGCTATGGGCATAAAATTCGATGTCGTTTTTGTTGTTGTTGTTGTTGTTGTTGTTGTTGGTGCTGCTGCTATTATTGTTTGTGTCGCACTGTTGATGCAAACGGTGTAATATTTGTTGTTGTTGCCGCTATTGCTATTGTTGTAACTGTCGTTGTTGTTGTTGTTGTTGTTGTTGCTATTAGTGTGTTACGGTAGTTGCTGTTGTTGAGATCGATTGAGATCATGAATTGCATGCTCGCCAATGCAATGCTCCTTTTCGGCGTTTAGGGCTCTCCATAAAACGAGCTTGATTTGTCGTTGACAGTTTGACTTGACGTTTAGCTACCTGCGTGACCAGGTCCCCGAACCAAAACACTATCGACCACATAGATAGATTAACTCTCGAAGACGTCGATTTCGAGTAGAGTAGTGCGCTCCAACGCACGTCTCAACTCAAACGCCGTATTCGTCACCGGATGCAAGTAAGCTTGGCATATCTATCTGAGCTTCTACTCTGCTTCTAGCCAAAAAGAAGCCCAAAAAGCGATATTGGTCTCTTCTAACCGCCGGACTACAGTCCGAACGCCAGCAGTCCGCAGTGAATAGATGCAACTGATTCGACCGAGACACCACCACGTCGATCGTCATCGGTCCGCAGATGAGACCGGGCGCGAGAAAAGTTCACAAACGAGCCCTGTTTGCAACTTGCTTGTTGCTGGCTACATTGCGTGTTCTAGTCTTACTTTCGTCATTCGCCTAAAAGCTTACATTCGTTATTTGCTTAAAAGCTAACTTTCGTCACTTGCTTAAGGGCTTACTTTCGTCATTTGCTTTAAAGCTTACTTTCGTAATTCGCTTCAAAGCTTACTTTCGTCATTTGCTCTCTTCTTTCCGCCTTCTTCCGTCTTCTTCTTCTTTCTGTTGTTCTGTTTGAGGCACAGCTGCTCTTCTTCGTTCCGTTTCATCCTATTTTGCTCGTTGTCACTCGACTTTGAACGCCCGTACGCATAGCGTTCGAGTTTCTAGAGTGCGGGGGTAGTTCTGTTTGGCCGACCGCGTTCTGGTGCCAGCTACTGTTGTGTAATGCACTATGACAACAACCAAATAAATGGTAGATTACAGCAGCTACCACAACGACGACGACGACGATGGTGCACTGGTAAACGGTCAGTTCTCCTCCGCTCACTAATTAACCAGCCTGCCTGCCGAGTCGCTAGAAAACAATTTGCGCGTTGTTTGTCGCATCAA
Source organism: Dermanyssus gallinae (assembly GCA_003439945.1). Taxonomy (NCBI): domain Eukaryota; kingdom Metazoa; phylum Arthropoda; class Arachnida; order Mesostigmata; family Dermanyssidae; genus Dermanyssus; species Dermanyssus gallinae. Next base: position 991,886 of record QVRM01001473.1, read on the forward strand.
TTAACCATCTACGAATCAATTAAGTTATTATTCATTGATTCAAGTGCGGAAACGCATCATTTCCGACGATGGAAAAACGCGACTTCTTTTGTTGTTGTTGTTGTTGTTATTGTTGTTTCTGCTGCCGACACTGATACTGCTGTATACGTTGTTGTAAGCTAACGCATTATCACTGGCCACTCGCGATAATATATCAGATCCAAAAAAAAATATATGCCTCACACGCAATTCCCACTCCGGGGCACTGCGGAGAAGGTGCAGATGAGGCGAAAGGGGAAAGGGGGAAGGGGGGGCTAAAAGTATCTAACCTTACAAATTTAATTCAACCGTAACCGGGTTTCGTTCGTCCAAAGTCGTCGCTTAGCTTCAACTGTCCAGAACAAAACAACCATCTTTGCTCGATTAGACAAAGCGCAGATGTGAAAACAAAAGGGAGACCGCCCCATCTCGAACCTAAGACACCCCTGATCGCTGACACGGCAGTCTCTCCCCACACACGTGCATACAATTCCTCCTACAGACGCGTTCAAACATACACACACAGACACATATAATCGGGCACACTTTAACACGCCAAAAATCCTCACCTAGAAATAACAAATACTACGACTACAACAACAAAAAATCCATAAACGTTGTTACGCCAGGCCAGCAGCTCTTCGCTCATGCTGATGAATCGAGCGAGAGAGAGAGAGAGAGCGCGCGCTGGCTATCGACACACTTCTAGAATAGATTGACGACAAATACGTACGTATACAGATTCTCTTTCTTGTTTGGTTTTTTTGGTCTACGCGGACAGGACAAGAACAATCTTCATATAAAGACAACCTATATTCATTCTACAAGCGTATCCACACATACACTCCTCATACAGCGCATACACGCATCCAGACACGCTCGCTCGCACACGCCTACGACGGTACATATGACTTTTTGACTGACTGAACGATTATTACAATTATTATTACTACTACTACTACTACAATTACAATTATTATTATTATTATGACGTAAATGAGGTAAATCAATCATGAACGATGATGACGGCGACGACGACGACGACAACAACACAGGTACACACGTGCGACATGGGCACTACGATGAGCATGGGCTGTTGTTTCGTTTTGTTCACTAGCAAAATAACTTGATGGTGATAATTTGTTGAAAATTGAAAATTACTAAAAGCTACTAAATATACTGTATATTTTGATATTAGTCACTAGACTTCTCCAAACGACTACTCGTCGTCTTTTTCTTCGACTTGTTTCGTCTCTATCTATCTCCACCTGTTTTTTTCTCGCTCTCTTCCTCTTCGTCCTTCTGGTTCTTTTCACAAAGAACACAAAACAAGCAAACAAACAAACAAACACACATTACGACTTCGAACTAGCAATAGTAATAATACCTTGTTGCTGTTGTTTGTTAGTGCACTGCAACGTTTGACTTTTCAACGACTAGGACAGGCCGACAATTTTTGTAATACGAATATATATATATATATATATATATATATATATATAAATGCATATAAATATATATATATATATATATATATATATATATATGCATATATAATAACAGTAATTGTAATTAGAATAAAATGTTTCATGGTACTGACAACACAACTGGCAGGAGACGCCCAGGAAACGTTCATTCGTTGGTTGACTATCACACGGCGAGTGGGAGCCAGTTTGCTGCGTCTGTTCCGGGTATTGACGTAATGTTCTGACGCCGGTACGTGCATCTATGTATGTATATCTCTACGTGCAGACAGACGCAGGTTGTCTGCGCGCCATGTTGGTCAGCGTGGTATTATCATTATTATCATCATCAACATCATCTTCATCGATGATCGCCACGCGAAGGTGTGTCGTCTAGCTAGCTTAAAATTTGATCTTTTTTCTTTTAGTGTATCCAGTTGTATCCGAATTATGTATCGAATGGAGCGGGTTAACGGTGTTGGCGCGGCACGGTAGTTGTTCCCCGTTGAACTGAGACGTCTAACCAACTGAGACGACCGCCAATACGAAAACAAACAAAAAACGAAAACACACACACAAAAACCCGAAAGCAACCCAAAAGCGACGACTACGATACAAAGAGCGGGGGGGAAGGGGGGCGGGGGGGGTGGGGCGCGGGGAATGCACGAACAATGAGACCATTGACGACGCTATATGACAACTTGCAACTAAAACAAAAAGAATAGCAACAATTAGAACACATTAGCCATGTACTATTAGTATAAATAAGAATATTTGATCATGTGAAACGCTATCATAAAGCGAACATCAAAAATAATAATAATAATAATAATAATAATCCTCATGATCATCATCGTCATTGACAGTATCAGGCTACAACGCCTGGCAGGCGATTGAAGTTGAACGTCAACAAAATGAAACCGGCTTTGAACCGGTGGCACATGCACGAAACTCTCCTGGCCTTTACAGGGTTTCGGGTTCCGGAAACTCCGGCCGCGGTCAGCAGCAGCAACATCAGCTGCAGCTGCTGGCGGCAAGTTTGCTGTCTGATCAGATAAGTACGACAAATAAATCGAATAAAATAAACGTCACGTATTTTACGCAATCGTCAACCCTCGGCGATGAGTTGATTATTACGATACGTAATAATTGGAAAACATATAACCTAAATAGCTCCTATGATTGACTTTTAAACGTTGATCATACATATATATATATATATATATATATATATATATATATATATATATATATATATGTCGTTCTGTATGTACGCAGGTACGATGTGCACACGGGGGCACATGCACTGACATTTTACTTTTTAAAACCTACTTATTTTTAACTTAATTGTTATAAACATAAAGTATACTCTTCATTTGTTAGGCTACGGTATGATACGGGTAAAAGTGAACGTAGTTGTCGTTGCGGACTCGGAAGAATAGAGGCGAAATCTGGAAGACGTTCGAGACGTACGAATGCGAGTGACTTATCGTGACATCTCGACGAGCAATACAATCGATATACGTTCAGGTTGAAGTCAGGTAGCAGAGTGTCGATCCAGGACAAACGTCCTTGTGACCAGTGACACCGGTGATGGAAGCGTTGATGGTGCGGCGTTTCTGCTCGTGGCAGATTCGTGGCTGTGGCTTCGGTTGGTGATGACGAAGCGGCGCCTTCAAGATGGTGACGACGATAAACAGATAAGATTAAACAGATGGATGGGGCTAGAAAGAGAGAGCAAGAGAGAGAGAGAGAGAGCGCGTGCTCAAGATGGAAATATAGCACCATACGGGATTGTCTTAGAGGTAGAGAGAGAGAGAGAGAGAGTGCAATTGCCGCTGAACTGGAATGCCAGATAACCCCTGAATGGTTATCTGCAGAACAGTTAGGTGGCATGACACATGACTATTATTATTAATATTACTTTTACTATTTTTGATACTCCCATGTATTTTTGCCATTCACAGGGGAGAGATGTCGCTTCCTACTACTCTCGTTTTTTCTTATTCCAGATGTCTTTTTGTATGACTCAATCTCCTATTGTTTCCGTCTTGCTATTTCTCTCTTTCTTTCTTTCTTTCGTTCGTTCTGTCTCTGAAGCTGGCGTTTGCCCTTTTCTAACGTGACGCCAAGGCGTCTGTCTACAAGACCTGCCGGCGGCTGGCCTGGATCCGCTATGATGCACAATAACGATGAGATAGATGGCTTTGAGGCTGGTCGACGAGCATGCTTGCTCAAAGGAGTATGGTCTGCCAGTGAGCGTTTACGTTCGTACGGGTCGTGTTCGCCCACAACATTGTTGCGGGGGAGCTGGGTGGCCACGGCAAAGTGGGGGCATAGCGCCCCCACCGCTGGCTGGGCTGGACGCAGCGTTTGAGGGGCATGATCGAGACTCGGCGAACGCACCGGCGGCGGCCGCGTTCCCTAGTTGCCGACAATGTCCTCGTCAAGTTCACCGCGACGCACGAACATGATGATGCCGCCGCCTGCACACGGCCCCCCGGGGGTGACTCATAGTGGTAGCATATGCCTCATGTCACACTGAGAGACACACACACACACAAGAACCCTTTGATGACAGATCTCATGTCACCGAGTCTTGCTTTCTCATGTCTTTCTCTCTCCCTCTCTCGTTCGCTGTGTCGCCATTGCTTCTTGTAGTGGGTGACGGATGAAAGGTGGAGAATTAGCTTCAAGCGGCGGCTTTGAAAGCTGGCCTCTCTACTGCCCGGCGCAGAGCTGTTGCTTTATCGCCTCAGCGGCGGCTGCTGCTGCTTCTGCGGTTGCCGGGAACCCCATTCCTTCGCTCGAAGGCGTCCGGTCAGCAAATCGGACGGAATCGCAGCAAACAGGTAAGTAGTTACGTGCCCGCCTTCTGGTACCGCTACGGCCGCGAGTGAGCCTGTGTGTCTGTGATATAGTGCAGGTACGAACTGAAGTACAGGTGGTGTACTCAGGACAGGAGACCGCAGGGCAGATGATGTGCCCCTGCCGCCGCCATGTTCATTCGGCCTCCTTGAGGTTCAAGTGCCTCAAGGTGGGCCGCTATCGCAGCGGAACGATCCAGTACGATGTCCCCCGTACCCCAGACTACGGTAGACTCGCGGCAGCTGGCTAGCCGGACCCCCGAAGGAAAGGGAAAGAGACGCTGTCTACGGCCATGACCGTGGCGAAGACGGAAGATGAAGCCGATGACGTTCTTGACAGCGATCGCTGATCATTGCATAGGGCAGAAGGAACTGCGTGTGCTCTGTCGACTGTTCGCTTCGATCTTCTTCGACTACCAGGTAGTCGTTCCACTTCCCTAACGAGACAGGGTCGAGTCGTTCAGGAGTCGCGAGGGATGAGCTTGAGCGAGATCGGGCTCTTCGGTGTGGTGATGAGGCGCATGTGGATACCGATCTCCTCCTTCTGGCCAGGCATCAGCTGGAAGCGTCGTACGGCGCGCGCAAGCAGAAACTGCATCTGCACTTCGGCGACCCGACGACCGATGCAGGACCGCGAGCCCAGGCCGAACGGAAGGCATGCCCATGAGTTCGCCTGCGCCTCGCCGCGGTTCTCTCGCAGCCAGCGCTCCGGGCGGAACACGTTGGGGTCGGGAAAGTTGCGCGCATCGCGGCCGGTCGTGTACAGCGACATCAGGATGAGTTTCTGCAACAGAGAGGAAGACAGAGGTTTAGGCACGAACTAGCCAGAAACGTCATCTCTATTCAGAGATCGACTGATAGATAGCCTCCACATTGCTGTCTAACAGTGTGCTTTGCAGCAGCTGCTAAGTTCGACGCTACGTGCAAGTCTGTACAGCAAAGCAAGTTGCTGTAACTTTTGTCTAGCGTCGCCAACCTTGAGAAGTGAGTATGCGGCGTGTTGCAGTTTGTGTTGTTGTTGTTGTTGTTATCGTTTTGGCAATTGCAACTCTAGCAATCACAGGCGGCTCGCGCCGCCATTCTCGGGACCTATAGTCATATATTCTAAGTAACATTTAAACCTATCCAGTTTGGCATCTAAAAGGTTTTCCGTCGTATTTCGTTCATCATGCTTCAGAACTGTATCGGGAGCCAGATAAAGCAGCACAGAGCGCGAGCACGAGAAAAAGTCAAGAAAGAAAGAGAGAGAGAGAGAGAGAGAAAAAGAAAAGCGAGAGATCAAAGGGAAACTGCTCAGCGACGGAGAGCAAGTGATAATTAGCCGATAATGAAGAGAAAGAAGCCGAAGAAAAAACGTGACGACGACGACGACGAAGACTCTCATAGACGTCATAGCAAACAGATAGGCAAGAAACAAGCAGCAGCTATAAACAAGCGTATGCGCGCAGAAGATGTGCCGTGTCTTTTGTATGTGGCTGTGTCGACAGCAGGCCTTGTCTATATATGTATATATATATATATATATGTGTGTGTGGTAGTCCTCTGTGTCTTGCGCGTGGCTGTACTAGAATTTGGGTAGGAAGGACTGGGGGCATGCGGCAGTCAGATGCGAGTGCGACGCGACCAGCTGGCTGGCGTAATCATCAGACTGGATAGATAGATGTATGGCTTCAAATCAACCAGCCAGGTGACCGCCGCCGCCGTGGTCGCCACCGCCGCCTGAGAGGGTGGTGGTAGCCGCGTCGGTAAATCCTGATGCGATCGTTTTTGGGTGTCGCACACAGACACACGTAAGTGAGTACGCTCGCAAGCTTACGCCAACTCACACACAGACAAACAGACAGCCAGACAGACAGACATACGAACAGACAGCGGCACGGCCGGCCACAAATACTCACAACAAACAAACAAACAGACGTAGAGATGACTAGATATCAGCAAAAGAGAGAGAGATAGTCAGACACTTCTGGTTTTCGGCGAAACTCGCATAGCATTCGCCCACACAAGAACAACAACAACATCATCAGCAGCAGCAGCAGCAGCAACAGCAACAACATCAGCAACAACGACAACAGCAACAACATCAGCAACAACGACAACAGAGACGACGGCAACAACAACAAAGTCAACAAACTAGGAAGAAACGGAAGTGGTAAAGTTGTTCTTGACTTTTACGCCGAAATCAACGTGATTACGGGTGGCAATGCTGCTGCTGCTAATAAGATCATCACTTTTAGTATCTCTACTTCTACTGTTGTTGTTGTTGTTCACTTGTTGTAGTTGTTGTTGTTGCTTTGACTGTTGTCGTTAATGCTGTTGCTGCCGCTGCTGGTGCGACGGCGGTTGTTGTTGTTCAAGACGATAAACGACCAAAATGTGTATCTCCCCCTCCCCCCCACACGTGGCCCAATTTAAGCGCATTTCAATGTCGCTGCTGCTGCAGATGATGATGGTAAAGCAGACATCAACTATAGGGGACAACAACAACAATAGCAGCAGCAGCAACAACAACAACACCGACAACAACAACAACAACAACAACAACGACGACAACAACAACATCAACGACAACAACAACAACAACAACAACAACAATAGCAGCAGCACCAGCAACAACAACAACAACGACAACAACAACGACAACAACGACAACAACAACAACAACAACAACGACGACGGCCAAGTAGTAGCCAGCATTTAGGAAGTTAAAGCCTGAGCCAAGGTCAGTCATATGGTCTTTTGTCGTACTCGACGAGGATCAGTCGAAACAGAGCAGAGCAGAGAGAGAGAGAGAGAGAGAAACAAAAACACAAGAGAAAAGAAACAAACACATACAACAACAACAACAACAACAACAACAACAACGTATGAGTATAACAAGCTGACGACTGTCTAGATAGGCAGGCAGGCAGTCAGGCAGACAAACAAACAATCATAACAAATAAACAGATCGCCAGACGGCGGGTAGACGGGGGGCTGGCTGGCTCGCTGGCAAACACCAATTCAAACACACTAACGCCGCCGCCGCCGCTGTTGCCGCTGCCGCCGCAGCTGCGTACACGATACACACAATAGAATCGTGCGGATGCCATCCACCCACATGTCCATACACATTATCACCCACCCACCCAGACACCCAAACCACCCACCCATCCCCCCACCCAACCTAACTTAACGAACGACGTGAGCCGCCGCCGCCACCGCCAGCAATGGTAATACTCTTTCTCTCTCTCTATCTCCCTTCCCCCTCTGTACCTGGCTATGCACCTAGTTGGCGGGGTGGTAACGTTGGTGGAAAACAACACCGCTGCTAGCTCGCCAAACATCTCGGCGCACAGACGGCCATGCAAAAGGACCTTACGCGGCACGACAGCCTGCTCTCGTATAACATTGCCGTGGTGACTACTACTACTATTATTATTATTATTATTATTATTATTATTATTATTATTATTATTATTATTATTATTATTATTATTTATTGTCATTCAGTTATTACAATTGTGAGGTATGAACGTTTATGCCAGGTTGATCCTGCTCCGGTCGCTTTCTATCAATTCATGGCGCCTATGATGGAAGCCACATTTCCTCTACAAACGGCCAAAGACATCATCTGTCTTAAAAACATGGCCTCGCGTCGATCGCCTGTAACTTCAGCTATGCGTTTTCCGATATCTTTCAGGATTTTCGCTGTACCTGAGCTGATTGGACCGAGCGTCTCTAGTGTAATGGGTACAAAGTGGTAGCTTCTAGATAGCTCGAGATACTTCCTTCGTTTTTCAGAATCCGCGCGCTCGGCTACCCATCCCGAGTCAACGGCGCTGTGGTGTAAATACGATAAGGCCGCCGTGCATGAAACCGTTACATCCCATACAAGGCTTTTTCCGTGTGACCACAACGGGATGGTGACCCCGTCAGGCCGCAGCTCACTACTGCCATTAAGGCCATTCGGCTCGGGTGTAGATGGTATCCCTGCCCTCCTAAGAGCTCTTCTAACTATGGCGTTAAGTTCAGCGTGTCTTGTAATTCTGCCGGAACTTTTCAGACAGCTTAACGGGTGTAACCCGTCAGAGTCAACAGGTTGGCCGCATCGCAGACATGAGAAGGGCTGGCAGACGGGGGCGCCTATTCTAAGAGCTGACACCATGCGGAAAGAGTTTGGGTCCAGCATAGTGCCAAGCTGACAGGAGGGCAGCGCTTGAAGCCAGCCCCCGCTGAAGGGATGTTGAGCCGCTAGAAAGACGGCACGCTCTCTTGCTGATGTTAGGCTATCTGTTATATCTCGTGCGGACTTCTTAGTTTTGCAAGCGTCGAGAAGATTCTGACTCACGTGTTCTCTCAGAGGGCCGGGGTCGAGTTGACTTCTGACTGTGGTATCCGCCACTACTGCTGCCTTTTGTAGTTCAATCTTTGCTTCCTCGTCAATGAGTGATTCCGCCAGGAAGCTAAATTGATTCAGGGATGCAGCATAGCATACTGCAGCTAGATCTGTGGCTCTTCTTATTCCAAGGCCTCCGTTTCCGATAGGAAGGCTAGCTCTGTTCCACGTGTTTCCTTCTAAGTCAATGTTTAGTATTTCGCTTAGAATGTCTCTGGTGGTCTCGTCGTAGGCTGCAAGGCCTTCCATGTGTTTTAGAGTCTGGCAAGTTCGTAGCAGGTAGACAAATCTTGGTGAACCAAGACTGTGTCTCCAAAGGCACAGAGCCACCTGCGGGTGCATACTTGTCAGTCGTGGGCGAATCTTTACCAGGGTCTCTCGTTTGGCATCAAGAGCGCGTGGAATTCCTTCGGGCATTACAGGAGAACCTAGAACATCTAGGTTATCCTGAGTTACAAGAGATATCCCAGGAAGTGCTTCCATGATTGTTTGTACGGCCTGCGCTTGATCTTGAGATGTACCTCCGACAGCTAAAACCTCGCACTTGGCCGCGTTGAGGGTCAGCCCTCCCGGTTCCTCGAAGTTCAGTATAGCCTGCAAATCCCTCGCCACGACATTTGCGGGACCTCCCAAGACGGCGTCGTCTAGGTACCAGATATTGAAAGGGCTCTGTAAGCTAGATACCAGATCAGAAATGCCGAGGCAGAACAGAGCTGGTCCCAATGGGTCTCCCTGCTGAATGCCAGTTTGCGACTCTATGATCGTGTCTGTGTTCCAAGCGAGGATTGAGAAATTTCTATAACCCTGCCATATCATTGGATAGAGTCGTGGAGCTTTTCTCTTTACTTCGTCGAAAATTTTGTCCCTTCTTATTGTGTTGAACGCATTTTGGAAGTCTAGTTTGACTAGTACTTTTGTCGGACCTTTTGTTTCCAGAAAAGCGCGTGTAGCGTGAACAGTAGCCTCTGCTCCTCCTCTAATGGCAACACCCATTTGATGGGGTGAAACCGCAGCAACTATGGTCCGTTTGTTCATAGCCATCGCGATCTTTGAAGCCATTCTTCGTAGAGTTAGTCCGCATGCTATGGGCCTGATGGAATTATCCTTCTTTCGGAGGGCAGTTAAGCTTGCGCCATAAAAAACGGATTGGCAGAACGATGGCAAAGCCCCATTGAGCACTCTAGCCATAAGAATACCTAGCTCTTCCAGAAGACGCTCTGAGGATGGAATCGTTTGGCTTAGCATGTCCCGAAGATGTCGAGGCCGTAGGCCGTCTAAACCGGCTCCACTTGCACAAGGGAAAGATCGAATGGTCTCTAAAACTAGAGGTCCTTCAATTTTATCCAGGCCTAGAGTGGCGGGCTGTTGCAGAAGGTCTAACTGTTCTTGACACCCGGGTGGACTAACTGGGTGTTTGCTACGTAGTTCAGACTCGGTATGTTCATTTTGTGGTGCCAATGTGTCTGAGGAGAGTAGCGACCGAGCAGCAGAGCGAATATCGCCCTCTGCTAATTTCATCTCTGCCTGGCGCACGCTGTATTGGTCGTTGGTGAAGTGAGACTTCTTGCCGATCGTGCTAGGTATGGTCGACTCAGCGAGACTTTGAAGTGTTCGAAAGTCTATTTCCGCTACATTACTTTTAATGATTTTAGTAAGTGTTTTCTCCTGATTTTTTTGGTGAGGTAGTGTAAACATCAATGATGGAAGCATCATAAGATTATTCCAACTTTCAAGATCAAGCTTTGTGTTAAAGTTGCTTAATGCTGTCGTATATGCTGTAGTACAGACTTCTCTAGCCCCACGAGGTATGATTCTGGCAAGCCTTAAACTTCTGCGGGCATGTGATAAGGCTTGTACTAATAATTTCGAGTCTGGTTGGGTGTCGGTGTTTGATGTAATGGTTATCTGGTTGTTCGGTCCCGGATTATTATCCGTACGAAGGCTTCGACAACGAGCTACAGAGTGTTTTCGTGTTATGTGAATTTTCAGGCCCTTAGATGATCGTACGGCTCGCCCACAGTAGTTGCAAACATATGGTGTCTGGGAGAGCGGTAAAGCCATCTCCGAGTCGTTCTCGGTGGCACCTCGAGTATTGTGGTGTTGTTGGCTAGTCATTATTATTATTATGATTATTATTATTATGATTATTATTATTATTATTATTATTATTATTATTATTATTATTATTATTATTATTATTAATTAGTTAACATTACTATTATAGACATGGTTATTGCATTAATATTCCATGACATTATAATTACATTATTACGAACAATAACATTATATGTTAAAACTATCTTATTAATTAACATTATTATGTGGTATTGCTGCTGCTTCTCTAGTGATGACAAAGTGGTTGCTGTGGCTGTCGCGCGATGTGTTGTTGAAATCACTGTTGGCGACACTTTGTAGATTAGCTGTTCCAACTGTAGATTAGCTGTTATTATTATTATTTCGTATTGGTGCTACTTCTCCAGTGAAACAAAGTGGTTGCTGGCTTGGCTGTGGCTATCAACTTCTCATGCCTTGCCTTTCCAAAGGAAAACGTCGTTTTCATTGTCGGCGCGATGAGTTGTTGATATAACATCAAAATTTAGTTGAGTAGCCGTTAGAATTCGAATTTGAATGGCAGCGGCATGCCGCTTGAAGCCTACGAGCCGTTACGCGGGTGGTTTCGTTTTGTTTCACCATGTCGTGTGGATCTTCACAGCCTCATGGCTGCTCGTGCCTCTGTCGCATGGCCACACACAGTACACTAAACTGATCACTGAGTTACGGGCATCACTCTGGTTTGTTACTTCCTGGGTTTACCAACCTGCACACACATGAATAGACGTGTTTCCTCGGAGCTCGATATGCGCACGTCCGCACTCCTTGGCGTCCGCCAGATTTTTTTTATTATTATTATTATTATTATTATTATTATTTATTACATGTTAAACGATGTTACAGTTGAGAGGTCTGAACGTATTATTGCAAAGTTTTTTTAAATATCTAGTTCACTCCATGGCGCCTAAAATAGATGCCGCGTTTCCTCTGCAAACGGCCAAGGACAACGTTTGCCTCAAGAATTGACCCTCTCTTCGGTCGTTCGTGACCTCCTGAATTCGCTTACTCAAATCTTTGAGAAATGCTTCGGTTCCCTTGCTTATGATTATTATTATTATTATTATTATTATGATTATGATTATTATTATTATTATTATTATTATTATTATTATTATTATTATTATTATTATTATTATTATTATTATTATTATTATTATTATTATTATTATTATTATTATCATTATTATGAGCAACGACTACCGCCACTCTAACGCGATGTACACTGTCGCCGTGGTGTGGAACGGGACGACTATGCCGGCGATCAGACGACGCTGATACGCGCAATGACCATCAGATTACACCAGCAGCTGCAGTAGCGGGAGGAGGTACAGTGGACGGGCCAAATATTGCTAACGCGCACACATCAACAAAGCGCACACAAATAGCAACAACAGCAACGACAACAACAACAACAACCACTGCTTCTACTACTAGTATATTAAGTAATGCAAGCACGTCGATCATTAATAACAAGAACAACAAGAACAACGACAACAGCAATAACAACACCATCATTTAATAGATCCTCCGAGTTTTCGGAGGTATTATCGACTGTCTGTCTCGGTGTCTGAAATGTGTGAGTGGCGAACATTTAAAAAAAAAACACAACAACGCAGCGTTGAGGAAATTCGGCGAATAATAAATACATGCATTGTGTAATATTGGGTAGGGACAGAAAAGAAGCGCGAGCGTAAAGCGAGAGAGTCGCATGCATACAGTAGCATTATTGTCGGTTGTTGTTGTTTTGTTTTTGATGTTGTTGTTGTTGTTGTTGCTGTCGTTAGCAAACTAGGCCGTTTTTATGCTGTTTCTGGCCGTTTGGTGCGAGCTCATCGCGGCAGCGCACTGTCATTCATTACCAACAAGGTGTTATGACGCCACTTCAGGTCTATTATCTATATTTATGTATTTCGATTATTTTCATGTACGATCGAATTAAAAGGCACTAGGTCTCAACATGCTCTCTACCGGCTGCACCACCATTGCCACCATCACATCGACATGGACAGCTAGAACAATAGCACCAGCAGCAAACATGTATTGTTGATGTTTATTTACCTTTACTAGTAGATTGCAGCACCAACAGCAACAACTATAACAATACACAATAGAAGAGACAGCGGCGACGACGACGGCAACGCACCTAGCAACTACTTCTAGATGTAGCAACGTACTGATTGCTTTAAAGTTACGGAGCATGAAGGACAGGGGTGATGATGACATGAAAATAAGTGTGGATGAATGGAGAAGCCGAAAGATATGGAACAAAAGGCGCGGACGAATTTGTTGTTGTGGTTGTCGTGTCATTTCTGTTCAGTTGTCACTCCTGTTGTTGTTGTTGTATTTCTGACCAACTCCTGTTGTTGTATTTCTGGTCAACGTATGGCAAAGCACTTACCCCAGCTGGAACCCGGTAGCCCTTCAGCGTGATGTCCTGATCCAAAATGCGCGTAAGAAACGGGGCCACCGGGTAGAGTCGAAGCGTCTCCTTGATGACGGCCTTGATGTAGGGCATCTGCGAGAGCGCGTCCTCAGGAATGTCCGTGCCGTCACCAGGGACCGCGTTTTTCACCTCCTCGAGTACCTTCTGCTGGGCTTCCGGGTGCCGAGACAGCAAGTAGAATGCCCACTGGGTAGCGTGCGACGTCTGCGTCACGATCGAACAAGGCAACGGAGATAGAGACTTGGTTAGGTAGTTGCCTTGTCTCTCCATGCAACGGTCGACTTCACGGTACGACCTTTTATTATTATTATTATATAATTATCCTGCTCATATAACGCCCATGTTTCTGCAAAATAGTTCTGCCCGCAGACGACCGGCCTACAACGGCATGCCAAAAACTCAGCCAGGACAGATTATAACCAACTGCCTTGAAGACATAGTTTCGTCTACTTTCTCTCTCTCTCTCTTCCTAACAATGCTAATTCGATCACGTTCAGTCGGTTGTTAACTCCCAGGCCAGTCTCGGCCGTTGCCCACCTCTAAACTGTTGAATTCTGCTCGGCGAAGGCCACCTTCAGGGCCCAGCTCGCAAACTTTCTAACGAATACAAGCGATCTTTTATTCGTTAGAAAGTTTGCGAGCTGATTAACGTGGACAATATCTCTCTTAACGCTTCTTGCTGGCTTCCTATTTTCCCGTGTGTCTTGTCTATAGTTTATCCGAGTTACGAGGCCAATGTCTCAAATGATTCGTTTGCTGCGACACATTGTATCGGCACTGATCGTGTCAAAGCCGATACGCATTACGTCTTACTAGGCTCGCCAGCGACGCAACAGCGTAATAACGTCAGCTGCGTCAATAACGGACACTCTCCGTCACTTTTTGTTTCTTCTTCTTCATCTTCTTTTTCTTCTTCAAACTAGCTAGCCTCAGTCAGTAAGAGTGTGTCTCTGTGAGACGCTGCCCTTGCCTCACATCGATACTGGCAATTCAACTCTCAGTGCTCGCCGCTTGTCGCCGTCACCAACAGTTTATTGTTATGATTATGATTATTATTATCATCATCAGTATCGTTCTATTATTATTATTCAGGCACTGTTATTCGTCTAGTCTACGCCTAGTGGACATTCCGCATTCCGCTGGGCGCGTTGCCCCCGTCGGGTCGTCAACAACGACAACAACAACAACAACGACAACAACAGCTACATCCAGAACAGCAGCAGCAACGGCAACCCGGTACAGACATAGGCGGCCAGTTTCCAGGGTAAATGAACATGTTTCTTCCATCATGCTTTCTTTCCTTGTCTTGTTCCTTCTCCTTTCAATCCTAGTCGCACGTCGCCGACGCCGCGGGGGGGCGTCGCGTCTCCAAAAACGGTCTTGTTTGTTTGCCCTAGCCTGACCTCGGCTAGCCGCCCGCCCGCCTGCTCGCCTACCGGCCGACCGATTATCACCTGAAGCCGCCGCAGCTGACGCCCGTTCGACTGCCGGACTGCCGGGCAGTGTCGCTGTGCGCGCTCAACTTCGCCGCGCCGCGCCCGCACTGCCACTGCGCCTGCTATTGATGACCCCATCAAGATTGGCAACCCCTTAATCTCAGTAACCCCGTGGATACAACAATAGCCACGATACGAAACACGAACAGCATGTCATCATCGGCGGGACCATCATCGCCAAAGGCAGCACAATACGAGTCGACGGCAAGAACATCAGCAACATCATCGTTACCAACGATCCTCGGACTCTGTTGTTGTTTTTCGCGTATGGCCCGCGCCGCGAGTACGGCTGACGTGTGAGTGAACCTTCTTGTTTGGTATTTCGAAAAATAGATGTCTATATATATATATATATATATGTATATATAAATGGCAAGGGAGAGATAGTGCAAAGAGGTGGTTGCGGAAAAGGAGAAGAGAAGAAAAGGGTGAGCAGTGCGCTTAAAGATGTTTTTTGTTTGCTACGCCGTGGGGCGCAGTGTTAAGCTTCTCCCCCCCCCCCTCGCTCGATCTCGACACCTCTTTTTGGTATAGAAAATCACCGGTCTTCGAACTTTTCGTACGCAAATAGTTTTTTCTTTACCGCCACCTCCGCTTGACGACAGACAGACAGAGAGACAGTAATCCCCGAGGACAGTAATTGTAATGATGACCTATCTGGTGGCAGCATTGCACCGCCAGCTCTCGGAGGCAGTTTTAGCCCCCGCAGCAGCAGCAGCAGCAGCAGGAGCTGCTATCGAGGGGTGGTTAACGCAACGAACGGCAAACAAGCAACACATCACCACCACCATCACCATCCTCAGCATGTGCGCATTGCCCCGTCGTATCTATTCATTGCTGTGTGTGTGTGTGTGTGTTTTCTTTTCTCGGCACTCTTTTTCTCTATCTACCTCTCGACCGAGATATCCATATGCTCCTCTATCTCTCCGCTACCTCGTAGATGCTTTGCCTTTCCGCCTGCCAGGAGAATAAGGTGCTGTCATTGTCGCCGCCGCCCCTGGGCCCACCCATGACGACCTACGCCGCCCGGTAGTCGGCCGGCGACCGGGGTAGATGCCCCCCCGTGCATCCATGATACGGCGGTGACACTGTAGGTCCTGTGTTCCGGCTTGTTGTTATGTGGCGTACAGTGCGCGGTGCTGCTGCCGGCGGCCGAGAGAGAAAGATACATGATGACATATAGATAGATAAATTGCTAGATAGCGAACAAAGCTAGCTCGAAGCTCGCACCGAATGAAACCATCCACCTCAACCAGCCAAAGAGCCAGGCAGCAGCAGCAGCAACAACAATAACAGTAATAATAATAATAACAGTAGCAACAACGACGACGACAACCACAGCAACAACAACAACAACAAAAACATACACTGAATCAACTAAAGCATGCACACAGAAAGCCGCACGCAGCTAAGCACACACAGCCAGCCGATTCGGTGACCCTGTACTTGATTAAAGGAACCACCGCCGCTGGGGCAGGTGCTGGTGGTGTCAAGCTGATGATGGTTCCTGTTGCTGTCATGGCATCGGCGTCTTCGTGTTCATGTGTCATGTCTCGGGGCCAATGTCAATTCTAACGGCAGTGTGACCATTATCGTAACGAGGACAATCACGAGGACAACGAAATGTCATCATGCCGGTTCGTCACATGAACAGCATCAACAACAATCAACGATACTACGATCCCCAAATACCCGCAACGGCAGCAGCAATAAAGCAAAAAAGTCTTCGAGCGGTAGCGACGCCATTATACTCTCTCCTTCTCTCTTTCAATATATATATATATATTATAAGGTCCGTTTCGAATCAGGGTCATTCTTGACTCGCTTGTTCGGTTGTTAAGAGCTATACGAAGCTTTGGTTTCCCTAACGCTTTTCGGCCCCATACGCGTGCTCCATTACGAGTGTGGAGGCATTCCCCTGCTGCTAATGTCTGGGTAGAGGAAAAACGCCGAACAAGCGTTAGAGCAAGGCCAATTGGCCAGAGCAATTCGCGCTCAATAACTCACGTTCCAATCATGGGCTTTTCTAATTTATCAAAAGTGATTAAGGTTGGTCGTTTTACATTGAAATTTCATTCTAAATAAGCAAATTGTACGTAAACACTCTCTCTGCATGATTTACTTTCTAATAAGAAATTAATTGCAGCTCGACAACTGTAGTTAGTACAGTTCTAACTAAGACACAGATGTGCCGCTAATGGTTCTCTATCGAATAGGATGATACACAATTAAAGACGGACAGCACGTAGCCGGGACATTCGAAGCAATGCATATTTATTTGGAAGTGGAGAGCAATTTACTAATGCTACTACTAATAATAATAATATTAATAATTATGATAATCCCCAACGTGTCGTGACGTCAGCTTGCTGAATTTTTCTGGTAGCGTACCAAACTCCGCAAAGCCAGTAGCAGCGCCAGCATCAGGTTAAATGCCGCATGGTGTGCACGAAAGGAATTAAGTTATAGCAGGTGTCAAACGAAGTGCGAACGCAAAGTACAGTACTTACAGTGTCGGCGGCTGCGAGGAAAAGATCGGTCACAATTCGGACAAGTTCCTCGGCTGAGATCTTCGACTCGAGTAACTGTGAGACCAGCGACGCGTTGCGTCCAGTTTCAGTTCCGACGGCGCCATCTGGCAAGCCGAGCCCTCTCGTGTCGTCGACGTATTTGCGGGCTGTAGATACAGAGGACATTCATATTGAACAAGAGTTACCATAGAAGCTTAGACGATTCACGCCAGTGTTTGGCTTTTTTCGTTTTCTGTTTTGACTCTCTCACGAGGCCCAAACTGTCGAGCTCTCGCATACGTACGTTCGTTGCTACTCTATAGTACATAGCTCGAGAACGAGCATTAGTTACGTCAACAGATCGAACGAACTTTACATTGAAATACTTCTCTACGCGTAAAATCAATTCGTGTTTAAAACATTCGCGTGTCTCCTAAAGAATCCCTTTTGAACACGACTTGCTGGAACTATCTGCCGTTGGGAGCGGGCGAGGTCGTAAGAGTGACGTAGGCTGTGATGATCTAATGATTGTTCATTGGCGAAAGTCTTGCTCTCAAATGACTGCCACAACCTACGTCTGCAAGAACTATAAATTAGGTGACAAAAAGGCACGTATGCCCTGGGTAAGGAAGGTACATCTCCGTCTGAGACATCACGTGTTGTTACTAAACTACTGTGTCAGTCCACAATAGTAATGATGCAATGTGTGAATAAAGAGGGTGTCCTAGTGAATATTGCACCTCAATCATCAGTATAGTATGTCGTCTTCTTCGCACACGTTCTATGCTGCACCACCATAGGCGCCGATTGAAACCAACCGGACACCGGACCAATGTGATTTTTCTACGAAACGCTATTGTCATATTGCTGTGCTTATTTGTCTCGTTGTCGTCGTTAAGTTGTTGTTGTTGTTGTTGTCGTCATCGCTGTTGTTGTCATTGCCGTTGTTATTGCTGTTGTCGTTGTTGTCATTTTCGTTGCCCTTGTTGTAGTTGTTGTTGTTGTTGTTGATGTTGTTGGTGGTGGTGGTAGTGTGTTTGTTGTTATTTTTTTCTTCGTTTCTACCGGCACCAGAACCGACAAATCGGACGACAATCGTCGGCAAAGTCTATCGTCGAAACCTTCGGTGTGTCGGTCGAAATTTCACGGTCGATGTCATCAACACCATCAGTGCCGGAGCGACTCCACCACCGCCATCATGTAGCAAGCTACCGGCCATCTAACGGCCACCTACCGAAGACATCGAAGAGAGCACGCGGGCGCCCGAGGTTTGCCTACCAGCGACTACAACTACTACTACTACTACTACTGCTTGCTGGCGAAAGTCAACCAATTCATCGATGATGAGGCTCCTCCTACCACAGAAGACAGACAGACAGACAGGGGGGGGAAGACGATGAAGTCTAACCGAACGCGATGTGAAGCAGAGCGAGAGCAGGCAGAAAGAGAACACCGACTAAAGAATGAAGACCCACAATACGGAGCAGCAAGCAGAACACTGAGTGAAGACGAAGTCGTTCTCTCTAAGTTTCTCTATCGTTCTCTTTATATATATATATATATATATATATATATATATATGTATATAATATATATATATATGTATATACATATAGATATATATATATATATATATATATATATATATATATATATATATATATATATATATATATATATATATATATAGTATATACTATATATATATATATATATATACGGAGTGTCCATGAAACTTCTAGCCATACTGGGTCTAGCCTTTTCCCCAAATCGAATGCAAGGGAGAAGCAGAAATGCCTTCTTTAGGAGTGACAGTAAAATTACTAAAATTTGTTATATGCCTCGATGTGACTGACCGGATATAGTTTTACAAGCGATTGCGAGGAAACCAGTTTTTCGATGGGAAATCTCAGCGTGTTAGAACGAAAATAAATTCTGTTTTGTCGCTACAATACATCGTTAGCTAGCGAACGAAAATGCGCATTTCATGAGAATCATTTTGATACCCAATCGATTGTATTTTATGATTTGTGATATGATTACCGTAGACCGATTCATCGTCATTATTTTGTTGAATTTCCACAGAGAGGGATCTTATCGGCCGCCAAATAATAATAATAATAATAATAATAATAATACAGACCGTACACCAGCCATTAGCATACCTTCCCTTGTAAAAAAAAAACCTATGAAAATCCCACATTGGTGGCAGGGCAAAACAAATTACTGTAATCATATCACGAATTGAACCTACTCAATACTCTTTTTTTTAGACAACCAAGAGCTAATAGCAGAATCAACGAGCACGGTGTTATGTTGGGTTTCTTTTTCGAGCTAACTCGAATATCTAGCAATCGCATATTTTATGAAGTAATGTCTGCGTAGCCACATTTGAACAATTTTAGTAATTTCACTGTCACACCATAGCAAGACGTTTCTGCTCCTCCATCTTGTGGAAAAGATGGCTTTTCTAACGCGTTTTGCGACCACCTACAGGTATAGAGCTAGGATTGACACCCTGTACACATATGTATATATTATCTCTTTCTTCCTTCCTTTCACTATCGGCACGTATTATAATGACGTCGCTTGATTCGACGCCCCGGCCGCTCTATGTTGTCTCGTCGCCGCGCGATGCGTGCAGTTCTCGGGTTCTCGGCCGACAAGCAGTGCATCCACGAAGAGAGAACTTCAACGACAGAGTCACTTTATTATAACCACCGCCATGAACGGCAAAACAACAACAACAACAACAGCAGCAACAACAACAACAACAACATTAGCAGCAACAACAACAACAACAACAACAACAACAACAACAACAACAACAACAACAACAACAACAACAACAACAACAACAACAACAGCAGCAACAACAACAACAACAGCAGCAGCAGCAGCAACAGCAGCAGCAGCAACAACAACGGTACCAACTATCATTCCGACAGCAATTTCAACTCAGCAGCAATATCAGTTTCAACAACGTTGTTCACAACAACGTCAACACTTCAGGACAGCAACACAGCATCAAGAGTATCATTATTATCATTATCATCATCATAATCATCATAATCATCAGCAACACAATACGCACGCAACAACAACAACAACAGCAACAACAACAAGCATAGCAACAACACAGCATCAGCAGCAGCACCACCATCACCACCACCGCCACCACCATCAACCGTCCAGGGAAAATTTCCTGTTCCCACTGCTGCTACACTTGCTGATATTCTCGGTTTGCTGTGTCGAAAACGACGACGACAACATGTCGTCGAGGCCGACGACGACGACGACGACGACGATGATGATGAGGAGAGTGACAGTGTAACACTGCAGATTTGCTGTCAACGATGGTGGTGGTGGTGGTGGCGGTAGCGGTAGCGGCGCGACGAGCACAAGTTGTCGTCGAAGTGCCTTCTGAAGTCGTCACTGAAGTAGCTGCTGAAGTCGTCACTGAAGTAGCTGCTGAAGTCGTCACTGAAGTAGCCGCAGCAAACCGGAGTAGCCGCAGCAGCAGAAACAGTTGCCGCGCCCGCCGTCGTCGCCGCCACCGCCGCCGGAGCAGAATAAAGAACGATTGAGTCGCTGCCGGTGCCGCCACTCACCGCCGTCGCGTTCGTCTGCAGTCAGTCAGTCCGTCCGTCCGTCTTCTACGTGGCTGGCTCGGTTGGCTCGCCGTCATCGCGGCTCACCACCACCACTGTTAGCCGGCGGGCTCACTTTCGCTTTCTGGGCAGCGAAAGTGTCCGCAGCTGCTGTTGCTGCTGTTTCGTTGTGGTCGTCGTCGTCGTCGTCGTTGTTTCGGCCTCAGTGAGGCGAAATCAAAGCAAGTCGAAGGAGCTACTTACTGACCGACCGACCGCGCGACCGACCGCGCGACCGACTAAATTACTGAATGGCTGAATGCTGCTGCTATTGTTGTTGTTGCTGTTGTTGTGTTGTTGTTGCTGCTGTTGCTGTTGTTGCTTTTGTTGTTGTTGTTGTTGTTGTTGTTGTTGTTGGTGTTGTTGTTGCTGTTACTGTTGTTGTTGTTGGTGTTTGTTGTTGCTGTTACTGTTGTTCCTGTTGTTGTTGCTGCTGCTGTTGCTGTTGTCGTTGTTGTCGTTGTTGTCGTTGTTGTTGTTAAGTGTCAGCTCGTCGCTTGTCTCTCCGTCAATCTGTCTGTTTGTTCCGGCTACCAACAAGCTACCAACCTCTCTCCCCCCCTCTCCCCCTCCCTTACACTCTCCCTCCTGCACTGCCAATCATCAGCAGATACACATTACGCCTCTTATCATCATCATCATCACCATCGTCATTGTCATCATCATCATCATCACCACTATCACCATTATCATCATCATCATCATCATCATTAGTATGTCTATCATAATTACCATCATCATGTACACACACATCCGACCCATAGTCTGCTACTGGTGCTGCTGCTGCTGCTGCCGCAGCCGCACATATCTATGTATGTATGTATGTATGTATCTGCACATCTACAGAAACGCAGACACCATACACATGATAATGATGATGATGAAGGATGCTGCCGCCCTGTGTAACCAAACACACTGTGTGGCGGATCATGGCATGGCTATCATTATCATCATCAGCATCATCATCATGATTAACGATGACAACAATAGCAACAACACCACAACAACAACGCGAAACAGTGATAATCGCACCCAAAGTGAGTAGAACCGACGACAACAACAACAACAACAACAATTATATAACAATATTGTGTGGTGGTCTAACACCAACATCAAATAAGCAATTACAAATTGACAAATTCTGACGTCGCTGACCATTAATGCCGAACAGCGAGTCTGCTAGATTGCCGACTAAGTTTTACTTTTAGTCTTTTTCTTCATCTCCCACGCTTTCTTGATTTCTCTCTCTCTCCGTCTCTTGCTCTCTCGTCTTATATATATATATATATATATATATTTATAAATATAGATATATATATATGTAAATATATATATATATATATATATATATATATATATATATATATATATATATATATATATATATATATATATATATATATGTATATATATATAATAATTAATTACCAGTTACTATGACATATAAACCACATCTACCCATCAACCCCCTCCTGCTCGCCTGCCTTTCTCTCGTACACGATCCCTCTTTCTGATGTGGTGTTTTTTGGTCAAACTCTCAAATCGTAAAACCGTATGTTCCGGCACTAAACCATACTATTACCCCGTTTGCGCTAAACCGTTGGAGACGCCGTATTGGACAGCGAAAACTACAAAAAGCGCAGAAACCACTGTCATCATACTTCTTCTCTAGGTAGAGAATCTTAATCGTTAATGAATCAGTACACTAACTCAACTCATTGAGACGAGCAAACAAGCAACAAATGAAAAGAAAGAAGAGAGAGCGTCTATAATATGGTCATTAAAACGCAATGTTCCACGTCAAGCTTACAATACAAATGGGTGTCACGTTAGGCATACGCCATGGCCGATCTGTTGTCGTAACTCGAGGCAACCTTTATGCTCTTCAGTCATTGCGATTTTCAGTGTCAATGTTGTTGTTGTTGTTAATTTCGTTATTGTAGTTGTTGTTGTTGTTTTCGTTATTGTTGTTGTTTTCGTTATTGTTGTTGTTGTTGTTGGTTGAATTGCTCCAACACTGCACCAACAACCGCCATAATTGTACACGTAGCAAATAACGCCTGACATGATATGCCAGCCATGCATCTACTTGTGTTTATCGATCGATCCCTGGAAGACGGAGCCTTGTCCCTTGATGTCGACGTTTGTCCAGCAAGTCATGTCATGTCAGTCAATCAATATGGCCTCAGAATTTGCTACAAAGCACGACGAAGTGCGGACTTTTTGCGCCGTAAGTTCACCGTCAACATCATAAACATAGTCACCAGATGATGATGATGATGATGCTGAAGCTGAAAGGAAATCTCAAGTCGACATGGTCGGGCACAAATTCGAAACGTTGCAACACGTCAACAAAAGCAGCAACAACAACAACCAACAACACCAACAATAACGACACAGGGGTTGTTGCTTACATGAGTCGTGATCCATGTGTTTCACGTGACTATGACGCTAATATGTCCCTCAAACAGCGTTCTCCTTCTCGGATCGCAATCGTCATTTGTCTGTTCGAAAGTCCTTAGATGTATATATGTAAATAATAAAAATACGTATATATACATATATATATATATATATATATATATATAATATATATATAATATATATATATATATATAATATATATATATATATATACGTAAATAATAATACGTATATATATATATATATATATATATATATATATATATCCGTTATAGAAGCCTTGTTGTTTATGCCAGCAGACACGCAACGGTTCTGGCCAAAAGCAGCTTTGCAAAATTCCAACCGTTTCAATCCATGTTAAAAACAATTCACCACCGGACTAAGCTCGAAGCGGGCGACGAATATTTTTCCAATACACCCAAAGGCGCGCGTCTAGCAATCGTTAAGCTATTCGGCCAGATAACTGGGATACGCGTCCGATATCGTTCGGGGATATCCCAACAAATACGCCAACACGACGCCATCTAACATGGCTGGAAATATGGCTGGACGACGTTACTAGCAACAAGCAAATCAGATCGAGACGGACAGCCTGAAGAAGAAGCCCATTAATAACATCAACCTGACGAACATAACGATATGGCCAGACGCGCCGGCAACGATAACTGGTGGGGCGATACCACAGATACATGGCCTTCGTAAATATTGTACCTATGACTAGTAGATACTTGCGGGCTTCGTAAGGCAAAATCAACAAGACGAAAATAGGCTGGGTAAGTTGTAGCGTATTTCACAGCAGCACAGTAACTTCCGATCAAGCGCCCGCGGTGGGTGCTATTCGAATCTAATCGACAACATTCATTAAAAACATGTCTTGGTAAGCCAAACCAGCAAGCTAGAGGTTTCACTTAATGGGGACGATGGGTTACAGAATAGGTGACGCGACAACGATACCAAAGAACATATGCTTAATGTCTGTAAGGTACAGTAGACTGATACTTAAACACATACCTCGTAACGAGGGTCATCAGAGGTAGGTAGGGATCGTTTGGAGTAGGCAGATATTTTTCGACAGACGCTTTACTAACTTACTAGTTGCGTAACTTGCGTGGGGAGCTGTTCGCAATTTCGCTAGCGCTATTCAGCACTATTCATTTGGAGATTGACCACCTGAGCGAAGCCACAAATTTTAAGCGCTCAAGGCACAATGATAAAGGCATTTCTTTTGCGAGGCTGCAGCCTAGAGTTTTGTTGTTGTTCTAGTTGTTGTTCTTGGTAGTATTGTTGCTGTTGTTGCTCTTGGTTGGGTGGAGTTGTTGTTGTTGTTGTTGCTGCTGTCAGCGCCGATGTTTGTTGATGTTTTTTTGTCTTTGGTGTAGCCTTATCCCAGTGGTGAGTAAAACGAACATAAAACAACAGAAGCGAATCGAATAGCTGCAGTGAGATGAACGAAGAGATCACGCAGATAATCGCCTCCAATCTATAGCGGTCACGTTGTTGGTGACGGATTATGGTCAGGAGTGTTGCC
The DNA here is from genome assembly GCA_003439945.1 of Dermanyssus gallinae. Lineage (NCBI taxonomy): Eukaryota > Metazoa > Arthropoda > Arachnida > Mesostigmata > Dermanyssidae > Dermanyssus > Dermanyssus gallinae. The sequence goes on from QVRM01001473.1 coordinate 1,016,775, forward strand.
GTTGACGTTGCTCCTGTTATTGTTGTAGTTGTTGTTGTTGGTGTTGATGATGATATATATGGTGATGATGATGACACTATTGTTGTTGCTGTTGTCGCAGCTAAGATTATTGTTGTTATTACTATTATCAGCTCGTTATTGTGCTGCTAATCATATCATGAGGTAGAATGACTATTCACGTGCTTGCGCCAGTTAGAGCAGCAGGCAGCAGCAACAGCAGGTGGTGCAGAAGTGCCAGACGCAATTGTATCAGTTCTGCAATGCAGCAGTACAGCCGTTGTAGTAGATGCCAGTATTCGTCACAGATGTCAGTCTGTCAGTAGTCGCGAAGTCGTTGCGTACGAACAACAACAACAACAACAACAATAACAACACAACAACAAACAAACCACAACAACAACAACAAGAAATGCACTGTTATCTTGAATGCAGCGTGACGCAGAGTGGCGGATGCTGCAAAAGCGTCCACGACAACAACAACAACAACAAGACGAAAAAAAAAGAAGATGATGCGGTTGTGGTACGGGTTGTTACGGATGCCACCGCCGCCACAGCCAATAATGATGATGATGACGATGAGATAATGATGATGATGAATGATGATGGTGGTGGTAACGCTGATCCTAATGATGAAGACAACTACGAACTTTTGCGGCTTTGATGGTGGACCAAGTGGTGACGGATGCACGGACAAGCTGATGAGGCTCACGGGGCGGCCAGTAAATTCTGTTGCTCTTTGATGATCATGGACTTCGGCAGAGCGGAAGCGGCGGCGGCGCGGTGGCGGCGGTGGTCCATACGTCTGTTTGTCCCC